>JAQPZY010000617.1:0-274386 GCA_029931535.1 Margaritifera margaritifera | reverse complement strand
CGACAAGGGATTGTCGTTTGTCACCCTGAGTAGGACAAAGAGGAATGGAGTTGCCAAAAGAGGGATCAATGTGAATCAATACCATTTGATTTGATCAATACCTGATAGGAAAAGTGACTTCATCAAAAGACTGACCAATACCATGTGTCAGCTAAAGGAATAATATCCTGATCAACATCACTCTCAAGAGCTCTTTTTGCCATAGCTCTAGTAACGTGCACAAGGCAGGGTGACAAATCAGGGATTTCAGTTTCGACAGGATCAACTTTCTGATCCAAAACAAGGCTTGTCAGTTACAAGTGGATTACCACAACCTTATCTCCAGCTAGGTCATTGCCTAGTAATAAATGAACACCCTCTATGGGTAAAGAAGTCACTGCCGCCAACAGTCACAGGTCCAGAAACTAAGTCTGATGCCAAATTTACACTAATGGAGAGGAACATTTACAAAGCCGCACTCTACTCCCTGAACATGAACACTTTCACTTGAAGAAGACTCGCTCAGACAAAGGCAAAGTACCTGATAATAAAAGACTCTGAGAAGCTCCAGTGTCCCTTAATTATTTTAATTGGGATAAGGTTATGGCAGAATCATCAATAAGTGATATAGAACCCTTCTTGCGATGAATGGTTCATAAGCCTCTAAAAATAGAAATCAGACTGGGGTTTTGTTTGACCCCAACAAATGTATTGCTTTCAATACAAGGACCGTGAACCTTGACCTCGTAGAAATAAGAGCATTTGGAAAAAGCTCTGTCTTTTCTCTGTTGCTTATTTTTCAACTTGAAGCAATCAGAGAATAACGTGCCCTTTCTTTTTACAATAAGTGCACGTAGGAAGAGATAATGATTTCTGATCAGTCTTATCAGATGTTTGATTCCTATCAGTTGTGCTGTTGTGAAATTTGGAAGTACTCGAATGAGATTGAAATGGTTTTTTACCAGAAAACTGCTGAGAGGACGACTTATTGCCAAATGAAATTTTGTGAGGTCAAGGAATAATCATCAGCCATACGAGCAGCATTTTCCAAAGTTTCCACTTTCTGCTCGTCAAGATAGGTTTTAACATCAACTATGGATGCACCTCTTGAAACTCTTCATTAATACGAGCTGTCGGAGGTTATCATAACCTTGATCAACTTTCTTGGCTGAGCACCACCTATCAAATAGTTGTTCTTTATCCCTTGCAAATTCGACATGAGTTTGTCCAGTTTCTTTTCTACAATTCCTAACCTTTGTCGATATAGCCTCTGGTACCAACTCATAAGCTTTCAAGATGTACTCCTTAACCACATCATAATCAGTGCTTTGTTGTACTGACAGTGAAGTGTAGACTTCACGAGCTTTGCCAATAAGTACACTTTGTAATAACAAAGTCCATTGCTCTCTGGGCCATTTCATGTTTTCAGCTATTTTCTCGAAATGAAGAAAGTATTTATCTACTTCTTTTTCCTGAAAAGGGGGGTACTAACCTATATATCTAGTAACATCAAAACCTGAACTTGTGTTTAAAGCGTGATGGAGTGTGCTCTGTTTGCCAGTTCTAATTCTCTTAATTTAAATTGCATTTCCCTTTCTTCTCTTTGCATCTGCATTTGTATTTGCCTCTCTTCTTTCTCTCTCTCCATCTGCATAGCCTCTCTTCCTTCTGCGTTTGTATTTGCCCTCTCTTCCTTCTTGCATTTGTAGCTGCCTCCTTCTTTCTCTCTCTCCATACTGTATCTGCCTCTCTTCTTTCTCTCTCTCCATCTGTATCTGCCTCTCTTCTTTCTCTCTCTCTCTCTGAATCTGAAGCTTTGCCAATTCTAAATCCATCTGGTTCTTTAACTCTAATTCCCTTAATTTCCTGTCAGAACCAGATACAGGCTTTCTCTTCAAACTTAAAGCACTATTTTCAAAAATTCCCTTTCCTACTAAAATACTGAATTAAAATAATCTTTATATTTCCTGTTTTGTCCAATGATACTTATTTGCCTCAGATAGACTGTATTTTCTGGCAAGCTCGAGCAAACTCATCCTTCTCTCATACACTCTAACCCCTCTGGGTTAGGTTTTGAAATGAAATTCTGAACATTAGATGCCATTGTAATGCTTGTTGGTTTCACACAAAAAAAATTTCTCTATATAAAATCTTTGCCAAAGACAAAAAAAAATTCCGAGACAAAATCAATATGAATTTCAAAAATAACTTTAATATCTCTAATATGCTTTAAGGAAATTCAATCCCGGAACGACGAGCCCCCAATTTCTGTTACGACTCTATGGTCTAAGAAAAATGTAACAGAAAGAAAGTGAAAACCAACAAATCATGTAAAAAATCAACAAGCAATTTATTACTAGATAATTAAAATGAAAAAAATCAAAAAGTCACTTACAGTAATGTGTTTTGAAATCCTAATAACCCAATAAGAATGATTGTTCTAATCACAAGTCCTAAATATAGAATGTTCCGAATTCCACGGCTGTGTCCTTGAATGTTATGATGTGCTTATGGTCTCCAAAGTCCTGATGTACTAGTAATCTTGATGTGCTGATGTCAAAATGAAGTATTCCAAAATCTCTGAATAAGTTCACATAAATTCCAAAATCATTAATTAAAAATCCAAAATCCCAAAGTTTATGAGCACTGTTTTAATCCAATGAATATTTAAAATAATTCCTCTCTTAGAATTTGTAATGAATTTTCACAACTGTAATAGCTCTTTACAAGACTGATGGTAATGTTGAAACTGAATAAATGTCCACCAAAACATGGCATATATAAAGATGGTCACATGACAGAATGTTCTAAAATATGAGTCATCTTAAT
This sequence comes from Margaritifera margaritifera, assembly GCA_029931535.1. Classification (NCBI taxonomy): domain Eukaryota; kingdom Metazoa; phylum Mollusca; class Bivalvia; order Unionida; family Margaritiferidae; genus Margaritifera; species Margaritifera margaritifera. The sequence continues at coordinate 271,578 of JAQPZY010000617.1, read as the reverse complement.
GGAATTCTACCTGTAAACAACAATCAACCTTGACCTTCAAATTGAGAAAACATATTGATCAAAACAACCTAATTCAAGGACACTAGTTTAAACATGTTTTTCCTGATAAACATTAAGATTTAAGCAAATATTAAAGTGAAGAAACATTTAGTAATTTCCTAAAATATTTATAATATTCTATAAATATCATACATAACACCTCCCCTCATAAAGAAAAAGAAAGATTTATATAATAAAGCTTTCTTTTGAATATACATCTAATACTATATAAACCAAAATTACATAAGAACATGTTTTATGATACTGGACTTAATTACATCAAGCAATATTACATTTCTAGGCACGTGAGAGTGCATCTGCAATCACATTGTCTTTTCCCCTGATGTGTTTAATGTCAATGTTATATTCTTGCAATATCAAACTCCATCTCAACAATCTCCGATTTTTATCTTTCATTTTGTTGATGAAAGTAAGGGGATTGTGATCACTGTACACAGTAATTGGAGAAAGAGCTGAGGTAACATACACTTCAAAATGCTGTAAAGCCAATATCAAAGCCAAACATTCCTTCTCAATTGTGGAATAATTTTTGCTGGTGCTTGTTTAGTTTTTTAGAAAAATAACACACAGGGTGATCCACACCACTTTTGTCTTCCTGAATCAATACTCCACCAACCCCTACATCACTTGCATCAACAGATAATTAAATGATTGGCTAAAATTTGGTGCAGAAAGAACTGGCGCATTCTTAAGCATGGCCTTTAACTTGTCAAAAGATTCCTGACACTTGTCAGACCAATGAAATTTGGTTTTCTTACTCAATAAACTTGTCAAAGGTTCAGCAATTTTGGAAAAAATTGGAACAAAATTTCCGATAATATCTAGCCATACCTAGAAATCGCATCAGTTGCTTTTTACAAATTGGAACTTGAAATTCAGAGATAGCTTTGACCTTTAGCTTCTATAGGTTTAACTTGACCTTGTCCCACAATATGTCCTAAAAATGTGACACAAGCATGGCAAAACTCACTTTTGCTCAAATTAATTGTCAGATTCACATCGCTGAGATCGATCAAAGAATTTTCGAATGGTTTCCAAATGATCTTCCCAGGTGTTGTTGTAGATAATGACGTCATCGATATAAGCGTCACAATTATCAAGACCAAATGTTATCATGTTCATCAGACGTTGAAACGTTGCAGGCGAATTTTTCATTCCAGACGGCATGACTTTATATTGATAAAGTCCATCTGGAGTTACAAATGCTGAAATTTCTTTTGCCCCTTTCCGTCAGTGGAATTTGCCAGAATCCTTTTAAAAGGTCAAACTTGGTGACATATTCCGCATTTCCAATTTTATCAATGCAATCGTCCATTCTTGGGATTGGAAATGAATTTTTTTTTTTGACACTGTTGACTTTTCTATAGTCAGTACACATACGGAATGTATTATCTGGCTTGGGAACAAGAATACATGGTGAACTCCAGTTACTTTTACTTGGTTCTATGAAATCATTCTCCAGTAAATACTGAATTTCTTTCTTCAGATAGTTCTGTTTGAGAGGATTCATCCTATAAGGATGCTGTTTCACAGGCGCAGAATCTACAACGTCAACGTCATGATAAATTTTACTTGTTCGTGTTGGAACATCAGGAAACAAGTGCTCATAGTCATGTAATAGCTGTTTTAGTTCATTTCTTTCCTGTTGTTGTAGATGTAAAAGTTTCTGGTCTAGGTTGTTCAATATTTCTGAATTCCGAAGATTGGTTATACCAGAGTCACTATAGTCTGATCGTATTCCATCGTTGATATCTTCACTGTGTGGGACAGGTACAACTAAATTAACTGAATAATTAGCTGGGCTATCTCTGTCAAAATATTCCTTTAACATATTTATATGACAAAGTTGTTTCTGTTTCCGTCTCCCAGGAGTGTTAATGATATAATTTAAGTCATTTACTTTCTTTTCAACGGTATAAGGACCATAAAATTTAGCCTGAAGAGGATTCTGAGGTATGGGAAAGAGAGCCAGAACTTTGTCACCAGGTTTAAAACTCCTTTCCTGTGAATTTCTGTCATACCTTAATTTCATTTTTGACTGAGTAGTGTGAAGATTAGTTCTTGCTACTTCACAGGCCTTTGACAACTTGTATTTGAAATCAGAGACATAATCAAGAATATTAATCTTTGAATCTTAATTTTAAAGAAGTTTCTCTTTAAATAATTTCATTGGTCCACGGACAGTATGACAAAAAACTAGTTAAATGGGACTAAAACCCAACGACTCTTGAACTGATTCCCTAACAGCAAACAACAACAAATGAACACCCTCATCCCAATCCTTTTCTGTATCAAAGCAATATGATCGAATCATATTCTTCAAAGTTTGATGAAATCTTTCCAAAGCACCTTGACTTTCAGGGTGATAGGCAAAAGATTTAAACTGTTGGATGCCTAATTCATGCATAACTTGTTGGAAAATTCCAGACATAAAATTTGACCCTTGATCTGACTGGACAGATTTGGGAAGGCCAAACAAGTGTAAAAAACTTCACCAAAGCTTTCACAATAGTTTTAGTTTTTATATTTCTCAGAGGAATTGCCTCTGGAAATCTTGTAGATGCACACATGATGGTCAACAAGTATTGGTTGCCTGACTTGGTTTTAGGTAAAGGACCAACACAGTCTACTATTATTCTACTAAATGGTTCATCAAATGCAGGAATAGGTTGCAGATGACCCTTAGGTATCTTCTGATTGGGTTTTCCTACCATTTGACAAGTGTGACAAGATCTGCAGTATTTAGAAACATCACTTTTGAGTTTCGGCCAATAAAAATGATTCAAGATCTTGTGATAAGTCTTACGGACTCCTAAATGACCAGCCAAAGGAGTTTCATGGGCTAAATTAAGAATTTCCTGTCGATATGACTTAGGAACAACAATTTGATAGCTCACTGACCACTCGTCACCAGCGGGTACATCAGGTGGTCTCCATTTCCTCATAAGGACCCCATTTTTCACAAAGTAACACACTGGAACTTGTGTGGCTTCAGTTTCACTAATAGCCCTCTGAAACAAACAAGATATCTCGGGATCTTGCTCCTGTTCAACGACAAGGGATTGTCGTTTGTCACCCTGAGTAGGACAAAGAGAATGAGTTGCCAAAAGAGGATCACTGTGATCAATACCATTTGATTGATCAATACCTGAGGAAAAAGTGACCTTCATCAAAAGGACTGACCAATACATGTGTCAGCTAAAGGAATAATATCCTGATCAACATCACTCTCAAGAGCTCTTTTTGCCATAGCTCTAGTAACTGCACAAGCAGGGTACAAATCGGGGATTTCAGTTTCGACAGGATCAACTTTCTGATCCAAACAAGGCTTGTCAGTTACAAGTGGATTAACCACAACCTTATCTCCAGCTAGGTCATTGCCTAGTAATAAATGAACACCCTCTATGGGTAAAGAAGTCACTGCCCCAACAGTCACAGGTCCAGAAACTAAGTCTGATGCCAAATTTACACAATGGAGAGGAACATTTACAAAGCCGCACTCTACTCCCTGAACAAGAACACTTTCACTTGAAGAAGACTCCTCAGACAAAGGCAAAGTACCTGATAATAAAAGACTCTGAGAAGCTCCAGTGTCCCTTAATATTTTAATTGGGATAGGTTTGGCAGAATCATCAATAAGTGATATAGAACCTTCTGACATGAATGGTTCATAAGCCTCTAAAATAGAATCAGACTGGGGTTTGTTTGACCCAACAAATGTATTGCTTTCAATACAAGACCGTGACCTTGACCTCGTAGAAATAAGAGCATTTGGAAAAGCTCTGTCTTTTCTCTGTTGCTTATTTTTCAACTTGAAAGCAATCAGAAATAACGTGCCCTTTCTTTTTACAATAAGTGCACGTAGGAAGAGATAATGATTTCTGATCAGTCTTATCAGATGTTTGATACCTAACAGTTGTGCTGTTGTGAAATTTGGAAGTACTCGAATGAGATTGAAATGGTTTTTTTACCAGAAACTGCTGAGTAGGACGACTTATTGCCAAATGAAATTTTGTGAGTCAAGGAATAATCATCAGCCATACGAGCAGCATTTTCCAAAGTTTCCACTTTCTGCTCGTCAAGATAGGTTTTAAACATCACTATGGATGCACCTCTTGAACTCTTCAATTAATACGAGCTGTCGGAGGTTATCATAACCTTGATCAACTTTCTTGGCTGAGCACCACCTATCAAATAGTTGTTCTTTATCCCTTGCAAATTCGACATGAGTTTGTCCAGTTTCTTTTCTACAATTCCTAAACCTTTGTCGATATGCCTCTGGTACCAACTCATAAGCTTTCAAGATGTACTCCTTAACCACATCATAATCAGTGCATTTGTTGTACTGACAGTGAAGTGTAGACTTCACGAGCTTTGCCAATAAGTACACTTTGTAATAACAAAGTCCAATGCTCTCTGGGCCATTTCAAGTTTTCAGCTATTTTCTCGAAATGAAGAAAGTATTTATCTACTTCTTTTTCCTGAAAAGGGGGTACTAACCTAATATATCTAGTAACATCAAAACCTGAACTTGTGTTTAAAGGAGTGGAGTGTGCTCTGTTTGCCAGTTCTAATTCTCTTAATTTAAATTGCATTTCCCTTTCTCTCTTTGCATCTGCATTTGTATTTGCCTCTCTTCTTTCTCTCTCTCCATCTGCATTAGCCTCTCTTCCTTCTGCGTTTGTATTTGCCTCTCTTCCTTCTGCATTTGTAGCTGCCTCTCTTCTTTCTCTCTCTCCATCTGTATCTGCCTCTCTTCTTTCTCTCTCTCCATCTGTATCTGCCTCTCTTCTTTCTCTCTCTCTCTCTGAATCTGAAGCTTTGCCCAATTCTAAATCCATCTGGTTCTTTAACTCTAATTCCCCTTAATTTCCTGTCAGGAACCAGATACAGGCTTTCTCATTCAAACTTAAAGCACTATTTTCAAAAATTCCCTTTCCTACTAAATACTGAATTAAAATAATCTTTATTTCCTGTTTTGTCAATGATACTTTTGCCTCAGATAGACTGTATTTTCTGGCAAGCTCGAGCAACTCATCCTTTCTCATACACTCTAACCCCTCCTGGGTAGGTTTTGAAATGAAATTCTGAACATTAGATGCCATTGTAAATGCTTGTTGGTTTCACACAAAAAAAATTTCTCTATATAAAATCTTTTGCCAAAGACAAAAAAAAATTCCGAGACAAAATCAATATGAATTTCAAAAATAACTTTAATATCTCTAATATGCTTTAAAGGAAATTCAATCCCGGAACGACGAGGCCCCCAATTTCTGTTACGACTCTATGGTCTAAGAAAAATGTAACAGAAAGAAAGTGAAACCAACAAATCATGTAAAAAATCAACAAGCAATTTATTACTAGATAATTAAATGAAAAAAATCAAAAAGTCACTTACAGTAATGTGTTTTGAAATCCTAATAACCCAATAAGAATGATTGTTCTAATCACAAGTCCTAAATATAGAATGTTCCGAATTCACGGCTGTGTCCTTGAATGTTATGATGTGCTTATGGTCTCCAAAGTCCTGATGTACTAGTAATCTTGATGTGCTGATGTCAAAATGAAGTATTCAAAATCTCTGAATAAGTTCACATAAATTCCAAAATCATTAATTAAAAATCCAAAATCCAAAAGTTATGAGCTACTGTTTATAATCCAATGAATATTTAAAATAATTCCTCTCTTAGGAATTTGTAATGAATTTTCACAACTGTAATAGCTCTTTACAAGACTGATGGTAATGTTGAAACTGAATAAATGTCCACCAAACATGGCATATATAAAGATTGGTCACATGACAGAATGTTCTAAAATATGAGTCATCTTAATGGAATTCTACCTGTAAACAACAATCAACCTTGACCTTCAAATTGAGAAAACATATTGATCAAAACAACCTAATTCAAGGACACTAGTTAAACATGTTTTTCCTGTTAAACATTAAGATTTAAGCAAATATTAAAGTGAAGAAACATTTATAATTTCCTAAAATATTTATAATATTATATAAATATCATACATAACACCTCCCCTCATAAAGAAAAAGAAAGATTTATATAATAAAGCTTTCTTTTGAATATACATCTAATACTATAATAACCAAAATTACATAAGAACATGTTTTATGATACTGGACTTAATTACATCAAGCAATATTACATTTCTAGGCACGTGAGAGTGCATCTGCAATCACATTGTCTTTTCCCCTGATGTGTTTAATGTCAATGTTATATTCTTGCAATATCAAACTCCATCTCAACAATCTCCGATTTTTATCTTTCATTTTGTTGATGAAAGTAAGGGGATTGTGATCACTGTACACAGTAATTGAGAATGAGCTGAGGTAACATACACTTCAAAATGCTGTAAAGCCAATATCAAAGCCAAACTTTCCTTCTCAATTGTGGAATAATTTTCTGGTGCTTGTTTAGTTTTTTAGAAAACTAACACACAGGGTGATCCACACCACTTTTGTCTTCCTGAATCAATACTCCACCAACCCCTACATCACTTGCATCAACAGATAATTTAAATGATTGGCTTAAATTTTGGTGCAGAAAAGAACTGGCGCATTCTTAAGCATGGCCTTTAACTTGTCAAAAGATTCCTGACACTTGTCAGACCAATGAAATTTGTTTTCTTACTAAATAAACTTGTCAAATGTTCAGCAATTTTGGAAAAATTGGAACAAAATTTCCGATAATATCTAGCCATACCTAGAAATCGCATCAGTTGCTTTTTACAAATTGGAACTTGAAATTCAGAGATAGCTTGACCTTAGCTTCTATAGGTTTAACTTGACCTTGTCCCCACAATATGTCCTAAAAATGTGACACAAGCATGGCAAAACTCACTTTTGCTCAAATTAATTGTCAGATTCACATCGCTGAGTCGATCAAAGAATTTTCGAATGGTTTCCAAATGATCTTCCCAGGTGTTGTTGTAGATAATGACGTCATCGATATAAGCGTCACAATTATCAAGACCAAATGTTATCATGTTCATCAGACGTTGAAACGTTGCAGGCGAATTTTTCATTCCAGACGGCATGACTTTATATTGATAAAGTCCATCTGGAGTTACAAATGCTGAAATTTCTTTTCCCCTTTCCGTCAGTGGAATTTGCCAGAATCCTTTTAAAAGGTCAAACTTGGTGACATATTCCGCATTTCCAATTTTATCAATGCAATCCGTCCATTCTTGGATTGGAAATGAAATTTTTTTTTTTGTGACACTGTTGACTTTTCTATAGTCAGTACACATACGGAATGTATTATCTGGCTTGGGAACAAGAATACATGGTGAACTCCAGTTACTTTTACTTTGGTTCTATGAAATCATTCTCCAGTAGAATACTGAATTTCTTTCTTCAGATAGTTCTGTTTGAGAGGATTCATCCTATAAGGATGCTGTTTCACAGGCGCAGAATCTACAACGTCAAACGTCATGATAAATTTTACTTGTTCGTGTTGGAACATCAGGAAACAAGTGCTCCATAGTCATGTAATAAGCTGTTTTAGTTCATTTCTTTCCTGTTGTTGTAGATGTAAAAGTTTCTGGTCTAGGTTGTTCAATATTTCTGAATTCCGAAGATTGGTTATACCAGAGTCACTATAGTCTGATCGTATTCCATCGTCGATATCTTCACTGTGTGGGACAGGTACAACTAAATTAACTGAATAATTAGCTGGGCTATCTCTGTCAAAATATTCCTTTAACATATTTATATGACAAAGTTGTTTCTGTTTCCGTCTCCCAGGAGTGTTAATGATATAATTTAAGTCATTTACTTTCTTTTCAACGGTATATAGGACCATAAAATTTAGCCTGAAGAGGATTCTGAGGTATGGGAAAGAGAGCCAGAACTTTGTCACCAGGTTTAAAACTCCTTTCCTGTGAATTTCGGTCATACCTTAATTTCATTTTGTGACTGAGTAGTGTGAAGATTAGTTCTTGCTACTTCACAGGCCTTTGACAACTTGTATTTGAAATCAGAGACATAATCCAGAAGATTAATGTTTGAATCTTCATTTGAAAGAAGTTTCTCTTTCAATAATTTCAATGGTCCACGGACAGTATGACCAAAAGCTAGTTCAAAGGGACTAAAAACCCAACGACTCTTGAACTGATTCCCTAACAGCAAACAACAACAAATGAACACCCTCATCCCAATCCTTTTCTGTATCAAAGCAATATGATCGAATCATATTCTTCAAAGTTTGATGAAATCTTTCCAAAGCACCTTGACTTTCAGGGTGATAGGCAAAAGATTTAAAACTGTTTGGATGCCTAATTCATGCATAACTTGTTGGAAAATTCCAGACATAAAATTTGACCCTTGATCTGACTGGACAGATTTGGGAAGGCCAACAAGTGTAAAAAACTTCACCAAAGCTTTCACAATAGTTTTAGTTTTTATATTTCTCAGAGGAATTGCCTCTGGAAATCTTGTAGATGCACACATGATGGTCAACAAGTATTGGTTGCCTGACTTGGTTTTAGGTAAAGGACCAACACAGTCTACTATTATTCTACTAAATGGTTCATCAAATGCAGGAATAGGTTGCAGATGAGCCTTAGGTATCTTCTGATTGGGTTTTCCTACCATTTGACAAGTGTGACAAGATCTGCAGTATTTAGAAACATCACTTTTGAGTTTCGGCCAATAAAAATGATTCAAGATCTTGTGATAAGTCTTACGGACTCCTAAATGACCAGCCAAAGGAGTTTCATGGGCTAAATTAAGAATTTCCTGTCGATATGACTTAGGAACAACAATTTGATAGCTCACTGACCACTCGTCACCAGCGGGTACATCAGGTGGTCTCCATTTCCTCATAAGGGACCCCATTTTTCACAAAGTAACACACTGGAACTTGTGTGGCTTCAGTTTCACTAATAGCCCTCTGAAACAAACAAGATATCTCGGGATCTTGCTCCTGTTCAACGACAAGGGGATTGTCGTTTGTCACCCTGAGTAGGACAAAGAGAATGAGTTGCCAAAAGAGGATCACTGTGATCAATACCATTTTGATTGATCAATTACCTGAGGAAAAAGTGACTTCATCAAAAGACTGACCAATACATGTGTCAGCTAAAGGAATAATATCCTGATCAACATCACTCTCAAGAGCTCTTTTTGCCATAGCTCTAGTAACTGCACAAGCAGGGGTACAAATCAGGGATTTCAGTTTTCGACAGGATCAACTTTCTGATCCAAACAAGGGCTTGTCAGTTACAAGTGGATTAACCACAACCTTATCTCCAGCTAGGTCATTGCCCTAGTAATAAATGAACACCCTCTATGGGTAAAGAAGTCACTGCCCCAACAGTCACCAGGTCCAGAAAACTAAGTCTGATGCCAAATTTACACAATGGAGAGGAACATTTACAAAGCGCACTCTACTCCCTGAACAAGAACACTTTCACTTGAAGAAGACTCCTCAGACAAAGGCAAAGTACCTGATAATAAAAGACTCTGAGAAGCTCCAGTGTCCCTTAATATTTTAATTGGGATAGGTTTGGCAGAATCATCAATAAGTGATATAGAACCTTCTGACATGAATGGTTCATAAGCCTCTAAAATAGAATCAGACTGGGGTTTGTTTGACCCAACAAATGTATTGCTTTCAATACAAGACCGTGACCTTGACCTCGTAGAAATAAGAGCATTTGGAAAAGCTCTGTCTTTTCTCTGTTGCTTATTTTTCAACTTGAAGCAATCAGAAATAACGTGCCCTTTCTTTTTACAATAAGTGCACGTAGGAAGAGATAATGATTTCTGATCAGTCTTATCAGATGTTTGATTCCTAACAGTTGTGCTGTTTGTGAAATTTGGAAGTACTCGAATGAGATTGAAATGGTTTTTTACCAGAAAACTGCTGAGGAGGACGACTTATTGCCAAATGAAATTTTGTGAGTCAAGGAATAATCATCAGCCATACGAGCAGCATTTTCCAAAGTTTCCACTTTCTGCTCGTCAAGATCGGTTTTAACATCACTATGGATGCACCTCTTGAACTCTTCAATTAATACGAGCTGTCGGAGGTTATCTTAACCTTGATCAAACTTTCTTGGCTGAGCACCACCTATCAAATAGTTGTTCTTTATCCTTGCAAATTCGACATGAGTTTGTCCAGTTTCTTTTCTACAATTCCTAAACCTTTGTCGATATGCCTCTGGTACCAACTCATAAGCTTTCAGATGTACCTCCTTAACCACATCATAATCAGTGCTTTGTTGTACTGACAGTGAAGTGTAGACTTCACGAGCTTTGCCAATAAGTACACTTTGTAATAACAAAGTCCAATGCTCTCTGGGCCATTTCAAGTTTTCAGCTATTTTCTCGAAATGAAGAAAGTATTTATCTACTTCTTTTTCCTGAAAAGAGGTGGTACTAACCCTAATATATCTAGTAACATCAAAACCTGAACTTGTGTTTAAAGGAGTGGAGTGTGCTCTGTTTGCCAGTTCTAAGTCTCTTAATTTAAATTGCATTTCCCTTCTTCTCTTTGCATCTGCATTTGTATTTGCCTCTCTTCTTTCTCTCTCTCCATCTGCATTAGCCTCTCTTCCTATCTGCGTTTGTATTTGCCTCTCTTCCTTCTGCAATTTGTAGCTGCCTCTCTCTTTCTCTCTCTCCATCTGTATCTGCCTCTCTTCTTTCTCTCTCTCCATCTGTATCTGCCTCTCTTCTTTCTCTCTCTCTCTCTGAATCTGAAGCTTTGCCAATTCTAAATCCATCTGGTTCTTTAACTCTAATTCCCTTAATTTCCTGTCAGAACCAGATTACAGGCTTTCTCTTCAAACTTAAAGCACTATTTTCAAAAAATTTCCCTTTCCTACTAAATACTGAATTAAAATAATCTTTATTTCCTGTTTTGTCAATGATACTTTTGCCTCAGATAGACTGTATTTTCTGGCAAGCTCGAGCAACTCATCCTTTCTCATACACTCTAACCCCTCCTGGGTAGGTTTTGAAATGAAATTCTGAACATTAGATTGCCATTGTAAATGCTTGTTGGTTTCACACCAAAAAAAATTTCTCTATATAAAATTCTTTGCCAAAGACAAAAAAAAATTCCGAGACAAAATCAATATGAATTTCAAAAATAACTTTAATATCTCTAATATGCTTTAAGGAAATTCAATCCCGGAACGACGAGCCCCCAATTTCTGTTACGACTCTATGGTCTAAGAAGAAAATGTAACAGAAAGAAAGTGAAACCAACAAATCATGTAAAAAATCAACAAGCAATTTATTACTAGATAATTAAAATGAAAAAAATCAAAAAGTCACTTACAGTAATGTGTTTTGAAATCCTAATAACCCAATAAGAATGATTGTTCTAATCACAAGTACCTAAATATAGAATGTTCCGAATTCACGGCTGTGTCCTTGAATGTTATGAGTGTGCTTATGGTCTCCAAAGTCCTGATGTACTAGTAATCTTGATGTGCTGATGTCAAAATGAAGTATTCCAAAATCTCTGAATAAGTTCACATAAATTCCAAAATCATTAATTAAAAATCCAAAATCCAAAAGTTTATGAGCACTGTTATAATCCAATGAATATTTAAAATAATTCCTCTCTTAGAATTTGTAATGAATTTTCACAACTGTAATAGCTCTTTACAAGGACTGATGGTAATGTTGAAACTGAATAAACTGTCCACCAAACATGGCATATATAAAGATTGGTCACATGACAGAATGTTCTAAAATATGAGTCATCTTAATGGAATTCTACCTGTAAACAACAATCAACCTTGACCTTCAAATTGAGAAAACATATTGATCAAAACAACCTAATTCAAGGACACTCAGTTAAACATGTTTTTCCTGATAAACATTAAGATTTAAGCAAATATTAAAGTGAAGAAACATTTATAATTTCCTAAAATATTTATAATATTATATAAATATCATACATAACACCTCCCCTCATAAAGAAAAAGAAAGATTTATATAATAAAGCTTTCTTTAGAATATTACATCTAATACTATAATAACCAAAATTACATAAGAACATGTTTTATGATACTGGACTTAATTACATCAAGCAATATTACATTTCTAGGCACGTGAGAGTGCATCTGCAATCACATTGTCTTTTCCCCTGATGTGTTTAATGTCAATGTTATATTCTTGCAATATCAAACTCCATCTCAACAATCTCCGATTTTTATCTTTCATTTTGTTGATGAAAGTAAGGGGATTGTGATCACTGTACACAGTAATTGGAGAAAGAGCTGAGGTAACATACACTTCAAAATGCTGTAAAGCCAATATCAAAGCCAAACATTCCTTCTCAATTGTGGAATAATTTTTCTGGTGCTTGTTTAGTTTTTTAGAAAAATAACACACAGGGTGATCCACACCACTTTTGTCTTCCTGAATCAATACTCCACCAACCCCTACAATCACTTGCATCAACAGATAATTTAAATGATTGGCTAAAATTTGGTGCAGAAAGAACTGGCGCATTCTTAAGCATGGCCTTTAACTTGTCAAAAGATTCCTGACACTTGTCAGACCAATGAAATTTGGTTTTCTTACTCAATAAACTTGTCAAAGGTTCAGCAATTTTGGAAAAATTGGAACAAAATTTCCGATAATATCTAGCCATACCTAGAAATCGCATCAGTTGCTTTTTACAAATTGGAACTTGAAATTCAGAGATAGCTTTGACCTTAGCTTCTATAGGTTTAACTTGACCTTGTCCCCACAATATGTCCTAAAAATGTGACACAAGCATGGCAAAACTCACTTTTTGCTCAAATTAATTGTCAGATTCACATCGCTGAGTCGATCAAAGAATTTTCGAATGGTTTCCAAATGATCTTCCCAGGTGTTGTTGTAGATAATGACGTCATCGATATAAGCGTCACAATTATCAAGACCAAATGTTATCATGTTCATCAGACGTTGAAACGTTGCAGGCGAATTTTTTCATTCCAGACGGCATGACTTTATATTGATAAAGTCCATCTGGAGTTACAAATGCTGAAAATTTCTTTTGCCCTTTCCGTCAGTGGAATTTGCCAGAATCCTTTTAAAAGGTCAAACTTGGTGACATATTCCGCATTTCCAATTTTATCAATGCAATCGTCCATTCTTGGGATTGGAAATGAATTTTTTTTTTTTTTGACACTGTTGACTTTTCTATAGTCAGTACACATACGGAATGTATTATCTGGCTTGGGAACAAGAATACATGGTGAACTCCAGTTACTTTTACTTGGTTCTATGAAATCATTCTCCAGTAAATACTGAATTTCTTTCTTCAGATAGTTCGGTTTTGAGAGGATTCATCCTATAAGGATGCTGTTTCACAGGCGCAGAATCTACAACGTCAACGTCATGATAAATTTTACTTGTTCGTGTTGGAACATCAGGAAACAAGTGCTCATAGTCATGTAATAGCTGTTTTAGTTCATTTCTTTCCTGTTGTTGTAGATGTAAAAGTTTCTGGTCTAGGTTGTTCAATATTTCTGAATTCCGAAGATTGGTTATACCAGAGTCACTATAGTCTGATCGTATTCCATCGTCGATATCTTCACTGTGTGGGACAGGTACAACTAAATTAACTGAATAATTAGCTGGGCTATCTCTGTCAAAATATTCCTTTAACATATTTATATGACAAAGTTGTTTCTGTTTCCGTCTCCCAGGAGTGTTAATGATATAATTTAAGTCATTTACTTTCTTTTCAACGGTATAAGGACCATAAAATTTAGCCTGAAGAGGATTCTGAGGTATGGGAAAGAGAGCCAGAACTTTGTCACCAGGTTTAAAACTCCTTTCCTGTGAATTTCGGTCATACCTTAATTTCATTTTTGACTGAGTAGTGTGAAGATTAGTTCTTGCTACCTTCACAGGCCTTTGACAACTTGTATTTGAAATCAGAGACATAATCCAGAAGATTAATGTTTGAATCTTCATTTGAAAGAAGTTTCTCTTTCAATAATTTCAATGGTCCACGGACAGTATGACCAAAAGCTAGTTCAAAGGGACTAAAACCCAACGACTCTTGAACTGATTCCCTAACAGCAAACAACAACAAATGAACACCCTCATCCCAATCTTTTCTGTATCAAAGCAATATGATCGAATCATATTCTTCAAAGTTTGATGAAATCTTTCCAAAGCACCTTGACTTTCAGGGTGATAGGCAAAAGATTTAAACTGTTGGATGCCTAATTCATGCATAACTTGTTGGAAAATTCCAGACATAAAATTTGACCCTTGATCTGACTGGACAGATTTGGGAAGGCCAACAAGTGTAAAAAACTTCACCAAAGCTTTCACAATAGTTTTAGTTTTTATATTTCTCAGAGGAATTGCCTCTGGAAATCTTGTAGATGCACACATGATGGTCAACAAGTATTGGTTGCCTGACTTGGTTTTAGGTAAAGGACCAACACAGTCTACTATTATTCTACTAAATGGTTCATCAAATGCAGGAATAGGTTGCAGATGAGCCTTAGGTATCTTCTGATTGGGTTTTCCTACCATTTGACAAGTGTGACAAGATCTGCAGTATTTAGAAACATCACTTTTGAGTTTCGGCCAATAAAAATGATTCAAGATCTTGTGATAAGTCTTACGGACTCCTAAATGACCAGCCAAAGGAGTTTCATGGGCTAAATTAAGAATTTCCTGTCGATATGACTTAGGAACAACAATTTGATAGCTCACTGACCACTCGTCACCAGCGGGTACATCAGGTGGTCTCCATTTCCTCATAAGGACCCCATTTTTCACAAAGTAACACACTGGAACTTGTGTGGCTTCAGTTTCACTAATAGCCCTCTGAAACAAACAAGATATCTCGGGATCTTGCTCCTGTTCAACGACAAGGGATTGTCGTTTGTCACCCTGAGTAGGACAAAAGAGAATGAGTTGCCAAAAGAGGATCACTGTGATCAATACCATTTGATTGATCAATACCTGAGGAAAAAGTGACTTCATCAAAAGACTGACCAATACATGTGTCAGCTAAAGGAATAATATCCTGATCAACATCACTCTCAAGAGCTCTTTTTGCCATAGCTCTAGTAACTGCACAAGCAGGGTACAAATCAGGGATTTCAGTTTCGACAGGATCAACTTTCTGATCCAAACAAGGCTTGTCAGTTACAAGTGGATTAACCACAACCTTATCTCCAGCTAGGTCATTGCCTAGTAATAAATGAACACCCTCTATGGGTAAAGAAGTCACTGCCCCAACAGTCACCAGGTCCAGAAACTAAGTCTGATGCCAAATTTACACAATGGAGAGGAACATTTACAAAGCCGCACTCTACTCCCTGAACAAGAACACTTTCACTTGAAGAAGACTCCTCAGACAAAGGCAAAGTACCTGATAATAAAAGACTCTGAGAAGCTCCAGTGTCCCTTAATATTTTAATTGGGATAGGTTTGGCAGAATCATCAATAAGTGATATAGAACCTTCTGACATGAATGGTTCATAAGCCTCTAAAATAGAATCAGACTGGGGTTTGTTTGACCCAACAAATGTATTGCTTTCAATACAAGACCGTGACCTTGACCTCGTAGAAATAAGAGCATTTGGAAAAGCTCTGTCTTTTCTCTGTTGCTTATTTTTCAACTTGAAGCAATCAGAAATAAACGTGCCCTTTCTTTTTACAATAAGTGCACGTAGGAAGAGATAATGATTTTCTGATCAGTCTTATCAGATGTTTGATTCCTAACAGTTGTGCTGTTGTGAAATTTGGAAGTACTCGAATGAGATTGAAATGGTTTTTTACCAGAAAACTGCTGAGAGGACGACTTATTGCCAAATGAAATTTTGTGAGTCAAGGAATAATCATCAGCCATACGAGCAGCATTTTCCAAAGTTTCCACTTTCTGCTCGTCAAGATCGGTTTTTAACATCACTATGGATGCACCTCTTGAACTCTTCAATTAATACGAGCTGTCGGAGGTTATCATAACCTTGATCAACTTTCTTGGCTGAGCACACCTATCAAATAGTTGTTCTTTTTCCACTGCAATATTCGACATGGTTTTGTCAAGTTTCTTTTCTACAATTCCTAAACCTTTGTCGATATGCCTCTGGTACCAACTCATAAGCTTTCAAGATGTACTCCTTAACCACATCATAATCAGTGCTTTGTTGTACTGACAGTGAAGTGTAGACTTCACGAGCTTTGCCAATAAGTACACTTTGTAATAACAAAGTCCAATGCTCTCTGGGCCATTTCAAGTTTTCAGCTATTTTCTCGAAATGAAGAAAGTATTTATCTACTTCTTTTTCCTGAAAAGGGGGTACTAACCTAATATATCTAGTAACATCAAAAACCTGAACTTGTGTTTTTAAAGGAGTGGAGTGTGCTCTGTTTGCCAGTTCTAATTCTCTTAATTTAAATTGCATTTCCCTTTCTTCTCTTTGCATCTGCATTTGTATTTGCCTCTCTTCTTTCTCTCTCTCCATCTGCATTAGCCTCTCTTCCTTCTGCGTTTGTATTTGCCTCTCTTCCTTCTGCATTTGTAGCTGCCTCTCTTCTTTCTCTCTCTCCATCTGTATCTGCCTCTCTTCTTTCTCTCTCTCCATCTGTATCTACCTCTCTTCTTTCTCTCTCTCTCTCTGAATCTGAAGCTTTGCCAATTCTAAATCCATCTGGTTCTTTAACTCTAATTCCCTTAAATTTCCTGTCAGAACCCAGATACAGGCTTTCTCTTCAAACTTAAAGCACTATTTTCAAAAATTCCCTTTCCTACTAAATACTGAATTAAAATAATCTTTATTTCCTGTTTTGTCAATGATACTTTTGCCTCAGATAGACTGTATTTTCTGGCAAGCTCGAGCAACTCATCCTTTCTCATACACTCTAACCCCTCCTGGGTAGGTTTTGAAATGAAATTCTGAACATTAGATGCCATTGTAAATGCTTGTTGGTTTCACACAAAAAAAATTTCTCTATATAAAATCTTTGCCAAAGACAAAAAAAAAATTCCGAGACAAAATCAATATGAATTTCAAAAATAACTTTAATATCTCTAATATGCTTTAAGGAAATTCAATCCCGGAACGACGAGCCCCCCAATTTCTGTTACGACTCTATGGTCTAAGAAAAATGTAACAGAAAGAAAGTGAAACCAACAAATCATGTAAAAAATCAACAAGCAATTTATTACTAGATAATTAAAATGAAAAAATCAAAAAGTCACTTACAGTAATGTGTTTTGAAATCCTAATAACCCAATAAGAATGATTGTTCTAATCACAAGTCCTAAATATAGAATGTTCCGAATTCACGGCTGTGTCCTTGAATGTTATGATGTGCTTATGGTCTCCAAAGTCCTGATGTACTAGTAATCTTGATGTGCTGATGTCAAAATGAAGTATTCCAAAATCTCTGAATAAGTTCACATAAATTCCAAAATCATTAATTAAAAATCCAAAATCCAAAAGTTTATGAGCACTGTTATAATCCAATGAATATTTAAAATAATTCCTCTCTTAGAATTTGTAATGAATTTTCACAACTGTAATAGCTCTTTACAAGACTGATGGTAATGTTGAAACTGAATAAATGTCCACCAACATGGCATATATAAAGATTGGTCACATGACAGAATGTTCTAAAATATGAGTCATCTTAATGGAATTCTACCTGTAAACAACAATCAACCTTGACCTTCAAATTGAGAAAACATATTGATCAAAACAACCTAATTCAAGGACACTAGTTAAACATGTTTTTCCTGATAAACAATTAAGATTTAAGCAAATATTAAGTGAAGAAACATTTATAATTTCCTAAAATATTTATAATATTATATAAATATCATACATAACACCTCCCCTCATAAAGAAAAAGAAAGATTTATATAATAAAGCTTTCTTTTGAATATACATCTAATACTATAATAACCAAAATTACATAAGAACATGTTTTATGATACTGGACTTAATTACATCAAGCAATATTACATTTCTAGGCACGTGAGAGTGCATCTGCAATCACATTGTCTTTCCCCTGATGTGTCTAATGTCAATGTTATATTCTTGCAATATCAAACTCCATCTCAACAATCTCCGATTTTTATCTTTCATTTTGTTGATGAAAGTAAGGGGATTGTGATCACAGTAAACAATAATTGGAGAAAGAGCAGAGGTAACATACACTTCAAAAATCTGTAAAGCCAATATCAAAGCCAAACATTCCTTCTCAATTGTGGAATAATTTTTCTGGTGCTTGTTTAGTTTTTTAGAAAAATAACACACAGGGTGATCCACACCACTTTTGTCTTCCTGAATCAATACTCCACCAACCCCTACATCACTTGCATCAACAGATAATTTAAATGATTGGCTAAAATTTGGTTCAGAAAGAAATGGCTCATTCTTAATCATGGCCTTTAACTTGTCAAAGATTCCTGACACTTGTCAGACCAATGAAATTTGGTTTTCTTACTCAATAAAACTTGTCAAAGGTTCAGCAATTTTGGAAAAATTGGAACAAAATTTCCGATAATATCTAGCCATACCTAGAAATCGCATCAGTTGCTTTTTACAAATTGGAACTTGAAATTCAGAGATAGCTTTGACCTTAGCTTCTATAGGTTTAACTTGACCTTGTCCCACAATATGTCCTAAAAATGTGACACAAGCATGGCAAAACTCACTTTTGCTCAAATTAATTGTCAGATTCACATCGCTGAGTCGATCAAAGAATTTTCGAATGGTTTCCAAATGATCTTCCCAGGTGTTGTTGTAGATAATGACGTCATCGATATAAGCGTCACAATTATCAAGACCAAATGTTATCATGTTCATCAGACGTTGAAACGTTGCAGGCGAATTTTTCATTCCAGACGGCATGACTTTATATTGATAAAGTCCATCTGGAGTTACAAATGCTGAAATTTCTTTTCCCCTTTCCGTCAGTGGAATTTGCCAGAATCCTTTTAAAAGGTCAAACTTGGTGACATATTCCGCATTTCCAATTTTATCAATGCAATCGTCCATTCTTGGGATTGGAAATGAATTTTTTTTTTTTTGACACTGTTGACTTTTCTATAGTCAGTACACATACGGAATGTATTATCTGGCTTGGGAACAAGAATACATGGTGAACTCCAGTTACTTTTACTTGGTTCTATGAAATCATTCTCCAGTAAATACTGAATTTCTTTCTTCAGATAGTTCTGTTTGAGAGGATTCATCCTATAAGGATGCTGTTTCACAGGCGCAGAATCTACAACGTCAACGTCATGATAAATTTTACTTGTTCGTGTTGGAACATCAGGAAACAAGTGCTCATAGTCATGTAATAGCTGTTTTAGTTTCATTTCTTTCCTGTTGTTGTAGATGTAAAAGTTTCTGGTCTAGGTTGTTCAATATTTCTGAATTCCGAAGATTGGTTTATACCAGAGTCACTATAGTCTGATCGTATTCCATCGTCGATATCTTCACTGTGTGGGACAGGTACAACCTAAATTAACTGAATAATTAGCTGGGCTATCTCTGTCAAAATATTCCTTTAACATATTTATATGACAAAGTTGTTTCTGTTTCCGTCTCCCAGGAGTGTTAATGATATAATTTAAGTCATTTACTTTCTTTTCAACGGTATAAGGACCATAAAATTTAGCCTGAAGAGGATTCTGAGGTATGGGAAAGAGAGCCAGAACTTTGTCACCAGGTTTAAAAACTCCTTTCCTGTGAATTTCGGTCATACCTTAATTTCATTTTTGACTGAGTAGTGTGAAGATTAGTTCTTGCTACTTCACAGGCCTTTGACAACTTGTATTTGAAATCAGAGACATAATCCAGAAGATTAATGTTTGAATCTTCATTTGAAAGAAGTTTCTCTTTCAATAATTTCAATGGTCCACGGACAGTATGACCAAAAGCTAGTTCAAAGGGACTAAAACCCAACGACTCTTGAACTGATTCCCTAACAGCAAACAACAACAAATGAACACCCTCATCCCAATCCTTTTCTGTATCAAAGCAATATGATCGAATCATATTCTTAAAATTTTGATGAAATCTTTCCAAAGCACCTTGACTTTCAGGGTGATAGGCAAAAGATTTAAACTGTTGGATTACTAATTCATGCATAACTTGTTGGAAAATTCCAGACATAAAATTTGACCCTTGATCTGACTGGACAGATTTGGGAAAGGCCAACAAGTGTAAAAAACTTCACCAAAGCTTTCACAATAGTTTTAGTTTTTATATTTCTCAGAGGAATTGCCCTCTGGAAATCTTGTAGATGCACACATGATGGTCAACAAGTATTGGTTGCCTGACTTGGTTTTAGGTAAAGGACCAACACAGTCTACTATTATTCTACTTAAATGGTTCATCAAATGCAGGAATAGGTTGCAGATGAACCTTAGGTATCTTCTGATTGGGTTTTCCTACCATTTGACAAGTGTGACAAGATCTGCAGTATTTAGAAACATCACTTTTGAGTTTCGGCCAATAAAATGATTCAAGATCTTGTGATAAGTCTTACGGACTCCCTAAATGACCAGCCAAAGGAGTTTCATGGGCTAAATTAAGAATTTCCTGTCGATATGACTTAGGAACAACAATTTGATAGCTCACTGACCACTCGTCACCAGCGGGTACATCAGGTGGTCTCCATTTCCTCATAAGGACCCCATTTTTCACAAAGTAACACACTGGAACTTGTGTGGCTTCAGTTTCACTAATAGCCCTCTGAAACAAACAAGATATCTCGGGATCTTGCTCCTGTTCAACGACAAGGGATTGTCGTTTGTCACCCTGAGTAGGACAAAGAGAATGAGTTGCCAAAAGAGGATCACTGTGATCAATACCATTTGATTGATCAATACCTGAGGAAAAAAGTGACTTCATCAAAAGACTGACCAATACATGTGTCAGCTAAAGGAATAATATCCTGATCAACATCACTCTCAAGAGCTCTTTTTGCCATAGCTCTAGTAACTGCACAAGCAGGGTACAAATCAGGGATTTCAGTTTCGACAGGATCAACTTTCTGATCCAAACAAGGCTTGTCAGTTACAAGTGGATTAACCACAACCTTATCTCCAGCTAGGTCATTGCCTAGTAATAAATGAACACCCTCTATGGGTAAAGAAGTCACTGCCCCAACAGTCACAGGTCCAGAAACTAAGTCTGATGCCAAATTTACACAATGGAGAGGAACATTTACAAAGCCGCACTCTACTCCCTGAACAAGAACACTTTCACTTGAAGAAGACTCCTCAGACAAAGGCAAAGTACCTGATAATAAAAGACTCTGAGAAGCTCCAGTGTCCCTTAATATTTTAATTGGGATAGGTTTGGCAGAATCATCAATAAGTGATATAGAACCTTCTGACATGAATGGTTCATAAGCCTCTAAAATAGAATCAGACTGGGGTTTGTTTGACCCAACAAATGTATTGCTTTCAATACAAGACCGTGACCTTGACCTCGTAGAAATAAGAGCATTTGGAAAAGCTCTGTCTTTTCTCTGTTGCTTATTTTTCAACTTGAAGCAATCAGAAATAACGTGCCCTTTCTTTTTACAATAAGTGCACGTAGGAAGAGATAATGATTTCTGATCAGTCTTATCAGATGTTTGATTCCTAACAGTTGTGCTGTTGTGAAATTTGGAAGTACTCGAATGAGATTGAAATGGTTTTTTACCAGAAAACTGCTGAGAGGACGACTTATTGCCAAATGAAATTTTGTGAGTCAAGGAATAATCATCAGCCATACGAGCAGCATTTTCCAAAGTTTCCACTTTCTGCTCGTCAAGATCGGTTTTAACATCACTATGGATGCACCTCTTGAACTCTTCAATTAATACGAGCTGTCGGAGGTTATCATAACCTTGATCAACTTTCTTGGCTGAGCACCACCTATCAAATAGTTGTTCTTTATCCCTTGCAAATTCGACATGAGTTTGTCCAGTTTCTTTTCTACAATTCCTAAACCTTTGTCGATATGCCTCTGGTACCAACTCATAAGCTTTCAAGATGTACTCCTTAACCACATCATAATCAGTGCTTTGTTGTACTGACAGTGAAGTGTAGACTTCACGAGCTTTGCCAATAAGTACACTTTGTAATAACAAAGTCCAATGCTCTCTGGGCCATTTCAAGTTTTCAGCTATTTTCTCGAAATGAAGAAAGTATTTATCTACTTCTTTTTCCTGAAAAGGGGTCGGGTACTAACCTAATATATCTAGTAACATCAAAACCTGAACTTGTGTTTAAAGGAGTGGAGTGTGCTCTGTTTGCCAGTTCTAATTCTCTTAATTTAAATTGCATTTCCCTTTCTTCTCTTTGCATCTGCATTTGTATTTGCCTCTCTTCTTTCTCTCTCTCCATCTGCATTAGCCTCTCTTCCTTCTGCGTTTGTATTTGCCTCTCTTCCTTCTGCATTTGTAGCTGCCTCTCTTCTTTCTCTCTCTCCATCTGTATCTGCCTCTCTTCTTTCTCTCTCTCCATCTGTATCTGCCTCTCTTCTTTCTCTCTCTCTCTCTGAATCTGAAGCTTTGCCAATTCTAAATCCATCTGGTTCTTTAACTCTAATTCCCTTAATTTCCTGTCAGAACCAGATACAGGCTTTCTCTTCAAACTTAAAGCACTATTTTCAAAAATTCCCTTTCCTACTAAATACTGAATTAAAATAATCTTTATTTCCTGTTTTGTCAATGATACTTTTGCCTCAGATAGACTGTATTTTCTGGCAAGCTCGAGCAACTCATCCTTTCTCATACACTCTAACCCCTCCTGGGTAGGTTTTGAAATGAAATTCTGAACATTAGATGCCATTGTAAATGCTTGTTGGTTTCACACAAAAAAAAATTTCTCTATATAAAATCTTTGCCAAAGACAAAAAAAAATTCCGAGACAAAATCAATATGAATTTCAAAAATAACTTTAATATCTCTAATATGCTTTAAGGAAATTCAATCCCGGAACGACGAGCCCCCAATTTCTGTTACGACTCTATGGTCTAAGAAAAATGTAACAGAAAGAAAGTGAAACCAACAAATCATGTAAAAAATCAACAAGCAATTTATTACTAGATAATTAAAATGAAAAAAATCAAAAAGTCACTTACAGTAATGTGTTTTGAAATCCTAATAACCCAATAAGAATGATTGTTCTAATCACAAGTCCTAAATATAGAATGTTCCGAATTCACGGCTGTGTCCTTGAATGTTATGATGTGCTTATGGTCTCCAAAGTCCTGATGTACTAGTAATCTTGATGTGCTGATGTCAAAATGAAGTATTCCAAAATCTCTGAATAAGTTCACATAAATTCCAAAATCATTAATTAAAAATCCAAAAAAAAAAGTTTATGAGCACTGTTATAATCCAATGAATATTTAAAATAATTCCTCTCTTAGAATTTGGAATGAATTTTCACAACTGTAATAGCTCTTTACAAGACTGATGGTAATGTTGAAAACTGAATAAATGTCCACCAAACATGGCATATATAAAGATTGGTCACATGACAGAATGTTCTAAAATATGAGTCATCTTAATGGAATTCTACCTGTAAACAACAATCAACCTTGACCTTCAAATTGAGAAAACATATTGATCAAAACAACCTAATTCAAGGACACTAGTTAAACATGTTTTTCCTGATAAACATTAAGATTTAAGCAAATATTAAAGTGAAGAAACATTTATAATTTCCTAAAATATTTATAATATTATATAAATATCATACATAACACCTCCCCTCATAAAGAAAAAGAAAGATTTATATAATAAAGCTTTCTTTTGAATATACATCTAATACTATAATAACCAAAATTACATAAGAACATGTTTTATGATACTGGACTTAATTACATCAAGCAATATTACATTTCTAGGCACGTGAGAGTGCATCTGCAATCACATTGTCTTTTCCCCTGATGTGTTTAATGTCAATGTTATATTCTTGCAATATCAAACTCCATCTCAACAATCTCCGATTTTTATCTTTCATTTTGTTGATGAAAGTAAGGGGATTGTGATCACTGTACACAGTAATTGGGAGAAAGAGCTGAGGTAACATACACTTCAAAATGCTGTAAAGCCAATATCAAAGCCAAACATTCCTTCTCAATTGTGGAATAATTTTTCTGGTGCTTGTTTAGTTTTTTTAGAAAAATAACACACAGGGTGATCCACACCACTTTTGTCTTCCTGAATCAATACTCCACCAACCCCTACATCACTTGCATCAACAGATAATTTAAATGATTGGCTAAAATTTGGTGCAGAAAGAACTGGCGCATTCTTAAGCATGGCCTTTAACTTGTCAAAAGATTCCTGACACTTGTCAGACCAATGAAATTTGGTTTTCTTACTCAATAAACTTGTCAAAGGTTCAGCAATTTTGGAAAAATTGGAACAAAATTTCCGATAATATCTAGCCATACCTAGAAATCGCATCAGTTGCTTTTTACAAATTGGAACTTGAATTCAGAGATAGCTTTGACCTTAGCTTCTATAGTTTTAACTTGACCTTGTCCCACAATATGTCCTAAAAATGTGACACAAGCATGGCAAACTCACTTTTGCTCAAATTAAATTGTCAGATTCACATCGCTGAGTCGATCAAAGAATTTTCGAATGGTTTCCAAATGATCTTCCCAGGTGTTGTTGTAGATAATGACGTCATCGATATAAGCGTCACAATTATCAAGACCAAATGTTATCATGTTCATCAGACGTTGAAACGTTGCAGGCGAATTTTTCATTCCAGACGGCATGACTTTATATTGATAAAGTCCATCTGGAGTTACAAATGCTGAAATTTCTTTTCCCCTTTCCGTCAGTGGAATTTGCCAGAATCCTTTTAAAAGGTCAAACTTGGTGACATATTCCGCATTTCCAATTTTATCAATGCAATCGTCCATTCTTGGGATTGGAAATGAATTATTTTTTTTTTGACACTGTTGACTTTTCTATAGTCAGTACACATACGGAATGTATTATCTGGCTTGGGAACAAGAATACATGGTGAACTCCAGTTACTTTTACTTGGTTCTATGAAATCATTCTCCAGTAAATACTGAATTTCTTTCTTCAGATAGTTCGGTTTGAGAGGATTCATCCTATAAGGATGCTGTTTCACAGGCGCAGAATCTACAACGTCAACGTCATGATAAATTTTACTTGTTCGTGTTGGAACATCAGGAAACAAGTGCTCATAGTCATGTAATAGCTGTTTTAGTTCATTTCTTTCCTGTTGTTGTAGATGTTAAAAGTTTCTGGTCTAGGTTGTTCAATATTTCTGAATTCCGAAGATTGGTTATACCAGAGTCACTATAGTCTGATCGTATTCCATCGTCGATATCTTCACTGTGTGGGACAGGTACAACTAAATTAACTGAATAATTAGCTGGGCTATCTCTGTCAAAATATTCCTTTAACATATTTATATGACAAAGTTGTTTCTGTTTCCGTCTCCCAGGAGTGTTAATGATATAATTTAAGTCATTTACTTTCTTTTCAACGGTATAAGGACCATAAAATTTAGCCTGAAGAGGATTCTGAGGTATGGGAAAGAGAGCCAGAACTTTGTCACCAGGTTTAAAACTCCTTTCCTGTGAATTTCGGTCATACCTTAATTTCATTTTTGACTGAGTAGTGTGAAGATTAGTTCTTGCTACTTCACAGGCCTTTGACAACTTGTATTTGAAATCAGAGACATAATCCAGAAGATTAATGTTGGAATCTTCATTTGAAAGAAGTTTCTCTTTCAATAATTTCAATGGTCCACGGACAGTATGACCAAAAGCTAGTTCAAAGGGACTAAAACCCAACGACTCTTGAACTGATTCCCTAACAGCAAACAACAACAAATGAACACCCTCATCCCAATCCTTTTCTGTATCAAAGCAATATGATCGAATCATATTCTTCAAAGTTTGATGAAATCTTTCCAAAGCACCTTGACTTTCAGGGTGATAGGCAAAAGATTTAAACTGTTGGATGCCTAATTCATGCATAACTTGTTGGAAAATTCCAGACATAAAATTTGACCCTTGATCTGACTGGACAGATTTGGGAAGGCCAAACAAGTGTAAAAAACTTCACCAAAGCTTTCACAATAGTTTTAGTTTTTATATTTCTCAGAGGAATTGCCTCTGGAAATCTTGTAGATGCACACATGATGGTCAACAAGTATTGGTTGCCTGACTTGGTTTTAGGTAAAGGACCAACACAGTCTACTATTATTCTACTAAATGGTTCATCAAATGCAGGAATAGGTTGCAGATGAGCCTTAGGTATCTTCTGATTGGGTTTTCCTACCATTTGACAAGTGTGACAAGATCTGCAGTATTTAGAAACATCACTTTTGAGTTTCGGCCAATAAAAATGATTCAAGATCTTGTGATAAGTCTTACGGACTCCTAAATGACCAGCCAAAGGAGTTTCATGGGCTAAATTAAGAATTTCCTGTCGATATGACTTAGGAACAACAATTTGATAGCTCACTGACCACTTCGTCACCAGCGGGTACATCAGGTGGTCTCCATTTCCTCATAAGGACCCCATTTTTCACAAAGTAACACACTGGAACTTGTGTGGCTTCAGTTTCACTAATAGCCCTCTGAAACAAACAAGATATCTCGGGATCTTGCTCCTGTTCAACGACAAGGGATTGTCGTTTGTCACCCTGAGTAGGACAAAGAGAATGAGTTGCCAAAAGAGGATCACTGTGATCAATACCATTTGATTGATCAATACCTGAGGAAAAAGTGACTTCATCAAAAGACTGACCAATACATGTGTCAGCTAAAGGAATAATATCCTGATCAACATCACTCTCAAGAGCTCTTTTTGCCATAGCTCTAGTAACTGCACAAGCAGGGTACAAATCAGGGATTTCAGTTTCGACAGGATCAACTTTCTGATCCAAACAAGGCTTGTCAGTTACAAGTGGATTAACCACAACCTTATCTCCAGCTAGGTCATTGCCTAGTAATAAATGAACACCCTCTATGGGTAAAGAAGTCACTGCCCCAACAGTCACAGGTCCAGAAACTAAGTCTGATGCCAAATTTACACAATGGAGAGGAACATTTACAAAGCCGCACTCTACTCCCTGAACAAGAACACTTTCACTTGAAGAAGACTCCTCAGACAAAGGCAAAGTACCTGATAATAAAAGACTCTGAGAAGCTCCAGTGTCCCTTAATATTTTAATTGGGATAGGTTTGGCAGAATCATCAATAAGTGATATAGAACCTTCTGACATGAATGGTTCATAAGCCTCTAAAATAGAATCAGACTGGGGTTTGTTTGACCCAACAAATGTATTGCTTTCAATACAAGACCGTGACCTTGACCTCGTAGAAATAAGAGCATTTGGAAAAGCTCTGTCTTTTCTCTGTTGCTTATTTTTCAACTTGAAGCAATCAGAAATAACGTGCCCTTTCTTTTTACAATAAGTGCACGTAGGAAGAGATAATGATTTCTGATCAGTCTTATCAGATGTTTGATTCCTAACAGTTGTGCTGTTGTGAAATTTGGAAGTACTCGAATGAGATTGAAATGGTTTTTTTACCAGAAAACTGCTGAGAGGACGACTTATTGCCAAATGAAATTTTGTGAGTCAAGGAATAATCATCAGCCATACGAGCAGCATTTTTCCAAAGTTTCCACTTTCTGCTCGTCAAGATAGGTTTTAACATCACTATGGATGCACCTCTTGAACTCTTCAATTAATACGAGCTGTCGGAGGTTATCATAACCTTGATCAACTTTCTTGGCTGAGCACCACCTATCAAATAGTTGTTCTTTATCCCTTGCAAATTCGACATGAGTTTGTCCAGTTTCTTTTCTACAATTCCTAAACCTTTGTCGATATGCCTCTGGTACCAACTCATAAGCTTTCAAGATGTACTCCTTAACCACATCATAATCAGTGCTTTGTTGTACTGACAGTGAAGTGTAGACTTCACGAGCTTTGCCAATAAGTACACTTTGTAATAACAAAGTCCAATGCTCTCTGGGCCATTTCAAGTTTTCAGCTATTTTCTCGAAATGAAGAAAGTATTTATCTACTTCTTTTTCCTGAAAAGGGGGGTACTAACCTAATATATCTAGTAACATCAAAACCTGAACTTGTGTTTAAAGGAGTGGAGTGTGCTCTGTTTGCCAGTTCTAATTCTCTTAATTTAAATTGCATTTCCCTTTCTTCTCTTTGCATCTGCATTTGTATTTGCCTCTCTTCTTTCTCTCTCTCCATCTGCATTAGCCTCTCTTCCTTCTGCGTTTGTATTTGCCTCTCTTCCTTCTGCATTTGTAGCTGCCTCTCTTCTTTCTCTCTCTCCATCTGTATCTGCCTCTCTTCTTTCTCTCTCTCCATCTGTATCTACCTCTCTTCTTTCTCTCTCTCTCTCTGAATCTGAAGCTTTGCCAATTCTAAATCCATCTGGTTCTTTAACTCTAATTCCCTTAATTTCCTGTCAGAACCAGATACAGGCTTTCTCTTCAAACTTAAAGCACTATTTTCAAAAATTCCCTTTCCTACTAAATACTGAATTAAAATAATCTTTATTTCCTGTTTTGTCAATGATACTTTTGCCTCAGATAGACTGTATTTTCTGGCAAGCTCGAGCAACTCATCCTTTCTCATACACTCTAACCCCTCCTGGGTAGGTTTTGAAATGAAATTCTGAACATTAGATGCCATTGTAAATGCTTGTTGGTTTCACACAAAAAAAATTTCTCTATATAAAATCTTTGCCAAAGACAAAAAAAAATTCCGAGACAAAATCAATATGAATTTCAAAAATAACTTTAATATCTCTAATATGCTTTAAAGAAATTCAATCCCGGAACGACGAGCCCCCAATTTCTGTTACGACTCTATGGTCTAAGAAAAATGTAACAGAAAGAAAGTGAAACCAACAAATCATGTAAAAAATCAACAAGCAATTTATTACTAGATAATTAAAATGAAAAAAATCAAAAAGTCACTTACAGTAATGTGTTTTGAAATCCTAATAACCCAATAAGAATGATTGTTCTAATCACAAGTCCTAAATATAGAATGTTCCGAATTCACGGCTGTGTCCTTGAATGTTATGATGTGCTTATGGTCTCCAAAGTCCTGATGTACTAGTAATCTTGATGAGCTGATGTCAAAATGAAGTATTCCAAAATCTCTGAATAAGTTCACATAAATTCCAAAATCATCAATTAAAAATCCAAAATCCAAACGTTTATGAGCACTGTTATAATCCAATGAATATTTAAAATAATTCCTCTCTTAGAATTTGTAATAAATTTTCACAACTGTAATAGCTCTTTACAAGACTGATGGTAATGTTGAAACTGAATAAATGTCCACCAAACATGGCATATATAAAGATTGGTCACATGACAGAATGTTCTAAAATATGAGTCATCTTAATGGAATTCTACCTGTAAACAACAATCAACCTTGACCTTCAAATTGAGAAAACATATTGATCAAAACAACCTAATTCAAGGACACTAGTTAAACATGTTTTTCCTGATAAACATTAAGATTTAAGCAAATATTAAAGTGAAGAAACATTTATAATTTCCTAAAATATTTATAATATTATATAAATATCATACATAACACCTCCCCTCATAAAGAAAAAGAAAGATTTATATAATAAAGCTTTCTTTTGAATATACATCTAATACTATAATAACCAAAATTACATAAGAACATGTTTTATGATACTGGACTTAATTACATCAAGCAATATTACATTTCTAGGCACGTGAGAGTGCATCTGCAATCACATTGTCTTTTCCCCTGATGTGTTTAATGTCAATGTTATATTCTTGCAATATCAAACTCCATCTCAACAATCTCCGATTTTTATCTTTCATTTTGTTGATGAAAGTAAGGGGATTGTGATCACTGTACACAGTAATTGGAGAAAGAGCTGAGGTAACATACACTTCAAAATGCTGTAAAGCCAATATCAAAGCCAAACATTCCTTCTCAATTGTGGAATAATTTTTCTGGTGCTTGTTTAGTTTTTTAGAAAAATAACACACAGGGTGATCCACACCACTTTTGTCTTCCTGAATCAATACTCCACCAACCCCTACATCACTTGCATCAACAGATAATTTAAATGATTGGCTAAAAATTTGGTGCAGAAAGAAACTGGCGCATTCTTAAGCATGGCCTTTAACTTGTCAAAAGATTCCTGACACTTGTCAGACCAATGAAATTTGGTTTTCTTACTCAATAAACTTGTCAAAGGTTCAGCAATTTTGGAAAAATTGGAACAAAATTTCCGATAATATCTAGCCATACCTAGAAATCGCATCAGTTGCTTTTTACAAATTGGAACTTGAAATTCAGAGATAGCTTTGACCTTAGCTTCTATAGGTTTAACTTGACCTTGTCCCACAATATGTCCTAAAAATGTGACACAAGCATGGCAAAACTCACTTTTGCTCAAATTAATTGTCAGATTCACATCGCTGAGTCGATCAAAGAATTTTCGAATGGTTTCCAAATGATCTTCCCAGGTGTTGTTGTAGATAATGACGTCATCGATATAAGCGTCACAATTATCAAGACCAAATGTTATCATGTTCATCAGACGTTGAAACGTTGCAGGCGAATTTTTCATTCCAGACGGCATGACTTTATATTGATAAAGTCCATCTGGAGTTACAAATGCTGAAATTTCTTTTGCCCTTTCCGTCAGTGGAATTTGCCAGAATCCTTTTAAAAGGTCAAACTTGGTGACATATTCCGCATTTCCAATTTTATCAATGCAATCGTCCATTCTTGTGATTGGAAATGAATTATTTTTTTTTTTGACACTGTTGACTTTTCTATAGTCAGTACACATACGGAATGTATTATCTGGCTTGGGAACAAGAATACATGGTGAACTCCAGTTACTTTTACTTGGTTCTATGAAATCATTCTCCAGTAAATACTGAATTTCTTTCTTCAGATAGTTCTGTTTGAGAGGATTCATCCTATAAGGATGCTGTTTCACAGGCGCAGAATCTACAACGTCAACGTCATGATAAATTTTACTTGTTCGTGTTGGAACATCAGGAAACAAGTGCTCATAGTCATGTAATAGCTGTTTTAGTTCATTTCTTTCCTGTTGTTGTAGATGTAAAAGTTTCTGGTCTAGGTTGTTCAATATTTCTGAATTCCGAAGATTGGTTATACCAGAGTCACTATAGTCTGATCGTATTCCATCGTCGATATCTTCACTGTGTGGGACAGGTACAACTAAATTAACTGAATAATTAGCTGGGCTATCTCTGTCAAAATATTCCTTTAACATATTTATATGACAAAGTTGTTTCTGTTTCCGTCTCCCAGGAGTGTTAATGATATAATTTAAGTCATTTACTTTCTTTTCAACGGTATAAGGACCATAAAATTTAGCCTGAAGAGGATTCTGAGGTATGGGAAAGAGAGCCAGAACTTTGTCACCAGGTTTAAAACTCCTTTCCTGTGAATTTCGGTCATACCTTAATTTCATTTTTGACTGAGTAGTGTGAAGATTAGTTCTTGCTACTTCACAGGCCTTTGACAACTTGTATTTGAAATCAGAGACATAATCCAGAAGATTAATGTTTGAATCTTCATTTGAAAGAAGTTTCTCTTTCAATAATTTCAATGGTCCACGGACAGTATGACCAAAAGCTAGTTCAAAGGGACTAAAACCCAACGACTCTTGAACTGATTCCCTAACAGCAAACAACAACAAATGAACACCCTCATCCCAATCCTTTTCTGTATCAAAGCAATATGATCGAATCATATTCTTCAAAGTTTGATGAAATCTTTCCAAAGCACCTTGACTTTCAGGGTGATAGGCAAAAGATTTAAACTGTTGGATGCCTAATTCATGCATAACTTGTTGGAAAATTCCAGACATAAAATTTGACCCTTGATCTGACTGGACAGATTTGGGAAGGCCAACAAGTGTAAAAAACTTCACCAAAGCTTTCACAATAGTTTTAGTTTTTATATTTCTCAGAGGAATTGCCTCTGGAAATCTTGTAGATGCACACATGATGGTCAACAAGTATTGGTTGCCTGACTTGGTTTTAGGTAAAGGACCAACACAGTCTACTATTATTCTACTAAATGGTTCATCAAATGCAGGAATAGGTTGCAGATGAGCCTTAGGTATCTTCTGATTGGGTTTTCCTACCATTTGACAAGTGTGACAAGATCTGCAGTATTTAGAAACATCACTTTTGAGTTTCGGCCAATAAAAATGATTCAAGATCTTGTGATAAGTCTTACGGACTCCTAAATGACCAGCCAAAGGAGTTTCATGGGCTAAATTAAGAATTTCCTGTCGATATGACTTAGGAACAACAATTTGATAGCTCACTGACCACTCGTCACCAGCGGGTACATCAGGTGGTCTCCATTTCCTCATAAGGACCCCATTTTTCACAAAGTAACACACTGGAACTTGTGTGGCTTCAGTTTCACTAATAGCCCTCTGAAACAAACAAGATATCTCGGGATCTTGCTCCTGTTCAACGACAAGGGATTGTCGTTTGTCACCCTGAGTAGGACAAAGAGAATGAGTTGCCAAAAGAGGATCACTGTGATCAATACCATTTGATTGATCAATACCTGAGGAAAAAGTGACTTCATCAAAAGACTGACCAATACATGTGTCAGCTAAAGGAATAATATCCTGATCAACATCACTCTCAAGAGCTCTTTTTGCCATAGCTCTAGTAACTGCACAAGCAGGGTACAAATCAGGGATTTCAGTTTCGACAGGATCAACTTTCTGATCCAAACAAGGCTTGTCAGTTACAAGTGGATTAACCACAACCTTATCTCCAGCTAGGTCATTGCCTAGTAATAAATGAACACCCTCTATGGGTAAAGAAGTCACTGCCCCAACAGTCACAGGTCCAGAAACTAAGTCTGATGCCAAATTTACACAATGGAGAGGAACATTTACAAAGCCGCACTCTACTCCCTGAACAAGAACACTTTCACTTGAAGAAGACTCCTCAGACAAAGGCAAAGTACCTGATAATAAAAGACTCTGAGAAGCTCCAGTGTCCCTTAATATTTTAATTGGGATAGGTTTGGCAGAATCATCAATAAGTGATATAGAACCTTCTGACATGAATGGTTCATAAGCCTCTAAAATAGAATCAGACTGGGGTTTGTTTGACCCAACAAATGTATTGCTTTCAATACAAGACCGTGACCTTGACCTCGTAGAAATAAGAGCATTTGGAAAAGCTCTGTCTTTTCTCTGTTGCTTATTTTTCAACTTGAAGCAATCAGAAATAACGTGCCCTTTCTTTTTACAATAAGTGCACGTAGGAAGAGATAATGATTTCTGATCAGTCTTATCAGATGTTTGATTCCTAACAGTTGTGCTGTTGTGAAATTTGGAAGTACTCGAATGAGATTGAAATGGTTTTTTACCAGAAAACTGCTGAGAGGACGACTTATTGCCAAATGAAATTTTGTGAGTCAAGGAATAATCATCAGCCATACGAGCAGCATTTTCCAAAGTTTCCACTTTCTGCTCGTCAAGATAGGTTTTAACATCACTATGGATGCACCTCTTGAACTCTTCAATTAATACGAGCTGTCGGAGGTTATCATAACCTTGATCAACTTTCTTGGCTGAGCACCACCTATCAAATAGTTGTTCTTTATCCCTTGCAAATTCGACATGAGTTTGTCCAGTTTCTTTTCTACAATTCCTAAACCTTTGTCGATATGCCTCTGGTACCAACTCATAAGCTTTCAAGATGTACTCCTTAACCACATCATAATCAGTGCTTTGTTGTACTGACAGTGAAGTGTAGACTTCACGAGCTTTGCCAATAAGTACACTTTGTAATAACAAAGTCCAATGCTCTCTGGGCCATTTCAAGTTTTCAGCTATTTTCTCGAAATGAAGAAAGTATTTATCTACTTCTTTTTCCTGAAAAGGGGGTACTAACCTAATATATCTAGTAACATCAAAACCTGAACTTGTGTTTAAAGGAGTGGAGTGTGCTCTGTTTGCCAGTTCTAATTCTCTTAATTTAAATTGCATTTCCCTTTCTTCTCTTTGCATCTGCATTTGTATTTGCCTCTCTTCTTTCTCTCTCTCCATCTGCATTAGCCTCTCTTCCTTCTGCGTTTGTATTTGCCTCTCTTCCTTCTGCATTTGTAGCTGCCTCTCTTCTTTCTCTCTCTCCATCTGTATCTGCCTCTCTTCTTTCTCTCTCTCCATCTGTATCTGCCTCTCTTCTTTCTCTCTCTCTCTCTGAATCTGAAGCTTTGCCAATTCTAAATCCATCTGGTTCTTTAACTCTAATTCCCTTAATTTCCTGTCAGAACCAGATACAGGCTTTCTCTTCAAACTTAAAGCACTATTTTCAAAAATTCCCTTTCCTACTAAATACTGAATTAAAATAATCTTTATTTCCTGTTTTGTCAATGATACTTTTGCCTCAGATAGACTGTATTTTCTGGCAAGCTCGAGCAACTCATCCTTTCTCATACACTCTAACCCCTCCTGGGTAGGTTTTGAAATGAAATTCTGAACATTAGATGCCATTGTAAATGCTTGTTGGTTTCACACAAAAAAAATTTCTCTATATAAAATCTTTGCCAAAGACAAAAAAAAATTCCGAGACAAAATCAATATGAATTTCAAAAATAACTTTAATATCTCTAATATGCTTTAAGGAAATTCAATCCCGGAACGACGAGCCCCCAATTTCTGTTACGACTCTATGGTCTAAGAAAAATGTAACAGAAAGAAAGTGAAACCAACAAATCATGTAAAAAATCAACAAGCAATTTATTACTAGATAATTAAAATGAAAAAAATCAAAAAGTCACTTACAGTAATGTGTTTTGAAATCCTAATAACCCAATAAGAATGATTGTTCTAATCACAAGTCCTAAATATAGAATGTTCCGAATTCACGGCTGTGTCCTTGAATGTTATGGTGTGCTTATGGTCTCCAAAGTCCTGATGTACTAGTAATCTTGATGTGCTGATGTCAAAATGAAGTATTCCAAAATCTCTGAATAAGTTCACATAAATTCCAAAATCATTAATTAAAAATCCAAAATCCAAAAGTTTATGAGCACTGTTATAATCCAATGAATATTTAAAATAATTCCTCTCTTAGAATTTGTAATGAATTTTCACAACTGTAATAGCTCTTTACAAGACTGATGGTAATGTTGAAACTGAATAAATGTCCACCAAACATGGCATATATAAAGATTGGTCACATGACAGAATGTTCTAAAATATGAGTCATCTTAATGGAATTCTACCTGTAAACAACAATCAACCTTGACCTTCAAATTGAGAAAACATATTGATCAAAACAACCTAATTCAAGGACACTAGTTAAACATGTTTTTCCTGATAAACATTAAGATTTAAGCAAATATTAAAGTGAAGAAACATTTATAATTTCCTAAAATATTTATAATATTATATAAATATCATACATAACACCTCCCCTCATAAAGAAAAAGAAAGATTTATATAATAAAGCTTTCTTTTGAATATACATCTAATACTATAATAACCAAAATTACATAAGAACATGTTTTATGATACTGGACTTAATTACATCAAGCAATATTACATTTCTAGGCACGTGAGAGTGCATCTGCAATCACATTGTCTTTTCCCCTGATGTGTTTAATGTCAATGTTATATTCTTGCAATATCAAACTCCATCTCAACAATCTCCGATTTTTATCTTTCATTTTGTTGATGAAAGTAAGGGGATTGTGATCACTGTACACAGTAATTGGAGAAAGAGCTGAGGTAACATACACTTCAAAATGCTGTAAAGCCAATATCAAAGCCAAACATTCCTTCTCAATTGTGGAATAATTTTTCTGGTGCTTGTTTAGTTTTTTAGAAAAATAACACACAGGGTGATCCACACCACTTTTGTCTTCCTGAATCAATACTCCACCAACCCCTACATCACTTGCATCAACAGATAATTTAAATGATTGGCTAAAATTTGGTGCAGAAAGAACTGGCGCATTCTTAAGCATGGCCTTTAACTTGTCAAAAGATTCCTGACACTTGTCAGACCAATGAAATTTGGTTTTCTTACTCAATAAACTTGTCAAAGGTTCAGCAATTTTGGAAAAATTGGAACAAAATTTCCGATAATATCTAGCCATACCTAGAAATCGCATCAGTTGCTTTTTACAAATTGGAACTTGAAATTCAGAGATAGCTTTGACCTTAGCTTCTATAGGTTTAACTTGACCTTGTCCCACAATATGTCCTAAAAATGTGACACAAGCATGGCAAAACTCACTTTTGCTCAAATTAATTGTCAGATTCACATCGCTGAGTCGATCAAAGAATTTTCGAATGGTTTCCAAATGATCTTCCCAGGTGTTGTTGTAGATAATGACGTCATCGATATAAGCGTCACAATTATCAAGACCAAATGTTATCATGTTCATCAGACGTTGAAACGTTGCAGGCGAATTTTTCATTCCAGACGGCATGACTTTATATTGATAAAGTCCATCTGGAGTTACAAATGCTGAAATTTCTTTTCCCCTTTCCGTCAGTGGAATTTGCCAGAATCCTTTTAAAAGGTCAAACTTGGTGACATATTCCGCATTTCCAATTTTATCAATGCAATCGTCCATTCTTGGGATTGGAAATGAATTTTTTTTTTTTTTGACACTGTTGACTTTTCTATAGTCAGTACACATACGGAATGTATTATCTGGCTTGGGAACAAGAATACATGGTGAACTCCAGTTACTTTTACTTGGTTCTATGAAATCATTCTCCAGTAAATACTGAATTTCTTTCTTCAGATAGTTCTGTTTGAGAGGATTCATCCTATAAGGATGCTGTTTCACAGGCGCAGAATCTACAACGTCAACGTCATGATAAATTTTACTTGTTCGTGTTGGAACATCAGGAAACAAGTGCTCATAGTCATGTAATAGCTGTTTTAGTTCATTTCTTTCCTGTTGTTGTAGATGTAAAAGTTTCTGGTCTAGGTTGTTCAATATTTCTGAATTCCGAAGATTGGTTATACCAGAGTCACTATAGTCTGATCGTATTCCATCGTCGATATCTTCACTGTGTGGGACAGGTACAACTAAATTAACTGAATAATTAGCTGGGCTATCTCTGTCAAAATATTCCTTTAACATATTTATATGACAAAGTTGTTTCTGTTTCCGTCTCCCAGGAGTGTTAATGATATAATTTAAGTCATTTACTTTCTTTTCAACGGTATAAGGACCATAAAATTTAGCCTGAAGAGGATTCTGAGGTATGGGAAAGAGAGCCAGAACTTTGTCACCAGGTTTAAAACTCCTTTCCTGTGAATTTCGGTCATACCTTAATTTCATTTTTGACTGAGTAGTGTGAAGATTAGTTCTTGCTACTTCACAGGCCTTTGACAACTTGTATTTGAAATCAGAGACATAATCCAGAAGATTAATGTTTGAATCTTCATTTGAAAGAAGTTTCTCTTTCAATAATTTCAATGGTCCACGGACAGTATGACCAAAAGCTAGTTCAAAGGGACTAAAACCCAACGACTCTTGAACTGATTCCCTAACAGCAAACAACAACAAATGAACACCCTCATCCCAATCCTTTTCTGTATCAAAGCAATATGATCGAATCATATTCTTCAAAGTTTGATGAAATCTTTCCAAAGCACCTTGACTTTCAGGGTGATAGGCAAAAGATTTAAACTGTTGGATGCCTAATTCATGCATAACTTGTTGGAAAATTCCAGACATAAAATTTGACCCTTGATCTGACTGGACAGATTTGGGAAGGCCAACAAGTGTAAAAAACTTCACCAAAGCTTTCACAATAGTTTTAGTTTTTATATTTCTCAGAGGAATTGCCTCTGGAAATCTTGTAGATGCACACATGATGGTCAACAAGTATTGGTTGCCTGACTTGGTTTTAGGTAAAGGACCAACACAGTCTACTATTATTCTACTAAATGGTTCATCAAATGCAGGAATAGGTTGCAGATGAGCCTTAGGTATCTTCTGATTGGGTTTTCCTACCATTTGACAAGTGTGACAAGATCTGCAGTATTTAGAAACATCACTTTTGAGTTTCGGCCAATAAAAATGATTCAAGATCTTGTGATAAGTCTTACGGACTCCTAAATGACCAGCCAAAGGAGTTTCATGGGCTAAATTAAGAATTTCCTGTCGATATGACTTAGGAACAACAATTTGATAGCTCACTGACCACTCGTCACCAGCGGGTACATCAGGTGGTCTCCATTTCCTCATAAGGACCTCCATTTTTCACAAAGTAACACACTGGAACTTGTGTGGCTTCAGTTTCACTAATAGCCCTCTGAAACAAACAAGATATCTCGGGATCTTGCTCCTGTTCAACGACAAGGATTGTCGTTTGTCACCCTGAGTAGGACAAAGAGAATGAGTTGCCAAAAGAGGATCACTGTGATCAATACCATTTGATTGATCAATACCTGAGGAAAAAGTGACTTCATCAAAAGACTGACCAATACATGTGTCAGCTAAAGGAATAATATCCTGATCAACATCACTCTCAAGAGCTCTTTTTGCCATAGCTCTAGTAACTGCACAAGCAGGGTACAAATCAGGGATTTCAGTTTCGACAGGATCAACTTTCTGATCCAAACAAGGCTTGTCAGTTACAAGTGGATTAACCACAACCTTATCTCCAGCTAGGTCATTGCCTAGTAATAAATGAACACCCTCTATGGGTAAAGAAGTCACTGCCCCAACAGTCACAGGTCCAGAAACTAAGTCTGATGCCAAATTTACACAATGGAGAGGAACATTTACAAAGCCGCACTCTACTCCCTGAACAAGAACACTTTCACTTGAAGAAGACTCCTCAGACAAAGGCAAAGTACCTGATAATAAAAGACTCTGAGAAGCTCCAGTGTCCCTTAATATTTTAATTGGGATAGGTTTGGCAGAATCATCAATAAGTGATATAGAACCTTCTGACATGAATGGTTCATAAGCCTCTAAAATAGAATCAGACTGGGGTTTGTTTGACCCAACAAATGTATTGCTTTCAATACAAGACCGTGACCTTGACCTCGTAGAAATAAGAGCATTTGGAAAAGCTCTGTCTTTTCTCTGTTGCTTATTTTTCAACTTGAAGCAATCAGAAATAACGTGCCCTTTCTTTTTACAATAAGTGCACGTAGGAAGAGATAATGATTTCTGATCAGTCTTATCAGATGTTTGATTCCTAACAGTTGTGCTGTTGTGAAATTTGGAAGTACTCGAATGAGATTGAAATGGTTTTTTACCAGAAAACTGCTGAGAGGACGACTTATTGCCAAATGAAATTTTGTGAGTCAAGGAATAATCATCAGCCATACGAGCAGCATTTTCCAAAGTTTCCACTTTCTGCTCGTCAAGATAGGTTTTAACATCACTATGGATGCACCTCTTGAACTCTTCAATTAATACGAGCTGTCGGAGGTTATCATAACCTTGATCAACTTTCTTGGCTGAGCACCACCTATCAAATAGTTGTTCTTTATCCCTTGCAAATTCGACATGAGTTTGTCCAGTTTCTTTTCTACAATTCCTAAACCTTTGTCGATATGCCTCTGGTACCAACTCATAAGCTTTCAAGATGTACTCCTTAACCACATCATAATCAGTGCTTTGTTGTACTGACAGTGAAGTGTAGACTTCACGAGCTTTGCCAATAAGTACACTTTGTAATAACAAAGTCCAATGCTCTCTGGGCCATTTCAAGTTTTCAGCTATTTTCTCGAAATGAAGAAAGTATTTATCTACTTCTTTTTCCTGAAAAGGGGGGTACTAACCTAATATATCTAGTAACATCAAAACCTGAACTTGTGTTTAAAGGAGTGGAGTGTGCTCTGTTTGCCAGTTCTAATTCTCTTAATTTAAATTGCATTTCCCTTTCTTCTCTTTGCATCTGCATTTGTATTTGCCTCTCTTCTTTCTCTCTCTCCATCTGCATTAGCCTCTCTTCCTTCTGCGTTTGTATTTGCCTCTCTTCCTTCTGCATTTGTAGCTGCCTCTCTTCTTTCTCTCTCTCCATCTGTATCTGCCTCTCTTCTTTCTCTCTCTCCATCTGTATCTGCCTCTCTTCTTTCTCTCTCTCTCTCTGAATCTGAAGCTTTGCCAATTCTAAATCCATCTGGTTCTTTAACTCTAATTCCCTTAATTTCCTGTCAGAACCAGATACAGGCTTTCTCTTCAAACTTAAAGCACTATTTTCAAAAATTCCCTTTCCTACTAAATACTGAATTAAAATAATCTTTATTTCCTGTTTTGTCAATGATACTTTTGCCTCAGATAGACTGTATTTTCTGGCAAGCTCGAGCAACTCATCCTTTCTCATACACTCTAACCCCTCCTGGGTAGGTTTTGAAATGAAATTCTGAACATTAGATGCCATTGTAAATGCTTGTTGGTTTCACACAAAAAAAATTTCTCTATATAAAATCTTTGCCAAAGACAAAAAAAAATTCCGAGACAAAATCAATATGAATTTCAAAAATAACTTTAATATCTCTAATATGCTTTAAGGAAATTCAATCCCGGAACGACGAGCCCCCCAATTTCTGTTACGACTCTATGGTCTAAGAAAAATGTAACAGAAAGAAAGTGAAACCAACAAATCATGTAAAAAATCAACAAGCAATTTATTACTAGATAATTAAAATGAAAAAAATCAAAAAGTCACTTACAGTAATGTGTTTTGAAATCCTAATAACCCAATAAGAATGATTGTTCTAATCACAAGTCCTAAATATAGAATGTTCCGAATTCACGGCTGTGTCCTTGAATGTTATGATGTGCTTATGGTCTCCAAAGTCCTGATGTACTAGTAATCTTGATGTGCTGATGTCAAAATGAAGTATTCCAAAATCTCTGAATAAGTTCACATAAATTCCAAAATCATTAATTAAAAATCCAAAATCCAAAAGTTTATGAGCACTGTTATAATCCAATGAATATTTAAAATAATTCCTCTCTTAGAATTTGTAATGAATTTTCACAACTGTAATAGCTCTTTACAAGACTGATGGTAATGTTGAAACTGAATAAATGTCCACCAAACATGGCATATATAAAGATTGGTCACATGACAGAATGTTCTAAAATATGAGTCATCTTAATGGAATTCTACCTGTAAACAACAATCAACCTTGACCTTCAAATTGAGAAAACATATTGATCAAAACAAACCTAATTCAAGGACACTAGTTAAACATGTTTTTCCTGATAAACATTAAGATTTAAGCAAATATTAAAGTGAAGAAACATTTATAATTTCCTAAAATATTTATAATATTATATAAAACATCATACATAACACCTCCCCTCATAAAGAAAAAGAAAGATTTATATAATAAAGCTTTCTTTTGAATATACATCTAATACTATAATAACCAAAATTACATAAGAACATGTTTTATGATACTGGACTTAATTACATCAAGCAATATTACATTTCTAGGCACGTGAGAGTGCATCTGCAATCACATTGTCTTTTCCCCTGATGTGTTTAATGTCAATGTTATATTCTTGCAATATCAAACTCCATCTCAACAATCTCCGATTTTTATCTTTCATTTTGTTGATGAAAGTAAGGGGATTGTGATCACTGTACACAGTAATTGGAGAAAGAGCTGAGGTAACATACACTTCAAAATGCTGTAAAGCCAATATCAAAGCCAAACATTCCTTCTCAATTGTGGAATAATTTTTCTGGTGCTTGTTTAGTTTTTTAGAAAAATAACACACAGGGTGATCCACACCCACTTTTGTCTTCCTGAATCAATACTCCACCAACCCCTACATCACTTGCATCAACAGATAATTTAAATGATTGGCTAAAATTTGGTGCAGAAAGAACTGGCGCATTCTTAAGCATGGCCTTTAACTTGTCAAAAGATTCCTGACACTTGTCAGACCAATGAAATTTGGTTTTCTTACTCAATAAACTTGTCAAAGGTTCAGCAATTTTGGAAAAATTGGAACAAAATTTCCGATAATATCTAGCCATACCTAGAAATCGCATCAGTTGCTTTTTACAAATTGGAACTTGAAATTCAGAGATAGCTTTGACCTTAGCTTCTATAGGTTTAACTTGACCTTGTCCCACAATATGTCCTAAAAATGTGACACAAGCATGGCAAAACTCACTTTTGCTCAAATTAATTGTCAGATTCACATCGCTGAGTCGATCAAAGAATTTTCGAATGGTTTCCAAATGATCTTCCCAGGTGTTGTTGTAGATAATGACGTCATCGATATAAGCGTCACAATTATCAAGACCAAATGTTATCATGTTCATCAGACGTTGAAACGTTGCAGGCGAATTTTTCATTCCAGACGGCATGACTTTATATTGATAAAGTCCATCTGGAGTTACAAATGCTGAAATTTCTTTTCCCCTTTCCGTCAGTGGAATTTGCCAGAATCCTTTTAAAAGGTCAAACTTGGTGACATATTCCGCATTTCCAATTTTATCAATGCAATCGTCCATTCTTGGGATTGGAAATGAATTATTTTTTTTTTGACACTGTTGACTTTTCTATAGTCAGTACACATACGGAATGTATTATCTGGCTTGGGAACAAGAATACATGGTGAACTCCAGTTACTTTTACTTGGTTCTATGAAATCATTCTCCAGTAAATACTGAATTTCTTTCTTCAGATAGTTCGGTTTGAGAGGATTCATCCTATAAGGATGCTGTTTCACAGGCGCAGAATCTACAACGTCAACGTCATGATAAATTTTACTTGTTCGTGTTGGAACATCAGGAAACAAGTGCTCATAGTCATGTAATAGCTGTTTTAGTTCATTTCTTTCCTGTTGTTGTAGATGTAAAAGTTTCTGGTCTAGGTTGTTCAATATTTCTGAATTCCGAAGATTGGTTATACCAGAGTCACTATAGTCTGATCGTATTCCATCGTCGATATCTTCACTGTGTGGGACAGGTACAACTAAATTAACTGAATAATTAGCTGGGCTATCTCTGTCAAAATATTCCTTTAACATATTTATATGACAAAGTTGTTTCTGTTTCCGTCTCCCAGGAGTGTTAATGATATAATTTAAGTCATTTACTTTCTTTTCAACGGTATAAGGACCATAAAATTTAGCCTGAAGAGGATTCTGAGGTATGGGAAAGAGAGCCAGAACTTTGTCACCAGGTTTAAAACTCCTTTCCTGTGAATTTCGGTCATACCTTAATTTCATTTTTGACTGAGTAGTGTGAAGATTAGTTCTTGCTACTTCACAGGCCTTTGACAACTTGTATTTGAAATCAGAGACATAATCCAGAAGATTAATGTTGGAATCTTCATTTGAAAGAAGTTTCTCTTTCAATAATTTCAATGGTCCACGGACAGTATGACCAAAAGCTAGTTCAAAGGGACTAAAACCCAACGACTCTTGAACTGATTCCCTAACAGCAAACAACAACAAATGAACACCCTCATCCCAATCCTTTTCTGTATCAAAGCAATATGATCGAATCATATTCTTCAAAGTTTGATGAAATCTTTCCAAAGCACCTTGACTTTCAGGGTGATAGGCAAAAGATTTAAACTGTTGGATGCCTAATTCATGCATAACTTGTTGGAAAATTCCAGACATAAAATTTGACCCTTGATCTGACTGGACAGATTTGGGAAGGCCAACAAGTGTAAAAAACTTCACCAAAGCTTTCACAATAGTTTTAGTTTTTATATTTCTCAGAGGAATTGCCTCTGGAAATCTTGTAGATGCACACATGATGGTCAACAAGTATTGGTTGCCTGACTTGGTTTTAGGTAAAGGACCAACACAGTCTACTATTATTCTACTAAATGGTTCATCAAATGCAGGAATAGGTTGCAGATGAGCCTTAGGTATCTTCTGATTGGGTTTTCCTACCATTTGACAAGTGTGACAAGATCTGCAGTATTTAGAAACATCACTTTTGAGTTTCGGCCAATAAAAATGATTCAAGATCTTGTGATAAGTCTTACGGACTCCTAAATGACCAGCCAAAGGAGTTTCATGGGCTAAAT
This sequence comes from Margaritifera margaritifera, assembly GCA_029931535.1. NCBI lineage: Eukaryota > Metazoa > Mollusca > Bivalvia > Unionida > Margaritiferidae > Margaritifera > Margaritifera margaritifera. Next base: position 227,450 of record JAQPZY010000617.1, on the reverse strand, counting down.
TAAGAATTTCCTGTCGATATGACTTAGGAACAACAATTTGATAGCTCACTGACCACTCGTCACCAGCGGGTACATCAGGTGGTCTCCATTTCCTCATAAGGACCCCATTTTTCACAAAGTAACACACTGGAACTTGTGTGGCTTCAGTTTCACTAATAGCCCTCTGAAACAAACAAGATATCTCGGGATCTTGCTCCTGTTCAACGACAAGGGATTGTCGTTTGTCACCCTGAGTAGGACAAAGAGAATGAGTTGCCAAAAGAGGATCACTGTGATCAATACCATTTGATTGATCAATACCTGAGGAAAAAGTGACTTCATCAAAAGACTGACCAATACATGTGTCAGCTAAAGGAATAATATCCTGATCAACATCACTCTCAAGAGCTCTTTTTGCCATAGCTCTAGTAACTGCACAAGCAGGGTACAAATCAGGGATTTCAGTTTCGACAGGATCAACTTTCTGATCCAAACAAGGCTTGTCAGTTACAAGTGGATTAACCACAACCTTATCTCCAGCTAGGTCATTGCCTAGTAATAAATGAACACCCTCTATGGGTAAAGAAGTCACTGCCCCAACAGTCACAGGTCCAGAAACTAAGTCTGATGCCAAATTTACACAATGGAGAGGAACATTTACAAAGCCGCACTCTACTCCCTGAACAAGAACACTTTCACTTGAAGAAGACTCCTCAGACAAAGGCAAAGTACCTGATAATAAAAGACTCTGAGAAGCTCCAGTGTCCCTTAATATTTTAATTGGGATAGGTTTGGCAGAATCATCAATAAGTGATATAGAACCTTCTGACATGAATGGTTCATAAGCCTCTAAAATAGAATCAGACTGGGGTTTGTTTGACCCAACAAATGTATTGCTTTCAATACAAGACCGTGACCTTGACCTCGTAGAAATAAGAGCATTTGGAAAAGCTCTGTCTTTTCTCTGTTGCTTATTTTTCAACTTGAAGCAATCAGAAATAACGTGCCCTTTCTTTTTACAATAAGTGCACGTAGGAAGAGATAATGATTTCTGATCAGTCTTATCAGATGTTTGATTCCTAACAGTTGTGCTGTTGTGAAATTTGGAAGTACTCGAATGAGATTGAAATGGTTTTTTTACCAGAAAACTGCTGAGAGGACGACTTATTGCCAAATGAAATTTTGTGAGTCAAGGAATAATCATCAGCCATACGAGCAGCATTTTCCAAAGTTTCCACTTTCTGCTCGTCAAGATAGGTTTTAACATCACTATGGATGCACCTCTTGAACTCTTCAATTAATACGAGCTGTCGGAGGTTATCATAACCTTGATCAACTTTCTTGGCTGAGCACCACCTATCAAATAGTTGTTCTTTATCCCTTGCAAATTCGACATGAGTTTGTCCAGTTTCTTTTCTACAATTCCTAAACCTTTGTCGATATGCCTCTGGTACCAACTCATAAGCTTTCAAGATGTACTCCTTAACCACATCATAATCAGTGCTTTGTTGTACTGACAGTGAAGTGTAGACTTCACGAGCTTTGCCAATAAGTACACTTTGTAATAACAAAGTCCAATGCTCTCTGGGCCATTTCAAGTTTTCAGCTATTTTCTCGAAATGAAGAAAGTATTTATCTACTTCTTTTTCCTGAAAAGGGGGTACTAACCTAATATATCTAGTAACATCAAAACCTGAACTTGTGTTTAAAGGAGTGGAGTGTGCTCTGTTTGCCAGTTCTAATTCTCTTAATTTAAATTGCATTTCCCTTTCTTCTCTTTGCATCTGCATTTGTATTTGCCTCTCTTCTTTCTCTCTCTCCATCTGCATTAGCCTCTCTTCCTTCTGCGTTTGTATTTGCCTCTCTTCCTTCTGCATTTGTAGCTGCCTCTCTTCTTTCTCTCTCTCCATCTGTATCTGCCTCTCTTCTTTCTCTCTCTCCATCTGTATCTACCTCTCTTCTTTCTCTCTCTCTCTCTGAATCTGAAGCTTTGCCAATTCTAAATCCATCTGGTTCTTTAACTCTAATTCCCTTAATTTCCTGTCAGAACCAGATACAGGCTTTCTCTTCAAACTTAAAGCACTATTTTCAAAAATTCCCTTTCCTACTAAATACTGAATTAAAATAATCTTTATTTCCTGTTTTGTCAATGATACTTTTGCCTCAGATAGACTGTATTTTCTGGCAAGCTCGAGCAACTCATCCTTTCTCATACACTCTAACCCCTCCTGGGTAGGTTTTGAAATGAAATTCTGAACATTAGATGCCATTGTAAATGCTTGTTGGTTTCACACAAAAAAAATTTCTCTATATAAAATCTTTGCCAAAGACAAAAAAAAAATTCCGAGACAAAATCAATATGAATTTCAAAAATAACTTTAATATCTCTAATATGCTTTAAAGAAATTCAATCCCGGAACGACGAGCCCCCAATTTCTGTTACGACTCTATGGTCTAAGAAAAATGTAACAGAAAGAAAGTGAAACCAACAAATCATGTAAAAAATCAACAAGCAATTTATTACTAGATAATTAAAATGAAAAAAATCAAAAAGTCACTTACAGTAATGTGTTTTGAAATCCTAATAACCCAATAAGAATGATTGTTCTAATCACAAGTCCTAAATATAGAATGTTCCGAATTCACGGCTGTGTCCTTGAATGTTATGATGTGCTTATGGTCTCCAAAGTCCTGATGTACTAGTAATCTTGATGAGCTGATGTCAAAATGAAGTATTCCAAAATCTCTGAATAAGTTCACATAAATTCCAAAATCATCAATTAAAAATCCAAAATCCAAACGTTTATGAGCACTGTTATAATCCAATGAATATTTAAAATAATTCCTCTCTTAGAATTTGTAATAAATTTTCACAACTGTAATAGCTCTTTACAAGACTGATGGTAATGTTGAAACTGAATAAATGTCCACCAAACATGGCATATATAAAGATTGGTCACATGACAGAATGTTCTAAAATATGAGTCATCTTAATGGAATTCTACCTGTAAACAACAATCAACCTTGACCTTCAAATTGAGAAAACATATTGATCAAAACAACCTAATTCAAGGACACTAGTTAAACATGTTTTTCCTGATAAACATTAAGATTTAAGCAAATATTAAAGTGAAGAAACATTTATAATTTCCTAAAATATTTATAATATTATATAAATATCATACATAACACCTCCCCTCATAAAGAAAAAGAAAGATTTATATAATAAAGCTTTCTTTTGAATATACATCTAATACTATAATAACCAAAATTACATAAGAACATGTTTTATGATACTGGACTTAATTACATCAAGCAATATTACATTTCTAGGCACGTGAGAGTGCATCTGCAATCACATTGTCTTTTCCCCTGATGTGTTTAATGTCAATGTTATATTCTTGCAATATCAAACTCCATCTCAACAATCTCCGATTTTTATCTTTCATTTTGTTGATGAAAGTAAGGGGATTGTGATCACTGTACACAGTAATTGGAGAAAGAGCTGAGGTAACATACACTTCAAAATGCTGTAAAGCCAATATCAAAGCCAAACATTCCTTCTCAATTGTGGAATAATTTTTCTGGTGCTTGTTTAGTTTTTTAGAAAAATAACACACAGGGTGATCCACACCACTTTTGTCTTCCTGAATCAATACTCCACCAACCCCTACATCACTTGCATCAACAGATAATTTAAATGATTGGCTAAAATTTGGTGCAGAAAGAACTGGCGCATTCTTAAGCATGGCCTTTAACTTGTCAAAAGATTCCTGACACTTGTCAGACCAATGAAATTTGGTTTTCTTACTCAATAAACTTGTCAAAGGTTCAGCAATTTTGGAAAAATTGGAACAAAATTTCCGATAATATCTAGCCATACCTAGAAATCGCATCAGTTGCTTTTTACAAATTGGAACTTGAAATTCAGAGATAGCTTTGACCTTAGCTTCTATAGGTTTAACTTGACCTTGTCCCACAATATGTCCTAAAAATGTGACACAAGCATGGCAAAACTCACTTTTGCTCAAATTAATTGTCAGATTCACATCGCTGAGTCGATCAAAGAATTTTCGAATGGTTTCCAAATGATCTTCCCAGGTGTTGTTGTAGATAATGACGTCATCGATATAAGCGTCACAATTATCAAGACCAAATGTTATCATGTTCATCAGACGTTGAAACGTTGCAGGCGAATTTTTCATTCCAGACGGCATGACTTTATATTGATAAAGTCCATCTGGAGTTACAAATGCTGAAATTTCTTTTGCCCTTTCCGTCAGTGGAATTTGCCAGAATCCTTTTAAAAGGTCAAACTTGGTGACATATTCCGCATTTCCAATTTTATCAATGCAATCGTCCATTCTTGTGATTGGAAATGAATTATTTTTTTTTTGACACTGTTGACTTTTCTATAGTCAGTACACATACGGAATGTATTATCTGGCTTGGGAACAAGAATACATGGTGAACTCCAGTTACTTTTACTTGGTTCTATGAAATCATTCTCCAGTAAATACTGAATTTCTTTCTTCAGATAGTTCGGTTTGAGAGGATTCATCCTATAAGGATGCTGTTTCACAGGCGCAGAATCTACAACGTCAACGTCATGATAAATTTTACTTGTTCGTGTTGGAACATCAGGAAACAAGTGCTCATAGTCATGTAATAGCTGTTTTAGTTCATTTCTTTCCTGTTGTTGTAGATGTAAAAGTTTCTGGTCTAGGTTGTTCAATATTTCTGAATTCCGAAGATTGGTTATACCAGAGTCACTATAGTCTGATCGTATTCCATCGTCGATATCTTCACTGTGTGGGACAGGTACAACTAAATTAACTGAATAATTAGCTGGGCTATCTCTGTCAAAATATTCCTTTAACATATTTATATGACAAAGTTGTTTCTGTTTCCGTCTCCCAGGAGTGTTAATGATATAATTTAAGTCATTTACTTTCTTTTCAACGGTATAAGGACCATAAAATTTAGCCTGAAGAGGATTCTGAGGTATGGGAAAGAGAGCCAGAACTTTGTCACCAGGTTTAAAACTCCTTTCCTGTGAATTTCGGTCATACCTTAATTTCATTTTTGACTGAGTAGTGTGAAGATTAGTTCTTGCTACTTCACAGGCCTTTGACAACTTGTATTTGAAATCAGAGACATAATCCAGAAGATTAATGTTGGAATCTTCATTTGAAAGAAGTTTCTCTTTCAATAATTTCAATGGTCCACGGACAGTATGACCAAAAGCTAGTTCAAAGGGACTAAAACCCAACGACTCTTGAACTGATTCCCTAACAGCAAACAACAACAAATGAACACCCTCATCCCAATCCTTTTCTGTATCAAAGCAATATGATCGAATCATATTCTTCAAAGTTTGATGAAATCTTTCCAAAGCACCTTGACTTTCAGGGTGATAGGCAAAAGATTTAAACTGTTGGATGCCTAATTCATGCATAACTTGTTGGAAAATTCCAGACATAAAATTTGACCCTTGATCTGACTGGACAGATTTGGGAAGGCCAACAAGTGTAAAAAAACTTCACCAAAGCTTTCACAATAGTTTTAGTTTTTATATTTCTCAGAGGAATTGCCTCTGGAAATCTTGTAGATGCACACATGATGGTCAACAAGTATTGGTTGCCTGACTTGGTTTTAGGTAAAGGACCAACACAGTCTACTATTATTCTACTAAATGGTTCATCAAATGCAGGAATAGGTTGCAGATGAGCCTTAGGTATCTTCTGATTGGGTTTTCCTACCATTTGACAAGTGTGACAAGATCTGCAGTATTTAGAAACATCACTTTTGAGTTTCGGCCAATAAAAATGATTCAAGATCTTGTGATAAGTCTTACGGACTCCTAAATGACCAGCCAAAGGAGTTTCATGGGCTAAATTAAGAATTTCCTGTCGATATGACTTAGGAACAACAATTTGATAGCTCACTGACCACTCGTCACCAGCGGGTACATCAGGTGGTCTCCATTTCCTCATAAGGACCCCATTTTTCACAAAGTAACACACTGGAACTTGTGTGGCTTCAGTTTCACTAATAGCCCTCTGAAACAAACAAGATATCTCGGGATCTTGCTCCTGTTCAACGACAAGGGATTGTCGTTTGTCACCCTGAGTAGGACAAAGAGAATGAGTTGCCAAAAGAGGATCACTGTGATCAATACCATTTGATTGATCAATACCTGAGGAAAAAGTGACTTCATCAAAAGACTGACCAATACATGTGTCAGCTAAAGGAATAATATCCTGATCAACATCACTCTCAAGAGCTCTTTTTGCCATAGCTCTAGTAACTGCACAAGCAGGGTACAAATCAGGGATTTCAGTTTCGACAGGATCAACTTTCTGATCCAAACAAGGCTTGTCAGTTACAAGTGGATTAACCACAACCTTATCTCCAGCTAGGTCATTGCCTAGTAATAAATGAACACCCTCTATGGGTAAAGAAGTCACTGCCCCAACAGTCACAGGTCCAGAAACTAAGTCTGATGCCAAATTTACACAATGGAGAGGAACATTTACAAAGCCGCACTCTACTCCCTGAACAAGAACACTTTCACTTGAAGAAGACTCCTCAGACAAAGGCAAAGTACCTGATAATAAAAGACTCTGAGAAGCTCCAGTGTCCCTTAATATTTTAATTGGGATAGGTTTGGCAGAATCATCAATAAGTGATATAGAACCTTCTGACATGAATGGTTCATAAGCCTCTAAAATAGAATCAGACTGGGGTTTGTTTGACCCAACAAATGTATTGCTTTCAATACAAGACCGTGACCTTGACCTCGTAGAAATAAGAGCATTTGGAAAAGCTCTGTCTTTTCTCTGTTGCTTATTTTTCAACTTGAAGCAATCAGAAATAACGTGCCCTTTCTTTTTACAATAAGTGCACGTAGGAAGAGATAATGATTTCTGATCAGTCTTATCAGATGTTTGATTCCTAACAGTTGTGCTGTTGTGAAATTTGGAAGTACTCGAATGAGATTGAAATGGTTTTTTACCAGAAAACTGCTGAGAGGACGACTTATTGCCAAATGAAATTTTGTGAGTCAAGGAATAATCATCAGCCATACGAGCAGCATTTTCCAAAGTTTCCACTTTCTGCTCGTCAAGATAGGTTTTAACATCACTATGGATGCACCTCTTGAACTCTTCAATTAATACGAGCTGTCGGAGGTTATCATAACCTTGATCAACTTTCTTGGCTGAGCACCACCTATCAAATAGTTGTTCTTTATCCCTTGCAAATTCGACATGAGTTTGTCCAGTTTCTTTTCTACAATTCCTAAACCTTTGTCGATATGCCTCTGGTACCAACTCATAAGCTTTCAAGATGTACTCCTTAACCACATCATAATCAGTGCTTTGTTGTACTGACAGTGAAGTGTAGACTTCACGAGCTTTGCCAATAAGTACACTTTGTAATAACAAAGTCCAATGCTCTCTGGGCCATTTCAAGTTTTCAGCTATTTTCTCGAAATGAAGAAAGTATTTATCTACTTCTTTTTCCTGAAAAGGGGGTACTAACCTAATATATCTAGTAACATCAAAACCTGAACTTGTGTTTAAAGGAGTGGAGTGTGCTCTGTTTGCCAGTTCTAATTCTCTTAATTTAAATTGCATTTCCCTTTCTTCTCTTTGCATCTGCATTTGTATTTGCCTCTCTTCTTTCTCTCTCTCCATCTGCATTAGCCTCTCTTCCTTCTGCGTTTGTATTTGCCTCTCTTCCTTCTGCATTTGTAGCTGCCTCTCTTCTTTCTCTCTCTCCATCTGTATCTGCCTCTCTTCTTTCTCTCTCTCCATCTGTATCTACCTCTCTTCTTTCTCTCTCTCTCTCTGAATCTGAAGCTTTGCCAATTCTAAATCCATCTGGTTCTTTAACTCTAATTCCCTTAATTTCCTGTCAGAACCAGATACAGGCTTTCTCTTCAAACTTAAAGCACTATTTTCAAAAATTCCCTTTCCTACTAAATACTGAATTAAAATAATCTTTATTTCCTGTTTTGTCAATGATACTTTTGCCTCAGATAGACTGTATTTTCTGGCAAGCTCGAGCAACTCATCCTTTCTCATACACTCTAACCCCTCCTGGGTAGGTTTTGAAATGAAATTCTGAACATTAGATGCCATTGTAAATGCTTGTTGGTTTCACACAAAAAAAATTTCTCTATATAAAATCTTTGCCAAAGACAAAAAAAAATTCCGAGACAAAATCAATATGAATTTCAAAAATAACTTTAATATCTCTAATATGCTTTAAAGAAATTCAATCCCGGAACGACGAGCCCCCAATTTCTGTTACGACTCTATGGTCTAAGAAAAATGTAACAGAAAGAAAGTGAAACCAACAAATCATGTAAAAAATCAACAAGCAATTTATTACTAGATAATTAAAATGAAAAAAATCAAAAAGTCACTTACAGTAATGTGTTTTGAAATCCTAATAACCCAATAAGAATGATTGTTCTAATCACAAGTCCTAAATATAGAATGTTCCGAATTCACGGCTGTGTCCTTGAATGTTATGATGTGCTTATGGTCTCCAAAGTCCTGATGTACTAGTAATCTTGATGAGCTGATGTCAAAATGAAGTATTCCAAAATCTCTGAATAAGTTCACATAAATTCCAAAATCATCAATTAAAAATCCAAAATCCAAACGTTTATGAGCACTGTTATAATCCAATGAATATTTAAAATAATTCCTCTCTTAGAATTTGTAATAAATTTTCACAACTGTAATAGCTCTTTACAAGACTGATGGTAATGTTGAAACTGAATAAATGTCCACCAAACATGGCATATATAAAGATTGGTCACATGACAGAATGTTCTAAAATATGAGTCATCTTAATGGAATTCTACCTGTAAACAACAATCAACCTTGACCTTCAAATTGAGAAAACATATTGATCAAAACAACCTAATTCAAGGACACTAGTTAAACATGTTTTTCCTGATAAACATTAAGATTTAAGCAAATATTAAAGTGAAGAAACATTTATAATTTCCTAAAATATTTATAATATTATATAAACATCATACATAACACTGTCTTATAAAGTTCAATGTGCTACTCCAATTTTGTGTCATCCTTGTTTTTCTTTATGGGCTTAGGAAGAGAGAGAAGGGTTGTTAATTAGGAATGTATAGACAAGATTAAAGAACGAATGATTACAAAAGTCTCATTTTAAAAAAAAACTCTGAGAGGAAAAGTACTTCAATACCCTTGTGCTTCTCGCTATTTTCTCTATTCTTCAACAATTACAGACAGGTTTTTACTCAATATTAGTGCTGAGGCAAATATACAATCGTGTGTGTTTGTGTCTCTGTATATATATATATATATATATATATATATATATATATATATATATATATATATATATATATATATATATATATAATACACTTACTTAGTGTAATCAATCAACCTGCTATGTGTTACAAGCCTCTGTAGGTCATGTTTTTGTTTATTTATGAACATTTTCTGTCATAGTTTAAGAGTTGACAGCATCCTGCCTAACCATGACAAAGAAAAGAAACTCATTTGCCTGATAAATCTCTGTCCTGACAATGACAAAGAAAAGAAACTCATTTGCCTGATAAATCTCTGTCCTGACAATGACAAAAAAAAGAAACTCATTTGCCTGATAAATCTCTGTCCTGACAATAACAAAAAAAAGAAACTCATTTGCCTGATAAATCTCTGTCCTGACAATGACAAAAAAAAGGAACTCATTTGCCTGATAAATCTCTATCCTCGTCTTTATTCCTTTACTATATATTTAAAATAGTCACAGTCGATAGGCATGCTAATTTAGTACATGGGAGATAACTTGTACCAGAACTCGACAACTGTGTTTTATACAGTCTATGGTTACTTCCCATTAACCTTCTAATGGACGACCGATCCGATGTTGAAATATAATAGTTAGACACAATGGAAGTGTTATTCTCATTTGTTGAAATCATTTTAATAGAATACAAAAATTGTTAAGTCAATTCAGTTTTTCTGAACGATTACACTCTCCAGTATTCAAGGAATCAATACTGTATCGATTGTCGGATATCATTGAATATCCAGATTATATTCGATGATAATAGCAGAATATTAAGCTTAATGACTTCAGGCCTAGGTATGGATGTCAAAATGTGATTTGTTAAACTTAAAAAATAATTTCAATAATCTCATAAATCAAGTGAAAAAAGCTCTGCATAGCAACACAGAGGGTATTCAATCACCAATGCACCCCACCGGCACCCCAAAAAGGAGCTGGAATTACATCAACAACAACAATCACTGCCATTGTTGGTGCTACCACTACTATTTTTTCCGTCTTCTTCGTTGTCTCCTCTTTTTTTTCTCAGAACAAATTTATGAAATGGTAATGCAATGATAATGAACATATACGGTTTTCGAGTGTAAACTTTAGCCGTATGCGTATTCGCCTCCCCTTTGTAATAAAATTTCTTCTCGCGTATTGTGACAAACATTTGAACATAGCAACATAATGCTTCGAATGTTATGCAGCTGGCTATTGGAATGAAACAAAAGAAATACAAAGCCTGGATACAAGGTAAGTTGCAGATGTTTGCATTGATAATTTAGTGTATTTCAGAGTAAGCAACTGAATCCGTCACAAATTTGTTCATAGCATCCACGTCAGGTTTATTTTCAATGGATTATTCTAATTCGATTCACATGAAAAAGTTAGAATTGAGGATTCAGTCTCAAAGCGTAGTTACTTTAGTTAGAACAGGATACTGAAGTTAATATTTTGTTTATGTTTCTTATCTGGTGACTATACTATAGTAACACATAATATAGTACCAATTAATTATGCTTGTTTAGGTTTTCTTTTGTATTGATGTGCTTAGTCTTCTTACTTTTAAAGACTCTTTATCCTGTCGTAGATTACGCTTTCATTTGTACCTTTAAAGAAAAGTATACAAAATAGGTCTTCTTCCAGAAGACGCAGCATAACATTAAATGTGGATATGTAAAGTTTATGTCGACATCTATTACTTTGGTGCTGAAAAATTACGATTCGAATACGTGCGAGGTAAAAAAAAAAAAAAAAAAAAAAAAAAAAAAAAAAATTTAAAAAAATGTTGAATTACAAATGGTTTAAAAGATTACAGTGTCAGAGACAAAAATAATTCCTCGTGTCAGTCTTTTTAGCTTAAGCAACAGTACACTTCTTATTACAACGTGATAAAGGTTTGTATTTTTCATGTGCACTTTTTGTTTCTGACTTATTTAAGAATAGATGCTAAGTTGTTCAGCTTTGAGAACAGAGTGGGTTCTTCGTCCTTTTCGCGATATGTAAATTATGAGCGAGCGGATAGCAGTCCCACCACGCTGCTCTCATCTCATACTCTTTCAGACTATATCTCTGCTGTAAGGCTGTTTTGACCCTTGGTGCATCGTCTCCGCGCATTAGTACATGTGTTTTTGTAAAATGTATAATGGCCCATACTCATTTAAACACTTATTTTGTCAAGCTCTTCAGTTTCTGAGATAAGCAGTTCTTGCATGTTGTTAAGTTTTTCAATTTCTTAGGTAAGTGGTTCTTATATATAGTCCACAATCCCATAATGCCTAAATAGAATTGACTGGTTTTCAAAAACACCGCAACTCTTGAAATTTGGCGTCATCGGTATCATACTGCTCACAGTAGGCTACCTTTTTTGGGGGTAGGATAATACCACTGAATTTGGTGGCAAAATGCCACCTGGAGAAAACCGCACGCTTTAATAACAGTATATTGTGGCCTTGTAACATCGTTATAACTGTGCTCAATTGCTGCAAGTAATAAGTTCCTGACCTTTTCATCGCACGATATATGGCAATAACTTTCCCATTCAACACTAAAGCCATTGCTGAGAAATAAATCATATTCAATGCAATCTGAGTTTAGTTTGATGCAGTTATCAAATCATACGCTTTTCTCCGAGTGGCTTTTTACCACCAAAATGTACAGCTTTGTGGAAGTGGTATTATCCTTCGAAATGGAGGTAACTTACTGTGATGTGTGTGTAGTCCCACTTCGCTGGAAACTGCACTACACTTTCAGTGGTCTTGAGAGCGCAGGTATCTCTAATCCAGTGATGTCTATCCACTTCGTCTCGTCTCCAGACGTCTCGACATTGTCGTGCCACTGAATTCAGACAGGCTTGGACGAGAGAGTCCGGGTGACTCTGCCCAACTTTCACTCACTCAAATCCAACTCACACGCAAGTCATGATATTATTCCTCTACCCCGACCAGATACCTTCAAGATCTGTGGCGACAAAGCAACAGGCGTGGATACAATGGGAGCTGTAGCTGCAGACATGCACACAGGCGGGTCGGGGCATAGGGTCGCTTTTCACTGGACCGAAGCAGCAGTGGAACTCGGCAGCCCCCTTGGGTGACTGAGCAGCCCTTTTTAGGATCACACTACTCACTTCCATAGCATGAGTAAGTGGCTAGAAAAGGTGCCCTAAGCATTGCCTGCTTCACCTTAACCCTGGTCAGCATACCGCAGCTGATGGGGATCCCACCTTAGCGGTCGAAAATCTAACAAGAAGACAAAGATGACGCAACTCACCATCGGTGCCTGAAACTTGCGCACACTAACGGTCAGTACATCAGCAGATAGACCAGAGAGAAGAACAGCTCTAATTGGTAGAGAACTGGCCAGATTCAGTATCCAGATAGCAGCACTGAGTGAAACTCGCCTAGCTGAGAAAGGACAACTCACCGAAGTGGGAGCCGGATACACCCTCTTCTGGGTGGCCGAAGTAAAGAAGAGCAATGTGAAGCTGGTGTTGGATTTGCCATAAAATCACAGCTAGTCAGCAAGCTCCCAAATCTCCCAAAGGGCGTGAAGGACAGACTAATGCAAATGAGACTTCCACTGTCTGGAAAAAGACATGCAACTATCATCAGCGCCTATGCACCCACCATGACCAACCCAGATGAGATCAAGGTCAAATTTTATCAAGACCTGGAGTCTCTTATTGGAAAAGTACCAAAGGCAGACAAGCTCATAATCCTTGGTGACTTTAATGCTAGAGTTGGTACAGATCACCAGACATGGCCAGGTGTCATTGATGAAAATGACTTTGGCAAATGCAACAACAACGGACTCCTCCTACCGTGGAAATGCGCTGAACATGACCTCCTGATCACCAACACAGTCTTCCGCCTGCCAATCAGCAACAAGACGTCTTGGATGCGCCCACGCTCCAATTACTGGCATCTCACTGACGACGCCATCGTCAGGTAAAGAGCCAGGCAGGATACCCGAGTGACGGAGGCCATGAGAAGTGCAGAATGCTGGACTGACTACAGACTCATAGTCTCTAAACTCAGTATCCAGATTCAGCCTAACAGACAACCGCAAGGGGAAAAAAATGCCCAAAAAAGCTTAATGTCTCCAAATTTAAACAGGAGAATGTGAAACAGGCATTTGTCGAAGAACTGTGCAGCCACCTAGAAACAATCGATATGAACTTCAAAAATGTTGAGAAAAACTGGGCATCCTTCAACTGCTTCCAAAACCTTAGGTCCAACCACACGTAAGCATCATGTTGGTTTGATGAAAAATTATGCTGCCATACAGATACTTGAGAAACATCGGCTACACAAGGCCTGTTTAGAAGACAGCACTTCATTAACTAAGAAGGCAGCCTTCTACAACATCAAGAGGACTGTCCAGTGCAAACTCTGAGGGTTGCAAGACTCATGGCTGAGCAATAAAGCAGATAAGATTCAGTCCTACGCAGACAGGAACGACATGAAGAACTTATATAATGCTTTGAAGACAATCTACAGGCGACCGTCATCAGAAACATCTCCAATAATGAGTGCTGACAGCACCACACTGCTCGCTGACAAAGAAAAGATACTTCAAACATAAGCAGAACATTTCAACAACATGCTCAATCAGCAGTCATCTATCAGTGAGGAGGCAATTGATCGACTACCCCAAGTGGAAATCAGCATATCACTTGCTGATCCTCCAGAGCTGACTGACTCTGAGAATACAATTGAGTTGTTGTCAAGCAGCAAAGCACCTGGAGCAGATGCTATGCCAGCAGAAGTCTCCAAAGCCGGAAGCCGACACATGGCACAGAAACTAACTGAATTCTTCCAGTCAATGTGGACTCAAAGAATTATACCCACGGAGTACAAGGATGCATCCATCGTCCACTTGTCCAGGCGGAAAGGCAGCAGAAAATACTGAGACAACAATCAGGGCATCTCCTTGTTGTCCATAGCCGGCAAAGTCCTCGCCAGAATTCTGCTGAATCGCCTTATGCATCACATTGATGAAGACCTCCTGATAGAGAGTCAGTGTGGCTTCAGAAAAGAACAAGGACCCAAGAATTTGTGTTTGCAGCTCGTCAACTCCAGAGGAAATGCCAGGAACAGAACTCCAACCTACACACGACATTCGTTGATCTGACAAAAGCCTTTGACACAGTCAGTTGTGGAGGACTTTGGAAGATCATGGCAAAATTTGGTTGCCCAGAGATATTCATCGTGACGGTTCGGCAATTCCATGATAGCTTGCTCGCACGTGTCGTGGACGACGGCGAGTCATCTGAACCATTCTTAGTCACCAATGGAGTCAAGCAAGGCTGTGTGTTGGCCCCAACCCTCTTCAGTATGATGTTCTCTGCTATGCTTACTGGTGCATTATGTGACTGTGACAGTGGAATCGACATCAGATACCGGACTAACGGTAAACTATTCAGTATGAAGAGACTACATGTAAAGACGAAGTTACTGGAAGTTATTGTTCGTGATCTCCTATTTGCTGACGACTGTTCACTGAATGCCAAACATTAGTCTGACATGCAACAGAATATGGGCCATTTCTCTTCAGCTTGTGACAATTTTGGTCTTACAATCAGTATCAAGAAGACAGAGGTGATGCACCAACCTGCAGCAGGAAAGCCTTACGTACAGCCTACCATCACAGTAAATGGCCAAACCCTCCTAGCAGTGGACAAGTTCACCTATCTCGGCAGCACATTGTCACGTGCAGTCCACTTCGGCGATGAAACTAATGCCATAATTGCTAAAGCAGGTGTGACCTTTGGCAGGCTACTCGCACATGTGTGGGAGCGCAAAGCCATCAGTCTACAAACAAAACTGAAGGTCTACAAAACCATTGTGTTGCCGACCCTGCTGTGTGCATACGAAACCTGGACGTGTACGGACGCATTGCCAAAAAAGCTGAACTTTTTTCACATGGGCTGCCTGAGGAAACTAACGAGGATAGGATGGCAGGACAGGGTCTCAGACACTGAGGTTCTTACACGGGCAGGCATCCGAAGCATCCACACTCTGCTGATGAAATCACAGTTGAGATGGGCAGGCCACGTCACCAAGATATCAGAAGAGCAACTACCGAAGAAGATCTTCTACGGCGAGCTGAAGGAGGAAAAGCGATCTAAGGGTGGTCAGAAGAAACGCACAGTCTCATCCAAACTGGAGCTACAGACTTTGAACTGAGAAGAATTGCAGAGTCAGCGCAGATGCGCGAGCAGAGTAAATCTCAGAATTACAGCACGTCCTCTGTTGATCAAGCAAACCCAAGTGGCATCTACTGTCAAGTGTGCCACAGACAGTTCAGAGCACAAATTGGCATGATCAGCAAATCAAGTACTCACATAAATCAAACCAGTTAGTGATGTCATGGTCATCTTCGATCTCGAAGGACGAACAAGAAACATCTCGCATCCACGCTCCTCACAGCTCATACTCTTTCAGAATATATCATTGCCTGAAGGCTGAACCCCAGTGTCATCTAAACCTTAGTACACTATGGGATATGGTCATCTAGTGGTATATTATTTCATATGGTCATCTAGTGGTATATTATTTCAGATGGTCATCTAGTGGTATATTATTTCAGAATATGCAGTTTCGAGACTTTTTTCGGGCAGTGCGACACACGCAAGACGAATGACGCGGTATTTTAAGTTGGTAGGCAAACACCAAGAACATTCATGTGCCACTGTAAGCAAGTCCGTTCTGGTCATTCGCGTGCATAGCTAACGACGTCAATAATAAACAACAGTAAAAACAATGTTTATATGATATCCCTCGGTGCAATATTTCATTTAAATATTAAATATTGTATATAAGCAAGTCATTTCCAAGTATGTAAGTATTTTCGGCACTAACTTACACACACACACACACACACACACACACACACACACACACACACACACACACACACATATATATATATATATATATATATATATATATATATATATATATATATATATATATATATATATATATATATATATATATATATATATATATATATATCGAATCTCCGTAGAGTACGAATTAAATGTTCTCTAACCTTTATTATAATATTATTTCATTGTATTTAAAAATTATGTTAACGTTATCAAGTATTCTCCTGTAGAATCCAGGGATAGTACTTTCTGTTATGTTTGGTGTATATTTGTAATTCTCTATAATAACCTCTATATACCTTGATTTCTGTCGTAGGAATCTGGAGTGACTGTGTACTTAGATGAGAATTAATTACTGGGTCGACATGCAGGTGTGTCTGCTACGCACGAATGCCTATACCAGCGACTTTGTAGCATCATTGTTTTTAGGGATGTGTGCATGGTCGAGAGGCTATATGGGTTGGTGCTTACGGGCAAGGCGATGGGTGCCGTAACTCACTGAACCACCAGGTTCGAATCTCCGTAGAGTACGAATTGAAAATTCTCTAACCCGTATGCTAATATTATTTCTTTGTATTTAAAACTTCTGTTAAAGTTATCAAGCATTCTCCTGTAGGATACAGGGATAGGACTTTGCGATTGTAACTATTTTTTACTATTCGTGCAATATTGACAAACATATAATGAAGATTTACTCGAAATTCAGTACAAATCTTTTTCATATGTTTACTTTTATGTACAATGTGTAAAGAATATTGCTGAAATTTGCAAATTTGCCCTCTCTGGACATTCCTAACATTTAATGGTTTAATCAAATATAAAACGAAATATGTCACTAGCTGTTGAAAATGTAGATTACATTGAATGGAAACCAACGCGGCGAACAATTAAATTCGTTATATGTAGGAAGTATAAAAACTCTTTTTTTTTTACTGTTGAATTTCGATAGGCTTCCTCGCCTTTTCAGTGGTTTTTTATTTTGTAGCAGTCGTCATCAATCGAAACGACCACGGCTATTTCTGCGAGACAAAATTATGCTTCTGATGTATGTTGGCGCAATAATTTACAGAAAAATTATACATTTTGTTCGCTGCAAATGTCTTCGCAAAATACCGCAATCTATTATGAGAAGTTGCGAATGAAAAAAAATAGTTCGATGCATTTGCAACTCTTCTGTCAATCCTTTTTTCGTAAATAGCCTAGGTGGTCCGAATGACAGCTATCGACATACATTCGAGGTCTGATCCGTAGGATTGACCTCGAAGTTGCGAATGCAATCAACAAATGAGGAATGGTGTCAGTTCAAGTTCCCTTTTTTTAAAAGGGTTTCTTTTTCATGCAAAGGTTTCTACTCTGAAGTGCAGCATAAGTTTTCTTGTTCTAAATTTAATATTTTTTTTACTTGCTCAGGCTATAATGTTGCACACGTGCAACTTGAGAATCAAAGGTTGTAAAATTACATGAATATTAGTTCCTCTAAATTGCAATAATATCTTACGTGCAGAAAATAGATATAACAAATCAAATAGAGATTTATTGTTCTTTTCATGTGTCCAAATGGATTCCGGATTTCTTAGTTGAAAATTAGTTATATGTATTTTTTATCACTTGAATTGTTTCTACCGGAAAAGCCGATTCACATCACTTGGAATATCTCTAACCTAACCCGATATATATTTGAAATATCAAACACCACAATAATTTGTATAGCGCTGTCAGTAATTAAAAACAAATATTTGCTATTAATATTTTTTCATGCCATTGCTAAATAATAATACTTTTACAAATTTGATTTCATTTTCTATTTAACACTAAAGTTCATAGGAATTTTACAATTTTTTACAATATTTACAAAGAGTTCTAATAAAAAAAACAACGTGTTTGTATTTTGGAAACGGTACTCGTCAGTAATTTGTCATTACCTCCAGAATAATTTTCATGTCAATATTTATTTCTTTTTGGTGAGAATGTCACAATTTTATGTAGGAAAAGATTTAAAAATAGATTAATGAAAACATTTTAAAAGTAAAATATTTAAGATCATATGTTGATTGAAGTTTTCATATCAGTCATGTGATGTTATACTCTCAAGGAATCACATATTTTCTTCATTTGAAATTACTTTTTTATTAATTAACGATATCAAATACTTAATAAAAAAAATAATTGGTGTTAAAAGTTAATTTATGATACTAACCATTCAGTGCGATAATCTGCAAGCATTTATTTCAAAGTATTGTATTTATTTATTTCCTTGTCTTTTATTTGTCAATGTTGTCGATAATATCTGCAAACAGTCAGTCGTTTTAAACCGTAGCTTAACAGGGAAATATTTGTTAGGAAACGCTTTCAGATCAATTTGTTACAAAGTACGGTGGTCTCGACACAAATACTGTACCACCTAACACCGAATACATCTTGACCGAATAAAATTTTATTTTCATACCTCGGAATAGTAAATTTTAGCGTCACTAATTAACAACAAGAACAACAACAAGAACAACAGCAATAATAATAATAATAATAATAATAATAATAATAATAATAATAATAATAACAATAACAACAACAACAACAATAATAATAATAATAATAATAATAATAATAATAATAATAATAATAATAATAGTAATAATAATAATATTAATAATAATAATAATAATTTTCGTCTGCGTCATTGTCGTCGTTGTCATGATTATGTAGTAACTGACTTCATAGTCATAAAAACTCCCGTTAATATTATAAAAATAAATATTAGATATAAAATATAAACGTTATATTAAGACTTTGTTGTCTTGAAGTAAAATAATATACTAGTATTCACCTTGGTTCACATTAAAACCCCTTGTTGAGACGTGTTACATAAGTTTATACATATTTTATCTTTTGAGTATGTTATTGTGCCCAAAAATTTATTCTCAAGTAAAACATAACTGAAACAATGACAGACATACTAAAGATCAAGTAAGAGATTAGATACACCGGGTTTATTGTGGCGCCACCTATTTAATTAAGGGGGAAGTAACTGACTTTGGCCCTTAATTAGGCCTAATAACAAACCATGAACGACTAATGAATTAGCAGTGCAAAACAACAACAGATCAAATTCATCGCAAGGCTAAAATTATAAATTCAGATTCCCGGTGGAACAACTATGGACAACCTTAAATTGGTAATCAATTTAATTTAAGAAGCAAAACTAAAATATCTTAAAAGGCTACAATCATCACTCCCTTCATCTCAAATGTGGCACATAGAAAAAGGTGTCATTAAATTTAAAAATAATGATGAACCCTCTCCTCCCGTAGTATATAATGGCGAATTTCATGTCCATTTACTACACAAGGCCGGGGCACTCATTTTGTAAATGTTTCAAGTATCTATATGGAGCCTTTATTACCACAACAACGTATGAGTTTACTCATTTACCTATTCAGTACTGGGATTTTACCCATTTACCTATTTAGTACTGGGATTTTACCCATTTACCTATTTAGTATTGGGATTTTACCCATTTTCCTATTTAGTATTGGGATTTTACCCATTTTCCTATTTAGTATTGGGATTTTACCCATTTTCCTATTTAGTATTGGGATTTTACCCATTTTCCTATTTAGTATTGGGATTTTACCCATTTTCCTATTTAGTATTGGGATTTTATCCATTTTCCTATTTAGTATTGGGATTTTACCTATTTACCTATTTAGTATTGGGATTTTACCCATTTTCCTATTTAGTATTGGGATTTTACCCATTTTCCTATTTAGTATTGGGATTTTACCCATTTTCCTATTTAGTATTGGGATTTTTTACCCATATTCCTATTTAGTATTGGGATTTTACCCATTTACCTATTTAGTACTGGGATTTCATGTAAAGAACTTTTAGAGCAGATTATGTTTTGAAATCCTATTAAACCAGTTAGACTTGATCAAACTAATCTAAAACTTATAAAATTACTTAGTACCCGACCACCACCACCACACCTTAGACTGCTATTTAACACCTAAATTCAATCAGGTTATTTTCAAACCAACTGGAAAATTACCAATATCACCCCCATATACAAAGGCAAGGGTAATCCCCAAGACCCAAACAACTACCGACCTATATCAGTTATAAGCTATTATGAGAAAATAATTGAGAAAATTATATTCAAGAATTTTTTATAGCAAGTGACTAAACCATGAGATTTTAACATAATATCAACGAGGATTGAAGCCTCTGTTTCAGACGTAATAAAAATAAACTTTCTGGTACATTTTTATGATTGAATTTCAAACTATGTAGAGAAAAGACAGCAAAGAATTATATGTGAAGGTTTTCCTCAAGATGGAAAACAATCCAAGAAGGAGTTCCACGGTGATCTTTACTTGATCAACACACACACACACACACACACACACACACACACACACACACACACACACACACACACACACACACACACACACTATATGTTTTTTTTCTTTTGTACATAAATGACATAAATGAAAATATTTAAAGTAATATAATATTATTACCTGATGCTACATCATTATTTCCTTGTGCCTACAAATCCTCAATCACATGCTGATAATCTCAATCAAAACTTGCAAAATGTGTCTAACTGGGGTAACTTGGGGTCTTATCTAATGAATCCTACGAAATGTGTCTAATTGGGATAACTCCTGGTCTTATTTAATGAATCCTACAAAATGTGTCTAACTGGGGTAACTCCTGGTAATATATAATGAATCCTGCAAAATGTATTTAATTGGGATAACTCCTGGTCTTATCTAATGAATCCTACAAAGTGTGTCTAATTGGAATAAATCCTGGTCTTCTCGAATGAATCCTACAAAGTGTGTCTAATTGGGATAAATCCTGGTCTTATCTAATAAATCCTACAAAGTGTGTCTAATTGGGATAAATCCTGGTCTTATCTAATGAATCCTACAAAATGTATCTAACTGGGATAACTCCTACTCTTATCTAATGAAAACAATATCCATCTACCAGATATTTTTCTTCATGCAGTAACCACCGACTGACAACCAAGTAAGGCATGCATATCATGGCCTTACATTTAGCTCTGATGCAACATGGAATGAGGGATCCTAGTCAGTAGCGTCCCTTTAATTTAATAGGTAGCAGTACGGAACAAAGCAGTCCAACCTTACTTCTGGTTTATTTGCTGCTTTACAAATAAACAAAGAATCGATAGCATCCTCAGCTTGCATTAAAAATGTATCAGTTTCACGGATCATGGACCTTATCGTCGCTCAGAAAGGAGTTAAAAAATAAAATAACGGGGAACTAAGTTATCTGGGCGAGAGAAGGAGTTAATCGATTGGTAAGCAAATATTAAGCATAATCGTTGTCGAAAATGGAAAATCACATATTCTCATATCTGCATAGAAAATGGAATACGCGTTATTTTCAAACAATTGCCTTGGCAATTCTTTTATATAATTATTTTTTGAACATATTCATTTCCCTAAAATTACACAATCCAAGTACCATTCAACGATTTGTTATGAAGAATTCTTTAGATATTTAATGGGTGGGGTAATTTAGTCTTCAAACATACCTTAATTTTCAAGATGCTATTCATTTTCAATTAAATGTTTTTTCTTCTTTTTAAGAGTTTTTTTGTCTCTAATGTATCAAACATAATGTATCAAACAAACATTGATACAAGTTATAAAGTGGTAGTTTGCTATTTACTATATTCCAAATGAAGAAGTCGTGATTGCTTAAATATACTTTGTGTATAAAAAGACAAGCATACACATTTGTTTTCTTTTACTACTAGAATAACTGTAAAACTGTAATGAATGGTTAGTTTTATCGTATAGATTATTTTATAATGCTATAAATATTCAGAATAAATAACATTTGTGCATTGTCAGATTTGATATTGAAACTTTTAATTTTATTTCGGATCCCAATGAATGTGTGTGTTTCCTATTCAAATATAAGCTATTGTATTCTGAGATAAACAAAGAATATTTAAACAAATTCAACATAAGAATGAGCAATTGCATCAGGACTTTAAATAATAAAAAAGATGTCTACTTTGTACAGAGATTTTTTTACTTACTGATTATTGAATTGTATATTGTTACAGGAGGCACAGCTTTAACTGAACTTTTGATCATAATTTTGGTTTAAGATTAGCAGAGTATTATTATCTTTATTATGAAAGCTATGTCTTCTTATTTAAAACTGGTGCATTGATTTTATATTAAGCTCATACATGTATGCTCTTACTAAATTTTATCTTGATTTGGTTTAACACCCCTTTAACACATTCCAGGTTATATCGAACAGTTTCCCAGAGAGAGGTTAAGAAATAATCTTAGACTTCCCTATGCTTAATAAAAATTGCGGATAAGAAAATGAAGTTAATAGCATTACATTTTTATTTATACTAGGTTGGCGCTAACGTTTGAACATAAATTATTAAAATATACTGTTTTTATTAGCTTTAAAAAAAATGAAGCCAAATGGCAATTGCATTGTCTTCTAGCGCTACCGTTGTGTATCTTTTGATTCACCTCAAAATAAAATAAGACATTATTAGTTTTCATTGATACACGTATTATGAATCATACATTCTTAGGGATAATACAAGATCTAAAATGTGTTCTGGCAAACGATATAATCCGAGTAGAGACCAAATATCGGGACGGATTTTTCTGTGGCTCCATCTATTGGGAAGATAACTGGCTACTATCCCTCTTTAAAGCACATATGTAATATATCATGTAAAGTAAAAGCACATATGTAATATATCATGTAAAGTAGATAGTCATATTAAATATCAACTTGAAAGAAACAAATCTAGAAAACAAAATGTGCTTAGCATTTTTTCCACCCATTCTAGAATATGCAAACACTGTTTGGTTCAGTTGCACTAAGGAACAATCTTATCTACTTGAAAGTCTACAACTTTATGCTGTATGAATTATAACTGGTCTTACAAAGGATAATCCACGCACAGTATTATAAGAAGATCTTGGTTCGCAAAAGCTTTATGAACAAAGAAATCACAACAAATGAATTGTCTTTTATAAAATCCCCAACGGAGAAACTCCTAGTTACTTAGATGAGATATTGGCCTCCTAATTTTGCAATGCTCTTGATAATGAATCCCTTCAAGATACATCCTCTTTTTACTCATTTAAGAGACACATTTTTAGGAGTATTAATAAGAACACTTTGGTAGGAGTATTAATAAGAACACTTTGGTAGGAGTATTAATAAGAACACTTTGGTAGGAGTATTAATAAGAACACTTTGGTAGGAGTATTAATAAGAACACTTTGGTAGGAATATTAATAAGAAACCATATTTCATGCAAAATGGTAATAGATTTCATAATAATATACAATAAGAAACCATAATTTCATGCAAAATGGTAATAGATTTCATAATAATATACAATAATAAACCATAATTTCATACAAAATGGTAATAGAGTTCATAATAATATACAATAATAAACCATAATTTCATACAAAATGGTAATAGAGTTCATAATAATATACAATAATAAACCATAATTTCATGCAAATGGTAATAGAGTTCATAATAATATACAATAATAAACCATAATTTCATGCAAAATGGTAATTGAGTTTATAATAATATATAATAATAAACCATAATTTCATTCAAATGGTAATAGAGTTCATAATAATATACATAAATAAACCATAATTTCATTCAAAATGGTAATAGAGTTCATAATAATATACAATAATAAACCATAATTTCATTCAAAATGGTAATAGAGTTCATAATAATATACAATAATAAACCATAATTTCATTAAAATGGTAATAGAGTTCATAATAATATACATAAATAAACCATAATTTCATGCAAAATGGTAATAGAGTTCATAATAATATACAATAAGAAACCATAATTTCAGACAAAATGTTAATAGAGTTCATAATAATATACAATAAGAAACCATAATTTCATACAAAATGGTAGAGTTCATAATAATATACAATAAGAAACCATAATTTCATACAAAATGGTAATAGTGTTCATAATAATATATAACAAGAAACCATAATTTCATACAAAATGGTAATAATTTTTCATAATAATATACAATAATAAACCATAATTTCATGCAAAATGGTAATAGAGTTCATAATAATATACAATAATAAACCATAATTTCATGCAAAATGGTAATAGAGTTCATAAAAATATACAATAATAAACCATAATTTCATACAAAATGGTAATTGAGTTTATAATAATATATAATAATAAACCATAATTTCATTAAAATGGTAATAGAGTTCATAATAATATACAATAAGAAACCATAATTTCATACAAAATGGTAATAGAGTTTTTAATAATATACAATAATAAACCATATTTTCATTCAAATGGTAATAGAGTTTATAATAATATACAATAATAAACCATAATTTCATACAAAATGGTAATAGAGTTCATAATAATATACAATAAGAAACCATAATTTCATACAAAATGGTAATAGAGTTCGTAATAATATACAATAAGAAACCATAATTTCATTAAAATGGTAATAGAGTTCATAATAATATACAATAATAAACCATAATTTCATTCAAAATGGTAATAGAGTTTATAATAATATACAATAATAAACCATAATATCATACAAAATGGTAATAGAGTTCATAATAATATACAATAATAAATCATAATGTCATGCAAAATGGTAATAGAGTTCATAATAATATACAATAATAAACCATAATTTCATACAAAATGGTAATAGAGTTCATAATAATATACAATAATAAACCATAATTTCATACAAAATGGTAATAGAGTTCATAATAATATACAATAATAAACCATAATATCATACAAAATGGTAATAGAGTTCATAATAATATACAATAATAAACCATAATTTCATACAAAATGGTAATAGAGTTCATAATAATATACACAGCCAGCTTCGTAAATAGTAATAGTGCTACTCATCTCTTACAGAACCACCTGCAGGAAAGAAGACATTTTGATTGTGGTCATCCATTCCAGGATAATGAACGCTTTATTCTGCAAATAAAAAAGACTTATACAAGTCAAAGACAAGCACTTCCATTCTAACCATTTCTTGCATGACAAAATTAGTCTTAACATAAACTCAAGACTCCCTACTCCATGCAAATGATCAGCTCACTGATAACACACAAATGTTACACCATGTTTTGAGATATATACATTTAACTGGCAGATATACCTGAACAAATATATCAATATTACAAAATAAAATGCATAAATACACAATAAAATTCAATTTACAATATATTCTATTTTGTCCGTAATATTTTTATATATACATATATATATATATATATATATATATATATATATATATATATATATATATATATATATATATATATATATAGTTCTATTCGCAATTTTCACTTCATTTCTGGTGTTTGTTGTTTTTTGATCAAATACATTTTGTCTTTTCCCCTTTATTATTTTCTTTTCTATATGTATATTGTTTTTATTTCATCATTCCTTTTTGTTATCCATACAAATAACAGTTATTAGCAAAAACAAATGCAATGTACTGTATATTGTTCTTGCATTCATATTCATATTGTATTTCTATTCATATTTTCATATTGCATTGTACTTGACAATGTTTATAGGTTAATTTATATTCATATTTTCATGTTGCATTGTACTTGACAATGTTTATAGGTTAATTTATATTCATATTTTTAATGCTGCATTGTGCTTGACAATGTTTATAGGTTAATTTATATTCATATTTTCATACTGCATTATATTTGACAATGTTTATAGGTTAATTTATATTCATATTTTCATACTGCATTATACTTGACAATGTTTTTACGTTAATTCGCACAATTCTTCCTAATACTGCTTTGAAATTATTAAATATTACCATATTTCTCCAGTATAAGCAATTGACTCAATATCTTAAACTACTAGTATTCAGTTCTTGATTATACACACTTTTCTACCAAATACAGTACATCATCAGACATAATCATATCTTCCCCTTTTTAAAGTTGAACCCCACCCCCTCATTAGATCTCTCTGTATGCATTTATCTTATATTAAAAAAATCATTTATCAGAGAAAAATAATTATGCTAACAACTGCAAAACAATGATAAAGTTTTATTACTTCTTTTATCCATAATTGCGATCTGAGTTACCTGGTATTCTTCTTTTTCGGGGTGCTATCTTCTGCATATTAGCTTCAGTCGCATCCGGATGGTCATTGATAAAGGTTAAGCTACGGTGTTTCGCATTCTTCCACTGGGTTCAAAATTTAAGAAAATGTATTCCTCTGATTTTCCTCACTGGTAATACTTGTTATAGAAAAATAAATCTGTATATCCTATGGGAGGTTTAAAGAACATACAATTTTCTTTACCTTGATATATGAATGATGGGGGTTGATTTGGGTTTGGGAGTATACAGCTAGATCTTACTTCCAATGTTCATGTCAGAGAAGATTGTTAGTTCTGCATTGTAAAATTCCGTGCATTATTTGTTTTTTTTCTTTTCTTTTTTCTTTATTTTTTTTTTTTTTGGTAGGTGGGATATTTAAAAACTTCGTAAGAGCCTTCGCTGTGAAAATTTATTTCTGTATTTCAAGGACAGGCAAAGTCAGTGTACTTTGTCCTATTTCAAGTACATTTCCCCAGCACACGGAGCACTCATTTTCACCAGCTGTCTGCTTCACACAGTATATGGTTTCTTTGCAGTGATAAAATAAAAGTCAACCAATGTACATGAAAGACGTGTAAGTATGCATTAAATTTCTCTACGTTGTGAGAGTTGTAGAGCCAACAACTGGCCTTCGTCTTCCCCGCTTTAAGCGGTGCTCCAAAACTCTGGAGCTGGTACATGGACCTAAATTGGCAAGAAAATATCATCGGACGGTCACTAGTAAAACGTCCGTCTCCCGATTGGTTAGTCAGTGATGTCATTCGCACATCATTCCCATAACGGCTAGTTCGAAAAATCCTCCCCTCCCAGAAATGCGGTTATTGATTGGCAGCTTCACATGTGCGCGATGCGCGATAGTTGAAAAGTAAAAAAATGTTGTACTTTGTACAAAAACAATGCGATTGATCGTTTTCTACGAACTCACAACCACCGGAAGTGTGACTCCATTGTCAGCGGAAAAGATGCGCTTAGCAAGGCGTAATCCGGTTAAATCTCGTTCAACCAGACTTTCGCGTGGCTCCGTGAGATCTCCGTCATATCACGGTCTGGTAAAATGTTTAATTGATCTATGTTACCCATAGAAGTCGCTTCGGTAAATCTTTTTGAAGTAAAACTACAATGCCGTTTCTATCTCAGAATTTGTCCAGACATATTTTCGACAAATATATGTATATGTGTTTATATATTTGTACATAAGAAACCTATGATCTTTGATGTATGGACTATGCAGTCTGAAATAAAGAATTCTTATCTTATCTTATCTTATCTTATCTTATCTTATCTTATCTTATCTTATCTTATCTTATCTACAAGCTATGAGTATATTGAAAGTTTTTAAAGAATATAATAATAGCAGCTCTTTGTAAACAGAAGCAGGTGCAGGAGGTGCGTCTCAATCAGCCAATGAAAATGTGCACGTGTACGAGAAATGTAACGTCAAGTTATTTATACTACTCTCGGTGGGTTACCTCCCTTTGACATGATAACGCTGCTACAACGATGTCAGTTTGGTTGTAAAATGCCATCTGGAGAAAACAGTAAACTTTGATAACTGCATCACACTTAATTTAGACTGCATTTGCTGTGCTCTTTTATCTACAATGGTTTTAGTGCAGAATGTGAAGATTTTGCCTCATACGTAGGCGGAGAAAGTCGGGAATTCTTTACTTGCTGCAATTGAGCACACGGCTGACGATGTTATAAGGTAGCGCGTGAGTGACATCACAATATATCGATAACGTCACAATGAACCGCGTCTGAGACGCCAAATATGGTCAGGTTCTTTTTCCATCATTTTTGATTGGATTTCAATCTGTGAATAGAGAACCAAGTTATGGTCCAGTCAATAAGCTCGAGTACTCATGCCCGGAGACGATGGATTAAGGTTTAAATGCCCAGGGGTCAAATCAGTCTTACGGCAGTGATATATTCTGAAAGAGTATGAGCTGTGAGGAGTGTACAAGTTATCATCACAATGACGTAAGACATGACATCATCTCATCAGCCAATAAAATCGCTTTTCCAATTTAAGGGAAAGCCTCGTTCTGGCGTTACAGACCCTCCGATTGAGGAGATCTCACGAAGCCACGCGAGACGTCTGGTTGAACGAGATTTAAATGGATACAACGGTACTATTCTAGAAACAGTACATATACGACAACAAACAATTTCTAGTCATGAATGCCATACTATACTAATATTAAAACAGTAGAACATATCACCTGATGATATTCAAATTCCAAAAATCATTTAATATATTATATTTCAATTTTGATGCTTGTATATTATTATGATTATTATTATTATTATTATTATTATTTGCAAGATAAACATATTAACATCAACATATTAATATACATTTTATCATATGGAAATTCTGTGCAAAATCCATGTGTCACGCGCTAGGGAAAGGGCATATAGAGGCTCCACCTGTTGTTCGATCCCGACTCGGTCAAAATTGGAATAAGTAACTGAGCAATGATCTTTGACTGTTTTTAAATTTTGTATAATTTTTTTAAAATTTCTTTTGTAGCTTTCACTTACAAAAAGTTTTGAAGTAAGTTTGAGTGTATTCTTTGAGCGGAATATAGTATCTGACGTCGATTCGCTGTGTTAGAAACTTACTTTTTAATCATGAGGGTATACTTATTAATCCTGAGGGTATACTTATTAATCATGATGATATATCCTTATTAATCATGGGGAGATACTTAATAATCATGGGGATATATTTATTAATCATGAGGGTGTACTTATTAATCATGGAGATATACTTATTAATCATGAGGGTATACTTATTAATCATGAGGGTATACTTATTAATCATGAGGGTGTACTAAAGAATTATGAGATATCATGGGGATATACTTATTAATCATGAGGGTACACTTATTAATCATGAGGGTATACTTATTAATCATGAGGATATACTTATTAATCATGGGGATATACTTATTAATCATGAGGATATACTTATTAATCATGAGGATATACTTGTTAATCATGGGGATATACTTATTAATCACGAGGTATACTTATTAATCATGAGAATATACTTATTAATCATGAGGGTATACTTATTAATCATGATGGTATACTTATTAATCATGAGGGTATACTTATTAATCATGAGGATATACTTATTAATCGTGCGGATATACTTATTAATCATGAGGGTATACTTATTAATCATGAGGGTATACTTATTAATCATGGGGACATACTTATTAATCATGAGGGTATACTTAATAATCATGGGGATATATTTATTAATCATGAGGGTGTACTTATTAATCATGGAGATATACTTATTAATCATGAGGGTATACTTATTAATCATGAGGATATACTTATTAATCATGAGGGTATACTTATTAATCATGAGGATATACTTATTAATCATGCGGGTATACTTATTAATCATGAGGGTATACTTATTAATCATGAGGGTATACTTATTAATCATGAGGGTATACTTATTAATCATGGGGACATACTTATTAATCAAGGGGATATACTTATTAATCATGAGGGTATACTTATTAATCATGGGGATATACTTATTAATCATGGGGACATACTTATTAATCATGGGGATATTCTTATTAATCATGGGGATATACTTATTAATCATGAGGATATACTTTCACAGTCATTACCGACTGATAGTAGAAACTCTAATTATTTCATCTAAAGTAATTCAAATTTTGACAGATACTTTATTTTACAAAATATGTGTGAAATGCATGCAAAACGTGCATAATGGAAAAAAAAAACAAGTTTTGAGTGTCACAAAGAATTAAACATTTATTTGAAAGAAATTTTTTTTAACTGACTATAACTACAAAATTAAGCGTCCTTGTCTCGCAAATCCAATGGAATGGATAACTAACTAAATTAATTAATTAATTAATTAATTAATTAATTAATTAATTAATTTAAAAAATCAATTTTAAAAAAAACAACTAGCAAAGATTCCAACGTCCCATTTTCTTAACTTTAGAAACAAGGGAGGAATTTAGAGATGAACATGAATAAAAATTACATATTTCAATTAAATGACGCAAAGTCGTTTATGGAAGATGTATTTTATTCAAAACAGTGAAGATATTTTCAATAAGGCAATATATGAACTTGATAAAATATCAAAAGCTTAAGGTTTAAATCAGCAAAATAGACTTGAAAAGAAAATGCATCTTCTGTGAGTAAAGTTATATCATTTTATTCGGACATTGGATCTCGGAATTTCCATGAGACGTAACTACTGATAATTCATTTGAAAAAAATATAAAACTTGACAGATACACGTTCAATTCACAGAGTGTTCTGAATGTCTTTGGAACAAAACTTGCTCTTGAGACATCATTTGGTATAAATTGTATGCAGTTAACTGGTCCACTGGCTCACATATATGGCAATAATTGTTTTCAGCGTTGTGTGCAGCACAAGAACACACAAAAAAAAGACGTACTTCTCGATCTTAGCTGTTTGCAATACACATTTACCAGAGTCTAATAGAACCGGGTTAATATTTGGAACAAAAAAGGAGGTTGTCTTTGCGTGATAGTGATTCTTGGACAGACATACAGACGGGCAGACATGCATGTACAGAGAGGAAAATAAAGAAATAGCGACATGGGTGATGTGGGGCGAAAGGAACGGTAGAAATCCATTGCAACTCTTACAAGACTTCAAGCGCATGTTCATTTTCTCAAGGGTAGTTTATATTCATGTCTCAAATCTGCTGCTCGGAATCTGTTGCATGTGTGTGTGTGTGTGTGTGTGTGTGTGTGTGTGTGTGTGTGTGTGTGTGAATCTATCTGGGTATGAAGGTCTTTCAGAATTAGCGTTCGCCGTTTTCTTTCTCAGTAATCTGAAACCAAGATATTGTTTTCATTATGTGTTTGATATCGTCTTTCTGGATTTGTTTTTAAAAGTTATCGTTTTTGATTACAATTTCATTCAAATCATTCATGAAATTTATGTTGAAATACAGGCTCATGGAAAAAATTGCCACTTTTTGACGTAAACTTTAGACGGGGACATTTTTGATGATAACGTCCTCAACTTCTTACTTTTAAAAGAGCTAAGAAAATGTTTTTCCCAGTATCTCAAAAACTAGAGGTCGGTCCCCAATGAAACAAATTTATTTTAAACATTGGTCAATGTCGTTTCTAAATATGTAAAATGAAAACCCAAAAATCCATATAATATGTCCGAAGGTCCCTTTTTGCCCAGCATTTCTCTCTGTCTGTCTGTCCGGCTCCCCCTTCTCTCTCTCATACACATACACACACACATACACATATATGTATGTATGTATGTATGTATGTATGTATGTATGTATGTATGTATGTATGTATGTATGTATGTATGTATGTATGTATGTATGTATGTATGTATATGTGTGTATGTGTGTGTATGTGTGTGTGAATGTGAGTGTATGTATGTATGTATGTATGTGTGTATGTATGTATGTATGTATGTGTGTATGTATGTATGTATGTATGTATGTATGTATGTATGTATGTATGTATGTATGTATGTATGTATGTATGTATGTATGTATGCATGCATGTATGTATGTATGTATGTATGTATGTATGTATGTATGTATGTATGTATGTATGTATGTATGCATGCATGCATGCATACATGTATGTATGTATGTATGCATGCATGCATGCATGCATGCATGCATACATGCATGCATGCATACATGTATGTATGTATGTATGTATGTATGTATGTATGTATGTATGTATGTATGTATGTATGTATGTATGTATGTATGCATGCATGCATGCATGTATTTATGTATGTATGTATGCATGCATGTATGTATGTATGTATGTATGTATGTATGTATGTATGTATGTATGTATGTATTTATGCATGCATGCATGCGTGCATGCATGCATGCATGTATGTATGTATGTATGTATGTATGTATGTATGTATGTATGTATGTATGTATGTATGTATGTATGTATGTATGTATGTATGTATGTATGTATGTATGTATGTTAGAACTGAAACGAACATCCGAACATTCGAATTATAATACTTTTTTGCGATTATTCGAGGAGAGAATTGGTATTCGAATATTCGTTTGTTTACCCAGCCAGGTTCTCAGTATTTTGTAAAAAAAAAAAAAAAAAAAAAGCCTGCTAAAGCACCTGAAATTCAAAAACTCCGACTCACAAGGTATTCATCATGTCAAAATTATGAATAGTCACATTGCTATCATCTTTGCCATTTATATTCATTATATTCTTGCAAAGATAGCGTGTAATACGGCAAGTTGATGACGAACATGGTATTGAATAGGGGTCATATTAAAGTCAACAAAGCCTTTATGTATCAATCAACCATGGCTCAGAAAATTTTTTAAACTGTTGTCGAACATTAGTTCGGTCTGAATCAGTTATAAACCATTACCACTGCCCACCCCACCCCCCCTGATCATCGTATCGGAAAGGTAACTCCAATATAGTTCCGCATTTTGTCTTTAATTCAAGTTTTGTAAAAATTACACAATTATGGAGGTACAAATATGCATAAAATCTGTCACTATCCTTTATTTTCTTAAAAGTCAGTAATACAGATGTCAGCCTCGTATCGATAAGATGTACATATGCCAGTTAAAATGACTTTGAAATAGAATCATTTAAGTTGTATGGGTTGAGAGCTGTTACAATCAAGTTTGCTACTCGCTGTTTTTGCTGTGCATTCTTACAGAGCCATAGTTATCAGCATTTATTATATATTTCATAATGAGATATTGAAATACATCTGTGGGAAAAATATGATATCGCCGCAGTGGCTATACCACTTTTATCGCCACAGTGGCGATATCTCTTTTGGAACTACTTTCTTTTTTTATTTAGGAAGTATATCTGCCCTTATGAATGTTATTCAGACCTGTATTTAGATATTTTGGACTATTTCATTTTTTCTTTGTCTTTTCATTCTCTCTCCCACCCTTCCTCTCTCTCTCTCTCTCTCTCCATCAGGATGAATAAATCTTAACATGTGTTAAGACTGATGACCCTCAAGTATACATTTATGTAATCAATGAGAAGGTATAGTCAAGAATGCCTAAAAATGAACCCCAACAAACAAAAAGCAGGTTTCAAGTATTACATTTTTGTATAATTAGTTTTCCACATGAATCATGCAAATTGTCAGCGACTGAACTTACATGACCTGTTGCTATTCGATATTCTGTCACCCGTACAATATCGTATACCTGTTACAATCAACGACACGCCTATGGTTGTTAATATTAACGTATTTTCGAATCCTATTTGAATATATTCAACGAATATTCGAATAGAAAAAATTGTTATTCAATTCAGCTTGTACATACATACATACATACATACATACATACATACATACATACATACATACATACATACATACATACATACATACATACATATATATATATATATATATATATATATATATATATATATATATATATATATATATATATATATATATATTGATATAACCGCAAGCATGTGTCGCTTGTATCATTTCCTTATCGCTGTTTCTTGCAAATTCAGACAAAACCGTCCTCGAACTAACCGACACATAACAAACGTGAACCTGGTCGTATTAAAGTGGGCAATCGCAAACATTGCAAATGCCATCGACTAACGGCGAACTCGAAAAGTAAACTTCATAAATTTTATATCTACCATAAATTAGTCATGTGGAGAATTCCTTTCAGCGGAGAGTCTATTGAAGGGGGCCATAAACCCGTCCTCTAACACTTCAGCCAGTCTTGTACCAGCTTTTGGGGCCGTTTTAAGGGCCGCGCCATGTGGTACTTGAAGAGAGGCCACTTGAGGCTGTCACTAAAGCTGTGTCAGTGCGTCTTTTGTCCCGATCTGTCGAAGCCCTACCCTCTCATGCGTCAACTTTGTGGTAAATATAGAAAAGCATGTTGACTTTAAACATGTACAAAGAACTGACGATATTTTTTACCATGACATATTTCAACAAAATGTCCTTATTGTTAACATTTTGCTGCATTGTTCAGGAAATCACAAATTCGATTATATATCCTTAATTTGGTTTCAGTTTCATAATCAACAAAAAAAAATATAGCTCCTTCCAATATATACTTCATTCCTATCCTTTCACAGCAGAAAAGGTGTATATTTTAACAAAGTCCCCCACCCCCACCCCTTTAATTTCAATGTCAATAAATCATAAAGTAAACACCCAATATCTTTGGTTTTAATATCAAATTTGACTTTAACCTTTTATTAACTTTTTCTTGTTGTTGTTTGTATTTATTGTACTTGGCTACCTTAATATAAAAAATACACAGCTAAACTCTTCAACGCCTGATCATTATTCACTTATTATATCCATATCTCGTCTGTTTAGAATTATCAACACATATTTTAAATTATAATCAAAAACCATGGAATATAGGCAAAAGATCTGGTAATGCAGGTCAAATGTTCATTATCGATAATAGATTTTGCTTCTCACAGTATATTTTTTTTTGTTTCTCTCTCTCTCTCTCTCTCTCTCTCTCTCTCTCTCTCTCTCTCTCTCTCTCTCTCTCTCTCTCTCACACACTCTCTCTCTCTCTCTCTCACACACACACACACACACACACACTCTCTCTCTCTCTCACACACACACACACACACACACACACACACACACACACACACACACTCTCTCTCTCTCTCCTTGAATGTCTTTGTAATACGCTGTGTGAATGAGTCTATAGAAATTGTTTAAATTCATTACTAACGATTTCAGCTACAATAATATTCATGCTTAAATTGAATCATTTACTCAAGATATGACATTGGACATACAAGAGTATACAATATTCATTAAAAGCTACTAGCTATAAAGGTAATGGTACTTCTAAAGTTTGCTATGTATATTTTTTGTAATTGCTGTCTGGGTTCTATTGCCCATCATAAATATGGCGGTTATTGCCGTTTTCAAAAAGAGTGACCTTATAAAAGAATAATTTACCCCTTTTCTTGACTAAATCAACTTGTTTGAGAGGGGAATATTGCTTTATCCACATCGTAAACACATTATGCTCTTGTCTTTTTCTCAACTTCACGCTCCTTGTGAATACCCGCCATAAAGGCTGAATAAATTCTAAGTCATTCTTAATTCCGGTGTAATTTTGTTGTAATTCATCAATCCAGCGTATAAATTGATCACCAGATTGTAGGAGGATAGCCAGGGTAACTCTAGCCAGAAAATTTACAACAAAGACAATAAAATCTATATGAACTTCACAGAATCAATTTATGGTGAATTTTATTAAAGAACTGGGTATATAAAAGGGCCAATTCGTATTTACATTCTTTGTATTGTAGGCTTTGATATTGTGTGGTATAAAAAGGAATACTTGTTCAAGAAAGGGAAGTGAAGTATATGAAAGCAATTTGGAATCTAGATTTAAAGTGAGAAAAAATATTTCCGAGGATTAGTCTCATGTGAGTTATACAGCAGTAGGATTCGTTTCATGTGAGTTATACACCAGTAGGATTTACATTCGGGAATTTCTGTGATCTTGCAACTTCGTTTGCAGTGCATCTTTCTAAAATACAGCTTTGGATTAATATTTCAGACGTAAAGTATACGGAAGAGTGGCTCTGGATTAATATTTCGGACGTAAAGTATACGGAAGAGGGGCTCTGGATTTGGAAAATACTGAATGCAACCAAAAACTACATCGTCCAAACGTCAATTCCTACACATTGACCGATACGTTAATTCTAGTTTAAAACTTACGTTAAAATGTTTGAGTTTCAATGAAAGCAGGTTTTTATCCGTTATTTTATCTATGACATCTTGTGGAACAGAACGCGGGAAATGGCAGCCTCTCAATGCAACTGTAAGGATTTTACCACTTGTCAATCTATTCCTTACTGTTTTCGTGACAGTTCTATGACATAGACAGATGATATGAACTACGTACACTTATTTCGTAATCCTCTTGTATAATGTTTTCATGTTACATCATGAACTTATAATTACTTCCCTATAAATAAGTATCCGTCAAATTACTTCCCTTTAAATCAGTGCCCGACTATACAAGTAACGTCTTCAAATATGCAAGAGCTAAGCTCCATCAACAAGTAAAAGCTGCATTGTCTGCAATAAATAATTTTTTTTGGGTTTAGTGATTTTAATACTTTGCAGTTAAATTTACTTTATAAACTTTCTTCAATATTCACTTCCAAAACTTAAAGTGAACATCCGGCCTTCAAATTTGTTACCACTCTATTAATCATCGTTTAATTCCAAGCTATTGTACCAATTTTGAAAGGTTTTGCTCATCACATAATCCAGACATAGACCGAAATTTCATTATTACAGGACCACACCATGTTGACTCTATCCAAGTACTCCGAGACGAACTGAATTAACTCCCTTTATCTTCCGGTGACAACATACCGACACATTTCGGTGATAATGTCACACAATTTTTATACGAATCTATATTCCTCAGATTGCTTCTGTATTTTAAAAAATAATAAATGGGAAAATATAATTCATTAAAATGGAAATTAATTTTTAAAAAAAGATTTAAGCACAAAGGATTCTATATGTGTATAAATTGCATATCGGTTCCACTTCGAACATAATTTATACAAAATCGTGTGAGAATGATCCACTTCCTTCAAATATTTTTGTTTAAATGTCTGCTGCAAATTAAAAAGAAAAGAAAGAAACTCAACAGAAATTGAGAACTAGGCAAGTTCATTTGTTCATGAAAAAATATACGAATAATATTTAGTGCTACGGTTTTGTATAAATGTTATTTAAAGAGAGGGGGGGGGGGAGAAGAAGAAGAAGAAGAAATTTTTTGAAAAAAATCCGGCAGTCCTAACTCAATGTTACATTGGAAATCGATTGCCATTTTGAAGTGTCATTCTTATTGACTGGTTCCACACATATTGTTGATTGGAAGCAAGGTAAAATTTTATTATGAAGTAAATCGGGAATTAGAGAACCAGCTTGTGACACAGCAAAAATAGTGGCCGATTGCCAATGTAAACGTCGTAGAGACTGTTAAACGATATTTAGTCGTAATAAATCTAGTATCTAGAAGTTATTACTTTGGAAATAGAAAATGGTAACGTATGTGTTTAAGGAATGTCTTGTTTATTTCAAAATACAACGATATAAAGGAAATTATCGCAGAAAAAACAAAACACAAAACAACAACAAACGCTGGTATTGACTAATCTCGAGTGTATCGAGTGTGCATTAGATGTAATCTATTACAAACTATTTTTAATTTTCCAAACCTGTCGTTGTTTCGTTTCACAACATGACGTCAAAATTCTGAACCCTTCGTCATTAAATTGTATTTTTGTATTTCCCTTGGTTCGGTATATATACTTGTTTGTTGTGCAGTATTTCATATTACATCATACCATTGTTTAAAACTGTCATTTACTTCCCAGATGCCATTTCATAGATCTATAGCTCACTTTACTTCCCAAATGCCATTCCATAGATCTATAGATCACTGATTAGTGTAATTTACTCTAGAGAGCCTTACAATTTGTTACGATACTGCGTATCTACCGTTCTCAGTCGTGTAGAGTTGTCTCCCTTGGCTGGCTCGCCAGGTAATATCTGCGGAGGGAAGGGCAAATTGTGATTGTTTATATTTACCTGTGCCTTATTATTAATTTTG
Organism: Margaritifera margaritifera; assembly: GCA_029931535.1. Lineage (NCBI taxonomy): Eukaryota > Metazoa > Mollusca > Bivalvia > Unionida > Margaritiferidae > Margaritifera > Margaritifera margaritifera. The sequence continues at coordinate 189,292 of JAQPZY010000617.1, read as the reverse complement.
CTGTCAATTGTATCTGACAAAAAGTTTTAATATGAAAATACACTCATAAATGAAGTGCATAGAATTGCAGGCAAAACTCTACGCTGGACAGAGACTCTTTTATGTTTTCCAAGACAATGTGTTTAGGTAAATGGTTCCAAATTTGGTTGGTCTGGATTATCTATGTGCACAAGACTTGAACCAGTGTTTTTCTTCTTGCACGTTAATGACATCGTGATAAGAATTGATTCAGTAATTCGTCTCTTTGCAGATGACTGTCTATGCTACAGATCAGTCCAAACTCAGCAAGATACCAAGATACTACAAAATTACATTAATAAACTAGGACAGTTGGCACAAAAATGGGGCATGCGATTCCAACTTAAAAAATCCAACATAATGTAAATGGCAAGAAAGAAATGCCATAAAACCATTATGTCATATTTATTGGAAGGTTCTTCTTTAGAAAAATCTCAATGAAATAAAATATTTAGGAGCCACAATTACTAGTAATCTGAAATGGAACCTTCAAATTCAAGAATTATGCACGAAAGCCAATCGTACTTAAGACCAATTGAGGTGTAACTTATCATCTTTCCCTAAAAATGTAAACGAATTAGCTTTCAAGGGTTTAGTAAGACCTATTTTAGAATATGCTTGTACAGTTTATGACCCCCATTTCCAGGTTTTACAGATAAAACTGAAAAAAATCCAAAGCGAGCAGTTTGGTTTGTTACATCCAATTATGACTATACCAACGAAAGTTTTACGTCAGTATTGAATAAATTGTCTTGGAACCATGAAACCAACGTAGACTGTAAGACAGGTTAATATTTTTATACAAAGGTTTAAAAAACAAATCCAAAATGCTCTGCTACAAATTTGATCAAAACCAATAGAACCAGTAGAAATCACCATGATTATACCTACCTGAGATCCAGCGCACGAACTGATGGTTACAAATTGTTTGTTTGTTTTCTTCCCAAGAACAATCATAGTTTGGAGTTCTTTACCACAAGTATTAATCACAACTGCTGAATCTGATACCTTTTCAAAATTAGTACGGTCACATTTTGTTAATAAAATAATCTGTTGTAAAGGTTGATACTGTGCTGTGCAACAAAGTCATTATGATGTGACACAAACTAATGAAGACTTAAAACATTGCCGTATTTGTTTTGGTTTTTCAATTCATGATCGTTGTTTGTAATGGAATGAGAGACAAAATTTTTCCATTTAGATGCATGAACTTTTATTTTTGAGTTCCTACATTGAACAAATTGTCTTATATATTTGACACAGTGCCTAACTTGTTCAACTCTAACTACTAAGTTTTATAGGTAAATGTTAATTGTACATTGTATGTATGACCTATACTATGGGTATACAGCCATACCTTCTAGTAGCTCAACAGACTAAAACAAAGTATATTGTTTTCCCTTTAAAATTGAAGGTTAACTGTCTGGAAAGAGATAGATAAGAGGTATTTTGATGATGGCACAGTGATCTGATTTGTATATCAAGATGCGTGTTTTAGGATTACCTCGCACATTCTTCTGACATTGCAACAATATGTATGTAAAGTTATATATTTAAACGACTGGAAATGACAGAGTAGTTGATGGAATTCCCATTTAGGGCACTGATGATATTTTTCAAAAACCAATTTAATTTTTCTTTCCAGCTACGAATTATCTCAAATGCATTTTTATGCTTTAACAAAAAGGGGGGGGGGGCGTACCGATAATCAAACTCCAAAGCTCATTGAAACTACTTTTAAGGTCAATTTTATCTTGAATATTTGCATAGTATGACAGTATATACAATATATCTATTTATTTATTGTTGATCTCAAGGTAGCTCTTTTGGTGACATAATGTTGCAAATAGATTCATTTATAAAAATTTCTTGTTTAAAATTTCATTTTTAATACCTATGAAATAATATGAATTAGTTTTAAAAAATGAAATTTTCTTCGTATTTAGAATATGTAGCATTATTTTCTTGTTCGTTTTATTTTAAGATAGTGTAGTTTTTCATCTTTGTAATGCGTTTTTATTTTTCAAGTGTTTGCATGTTTTCCTCATAGAATGAGATCAGACATTTTTTTCTGATTAGTACAAATTCTTAAAGCTCGCGGTGTACTTTTTTTGCGATAACATCATTCTGAGAATCTATACAAATTGTGAGAGCAATGTATTATTATTATTGCTGTTATTATTATTATTAGTAGTAGTAGTAGTAGCAGTAGTAGTAGTAGTACACATAAATCGCATTTCTTTGTTGTTATGGTTGATGTTATTACTGATCTTGTGTGTATTTTGTCCGTAAAAAAAGTGAATGACTGCTACATGGCAGAAAATTATATTGGTACAGTAAATTACTACAACTTAGTACATGACTCTTCGCGAGTGACACATTTATAATTAAAATTGTATCGTCCATCTGATTATCACCTGCTAGTGTGACATGTGAGCAGGTACTTGTTTGTAATTGACATGTAATTGACACCCGTATGTGCCTTATTGGTGATATATAATGATGTACACTGGGCTGGACACAATAAGGGTTTATAACCACTTTGAACGACTGAGGGATAAGTAATGAAATGTACTGTACCGAGTTCTTATTTTGAAGAAAAAGAAGCAACAGAAAATGAATTTTCTAGATATATTAAAGGATTTAATATGTTTAAACAGCTAGCTAATAAGTACTTAATTAAAATGGTAATTGCCATAATTTTATAATTATGTCTATTCTTAGAGTCTTAATGTTCAACAGGATTGAAAAAATAGGAACATTTGTGATCATTATATATAAAAAAGAACGATATTTTCGTTGGTATTTTCTCCAGTTGCATAAAAAGAAAATGTTACAAGCGCAAAGGGTATTCTGTTTTAAACATTTTCATTATTTACTTCACAAATGTCCCTCAGTTCTATGAGTACTTTGGATTTGTTTCGTTTATTTATGAATTATTTGTCTCCTTTTTCCTTGATTACATAGTCAAAGATCAGAAAAAGAAGAAAAACACAAAACAAAGATGACTAGTGTATATATTTGTTGAGGTGATTGGAAATCTATTTTTTTTAAAATAAAATATTATCATTAAAGATTGCCTGCATTTATGTGTGTTTCGTTTCCCAACAGCAACAACAACAACAACAACAACAACAACAATAATAATAATAATAATAATAATAATAATAATAATAATAATAATAATAATAATAATAATAATAATAATAATAATAATAACAACAACTACAACAACTACAACAACTACAACAACAATAATAATAATAATAATAATAATAATAATAATAATAATAATAATAATAATGATAATGATAATAATAACTAGTGTCATCATCATTATGACGATGATGGAATGATGAATATACTTCTATTACTACTACTGCTACTACTACTAATAATAATAATAATAATAATTATAATAATAATAATAACTGGTATCGTCAAAATAATCGTCATTATGACGATGATGGAATGATGAATATAATAATAATAATAATAATAATAATAATAATAATAATAATAATAATAATAACTAGTATAGTCAAAGTCATCATCATTATGACGATGATGGAATGATGAATATACTTCTATTACTACTATTACTACTACTACTACTACTACTACTACTACTAATAATAATAATAATAATAATAACTAGTATCGTCAAAATAATCGTCATTATGACGATGATGGAATGATGAATATAATAATAATAATAATAATAATAATAATAATAATAATAATAATAATAATAATAATAATAATAATAATAATAATATAGGGCTAATTATACCAAAAATAAATTAGCCCAAATAAACTCAAGATATCCAGCAAAAATGTATGAATAATACAAATATATTTGTTAAGTCAAGGCCTAAACTACGAGTTGCATATTAATGTTTACCAAAAGAAAACAGAAGATTTTGATATGAATGTCACGAAAAATCAGATTACACGGATGCTAATTATTGTAATAATTTGGTGTTATACAAAAGAGATACAAGTTTTGGATAATTTGAGAGTTAGGAATGTATTCATTCAATGAAATCAACATATACAAGACTGGCGGAGCATGTACCTTCAACTCAAGGGCAAGGATAATGCTAAACTAAGTAGAGCCTGTACAAGAGTACTTGCAAGGTTAATGCTAAATCAAGTAGGGCCTGTACATGAGTACTTGCAAGGATAATGCTAAATCAAGTAGGGCCTGTACAAGAGTACTTGCAAGGACAATGCTAAACTAAGTAGAGTCTGTACAAGAGAACTTGCAAGGATAATGCTAAACTAAGTAGGGCCTGTACATGAGTACTTGCAAGGATAATGCTAAACTAAGTAGGGCCTGTACAAAAGTACTTGCAAGGATAATGCTAAAATAAGTAGAGCCTGTACAAGAGTACTTGCAAGGATAATGCTAAACTAAGTAGGGCCTGTACATGAGTACTTGCAAGGATAATGCTAAACTAAGTAGGGCCTGTACATGAGTACTTGCAAGGATAATGCTAAACTAAGTAGGGCCTGTACATGAGTACTTGCAAGGATAATGCTAAAATAAGTAGAGCCTGTACATGAGTACTTGCAAGGACAATGCTAAACTAAGTAGAGCCTGTACAAGAGTACTTGCAAGAGATATGCTAAACTAAGTAGGGCCTGTACATGAGTACTTGCAAGGATAATGCTAAAATAAGTAGGGCCTGTACATGAGTACTTGCAAGGATAATGCTAAGCTAAGTAGAGCCTGTACAAGAGTACTTGCAAGGATAATGCTAAACTAAGTAGAGCCTGTACAAGAGTACTTGCAAGAGATATGCTAAACTAAGTAGGGCCTGTACATGAGTACTTGCAAGGATAATGCTAAACTAAGTAGAGCCTGTACATGAGTACTTGCAAGGATAATGCTAAACTAAGTAGAGCCTGTACAAGAGTACTTGCAAGAGATATGCTAAACTAAGTAGGGCCTGTACATGAGTACTTGCAAGGATAATGCTAAAATAAGTAGGGCCTGTACATGAGTACTTGCAAGGATAATGCTAAGCTAAGTAGAGCCTGTACAAGAGTACTTGCAAGGATAATGCTAAACTAAGTAGAGCCTGTACAAGAGTACTTGCAAGGATAATGCTAAACTAAGTAGAACCTGTACAAGAGTACTTGCAAGGATAATGCTAAACTAAGTAGGGCCTGTACATGAGTACTTGCAAGGATAATGCTAAACTAAGTAGAGCCTGTACAAGAGTACTTGCAACAGATATGCTAAACTAAGTAGGGCCTGTACAAGAGAACTTGCAAGGATAATGCTAAACTAAGTAGGCCCTGTACAAGAGTACTTGCAACAGATATGCTAAACTAAGTAGGGCCTGTACAAGAGAACTTGCAAGGATAATGCTAAACTAAGTAGGCCCTGTACAAGAGTACTTGCAACAGATATGCTAAACTAAGTAGGGCCTGTACAAGAGAACTTGCAAGGATAATGCTAAACTAAGTAGAGCCTGTACAAGAGTACTTGCAACAGATATGCTAAACTAAGTAGGGCCTGTACATGAGTACTTGCAAGGATAATGCTAAAATAAGTAGGGCCTGTACATGAGTACTTGCAAGGATAATGCTAAGCTAAGTAGAGCCTGTACAAGAGTACTTGCAACAGATATGCTAAACTAAGTAGGGCCTGTACAAGAGAACTTGCAAGGATAATGCTAAACTAAGTAGGCCCTGTACAAGATTACTTGCAAGGATAATGCTAAACTAAGTAGGGCCTGTACAAGATTACTTGCAAGGATAATGCTAAACTAAGTAGAGCCTGTACAAGAGTACTTGCAAGGATAATGCTAAACTAAGTAGGGTCTGTACAAGAGAACTTGCAAGGATAATGCTAAACTAAGTAGAACCTGTACAAGAGTACTTGCAAGGATAATGCTAAACTAAGTCGAGCCTGTACAAGTGTACTTGCAAGAGATATGCTAAACTAAGTAGGGCCTGTACAAGAGTACTTGCAACAGATATGCTAAACTAAGTAGGGCCTGTACAAGAGTACTTGCAAGAGATATGCTAAACTAAGTAGGGCCTGTACAAGAGTACTTGCAAGAGATATGCTAAACTAAGTAGGTACTTACAAAAAATATGCTAAACTAAGTAGGGCCTGTACAAGAGTACTTGCAAGGATAATGCTAAACTAAGTAGAGCCTGTACAAGAGTACTTGCAAGGATAATGCTAAACTAAGAAGATCTGTACAAGAGTACTTGCAAAGATAATGCTAAACTAAGTAGGGCCTGTACAAGAGTACTTGCAAGGATAATGCTAAACTAAGTAGGGCCTGTACAAGAGTACTTGCAAGGATAATGCTAAACTAAGTAGGGCCTGTACAAGAGTACTTGCAAGGATAATGCTAAACTAAGTAGGGCCTGTACAAGAGTACTTGCAAGGATAATGCTAAACTAAGTAGAGCCTGTAGTACTTGCAAGGATAATGCTAAACTAAGTAGGGCCTGTACAAGAGTACTTGCAAGGATAATGCTAAACTAAGTAGGGCCTGTACAAGATTACTTGCAAGGATAATGCTAAACTAAGTAGGGCCTGTACAAGAGTACTTGCAAGGATAATGCTAAACTAAGTAGGGTCTGTACAAGAGAACTTGAAAGGATAATGCTAAACTAAGTAGAACCTGTACAAGAGTACTTGCAAGGATAATGCTAAACTAAGTAGGGCCTGTACAAGAGTACTTATAAGAGATATGTACATTTTGTTTTTAAAGCTCAAGGGCAGATTAGAAACTTTGATGGTATTAATGAAGGTTATAACACAATATTGTTTTTATTGAACAGTGCATATCTGTTTTAATTTGAGGAATGTGCACACACAAAAATGCGGTGGGCTGGGACATTTTAACAAGTATTATACATTGATTGGCGTTGGTTTTATGTGACATGGCATGTGGACTTTGAAAGCATAGTTCGGTCTGAAAAGGGTGTAAGGGACTATATGAATTTAATAGTGACTCGAGACCCGATCATCCAATTATAAAAACTACTTTTCCTTCCCTGCATTTCTTCCACAGCAGAAAAACCAATAGCGTTAATTAATTTACCAGGAAAATATTTTTTTCTCACTAAAAAAAAATTGTTGGTTATAAGTCACGAGCGAAAAAGATTTATGATGGTAGATTGCGGATGAACAGTTGAACGTTTCTAATACGGGGAAATCAGTAAAGAAAACTAATCGGGAAAATTAAGCAAAAATAATATAAAAAATCATTGGTGTTTTTTAAACTCATACCACCACACGCTTCAGCCTGTTAATGTCTGACAAGTGTATGTATGCGCCAAGCCCATTTAATGTCTGGAATGTATCTCCTGTAAAAAGGAGTATTTAGTATTCGACGGTGCAATGGAACCCTTTGTTGATGAACTTTTCATTTCGAATTTCAATTTACTTGGTCTTTCTTTTATAATACAAAAAAGTCACTATACGCCTTAACTCACACTAAAAGTGGTCAACATGACGCAAACTTGCACAACAGGCAGACAAGTTGGTCTATGTCTGACCAAACAGGCAGACAAGTTGGTCCATGCCTAGCCAAACAGTTTCTAGGGCAATCCTCAAGTAATTTCTTACTATCGCATGAAGGTGTCAAAAAAAACGGACTAATTTTAACCGCATTTGTGACTTCGCCAAGCTATTCTCACGTGAAGGTGTCGAAATTTAAATTGAACAAGACTCAATAATAAACTTAGTTCATTATCTCTGTAGAAATACGCTCTCCGCAAGAAAGTATGGCCAGTTCTCTTGAATATTTTTAGGTATAATATAAAGACATTAGCTCCATTTCTCTGATAAATTCTGCAGTCGTCTCGTTTCTTCTTCAGCAGTGATTGGGCAGATTTGCTAAGAAATATTAACGATACCAGAATCTATCTATATATCTACCTATCTATTTATCTATCTATTTAACCATCTATCTATCTATCTGTCTGTCCGTCTGTCTGTCTTTCTGTCTATATATCTATAGAAAGACAAAGTTGTTTAAAGCGGAAGGCGGTTTCTTTTCTTTTTTTTAATTCCTAATTAGTCCAATGTACTGATATATATATATGATATAATGTAGTTTCCACTAACATGAGATCATCATTGTCTAAATTTTCAAATCGTAAACTTTAATCGATATACTATGGAATCCTAAACAGTGAAGCCACTGAGATATCGTACCTTTATTTCAAACCCAACTTTGCTAACTCGTTTGGGGAAAAACGAGTAAAAAAGGAATACACTACACGAAATTTATTCAAATAAGTAATTTATCTTGATTTGCCATGCTTTACATTTCTATAAAGATTAAGTTTAAGAAAATATTGTCGAGATAAGAGCTTGTTATTGCATGCAACATTTTTATTTACCTGAAATCTGAAGGGTCACTACTGATTTCTTGATTAAAAACAGACATCTAAATTCTTCCGCCAATTCCTCACGTGAATAGTGTAAATAATTCAATAGACTTTTGTACATTGAAACCAATGTAGGTATTGTACTATTCATCTAAATTCCGGCATCTATCAAAAGATCAAAGTCTTTCTTTCAATTACAATTTAGTGACCATGGGCAACAATAGGTCAGTTTGGTTCTATTTTACTCCCTTTTTTATGATGCAATTGTATTATCTCTAGTTCAAGTGAAAATCCTGAGCACCAAGGTGTTGTAATTGATGTTTGATTCCTCCAGACATTGATGGTAAGATGAAGATAACTTTGAAGGAACCTTACCGCTAGACCCACTTCTTGGTCTTTGGTGTTGGATTGTAGAGTCTATTGAAGTCTGAATAATAGTTGATCAAAAAGTCCTGTCATACCATAACACTGATGATTAAAGTACTAGTAATTGATTGGTGTACTCTCAAACTTCAATCTAAATTCAAACCCGTGGACTATGATTTGTTCTACTAAATGACACAAAAAGTAAGAAACGATGGTTTTGGGATGGCCAATGAACTGACGGTTATTTCGTACACATGCACACGCACATAGACGTGCATAATTTATACATATGTGGACTTATTCCTATTATACAAAATTCTCTGAAAATATATAAACTTATGTTTAGTATTTTCTGACTAATAAGTACCAATATACTGTGTATATTTCTCAAAAGTTTTAATACATAATTATCAATTTAATTAATGCATAGTTATTAATTTAATTAATAAATAATTATCAATATAATTAATACATAATTATTAATTTGATTAATACATAATTATCAATATAATTAACGGTTAGACAAGAATATCACCCTCAGTCATACAATTTTTTTTTTGTTGGGAGGGGGATGGGGTGTACAGGAAAAGGGGTGGAGAGGGGGAGGGGTTGACTTTTATTTTTTTATTATTCACTTGCAAGACCATCAAGATCTGAGTTCAAGCGTTTGCCTTTCGTTTTAATACTAGTACAATAATATAACCGCGGCATTATCTGTAAATTATTTAAAGGTATTTTGTATGATCTTGTTTTTGAACGAAACTTAAAATATTGCAAAGAAATGGTGTCAAAATGTCTTTTTAGTTGGTAGGATAAAAGTGTAAATCTGTTTGAATAAATGTTTCAAGTTTGGTTTGGAAACTGGGTCATTCGTGACAGTTCAATCAATTTCCAAACTTTTATTTTCACTATTAGCGGTTACTTCAAAAATGGACGTGTTGAGCTTCACTAATTCTACTGTCATAAAACTAGATCTTCTATTCTCAAAAACCAACCTTGATTTATGTACATTTATGCCCGTTATTGTTGGACGTGTGCACAATAGATATATATAATAATATGGTTTTACTGTCAATTACTTTGAAAATATTTCTCTTAAAATAATTTGTACCCTTCCGAGAGCGAGTTGTTGTGTTTGTTTGATTGCACTATTTCTTCTACATTTAAAAATACCTATGATCGTTTTACTATTATATACTTGAGTATAAATAAAATAACTCTTAGCCAATACAATACTGTGCAAAATTCCAACCTATTACATAGATACAATTCTGAGAATTGTGATTTTTTCCCCTTGTAAATGAATGTTGTAAAAAAAATAAAAATGCTCATAATATGTACCATGTTGCACATAATAATGCTCATAATATGTACCAGGTTACACATCATAATGCTCATATAATATGTACCAGGTTGCACATCATAATGCTCATAATATGTACCAGGTTCCTCATCATAATGCTCATAATATGTACCAGGTTGCACATCATAATGCTCATAATATGTACCAGGTTGCACATCATAATGCTCATAATATGTACCAGGTTGCACATCATAATGCTCATAATATGTACCAGGTTGCACATCATAATGCTCATAATATGTACCAGGTTGCACATCATAATGCTCATAATATGTAACAGGTTGCACATCATAATACTCATAATATGTACCAGGTTGCACATCATAATGCTCATAATATGTACCAGGTTGCACATCATAATGCTCATAATATGTACCAAGTTGCACATCATAATGCTCATAATATGTACCAAGTTGCACATCATAATGCTCATAATATGTACCAGGTTGCACATCATAATACTCATAATATGTACCAGGTTGCACATCATAATGCTCATAATATGTACCAGGTTGCACATCATAATGCTCATAATATGTACCAAGTTGCACATCATAATGCTCATAATATGTACCAAGTTGCACATCATAATGCTCATAATATGTACCAGGTTGCACATCATAATGCTCATAATATGTACCAGGTTGCACATCATAATGCTCATAATATGTACCAGGTTGCACATCATAATGCTCATAATATGTACCAGGTTGCACATCATAATGCTCATAATATGTACCAAGTTGCACATCATAATACTCATAATATGTACCAGGTTGCACATCATAATGCTCATAATATGTACCAGGTTGCACATCATAATGCTCATAATATGTACCAAGTTGCACATCATAATGCTCATAATATGTACCAAGTTGCACATCATAATGCTCATAATATGTACCAGGTTACACATCATAATGCTCATAATATGTACCAAGTTGCACATCATAATGCTCATAATATGTACCAAGTTGCACATTGACATATAAAAACACTCTAACAAAAATTGCTAGAGCACAGGCATTAGTCGATATTTGCATATTCAGATGACGCCATTGATTTGCATATTCAGATGACGCCCATGACATATATACAGTTACATGTCGATCCATTGAAAACTGTGAGACTAGTTGCGTTCACAATATTCTGTCATACACTACATCAGGCTTCAAGTCAAAACGAGCAATAACTCTAACCAAGATCACGTGAGCATAGTGATTTGTAGACATGTACATACATAGGGATTTGTAGACATGTGCATGTAGACATAGGGATTTGTAGACATGTACATGTAGACAAAGGGATTTGTAGACATGTACATCTTCAGACGATGGTCATAGTATGTTCCAAGTTTCACAGCGATCTATGAAAAACTGCGGGATTAGTTGCGTTCACAGTATTTTGTCATACACTGAATTCATCTTCGAGACAAAAAGGACAATAGCTCTAACAAAAATTGCAGGAGGACAAAAAATTGTCGATATTCACATCGCATCATCAAATGGTTATCTTAAACATGTACAAGTTTCATGGCGATCCATTGAAAACTGTGAGACTAGTTGTGTACATAATATTCTGCCATACACAACACCAGCCTCCAAGTCAAAAAGGGCAATAACTCTAACGATAATTGCAAGAGCTAAGTGACACGTGAATAGGCACATCTTTATATGAAGCCGCAGGATCAGTTATTAGCGTAACTTCAGATGATTACTATAATATGTACTACATTTCACAGCAATGCATCAGAAACTCTCAAACTAGATGCGTTCACAAGATTGTGTGACGGACGGAAGGAAGGGACAGGTGGAATGAAATGGGAATTCCTATATACCACCGCCTTCACAGGCCATATAACAAGTTCATTTTTAGCTCAAGTTGACTTGTCGTGAACTCTGGAATAGAATGATATTAAAAAACAAAAAAAAACAACAAAAAAAAAAAAAAACAACAACAACAACGTTTACATCTTTAACGGAGATTGTATGTAGAGTATTTTGACGGTTCTGAATGGGTACAGCATACCAGTCAAGTTACAGTGATGACGTTTTGCCTCGGTTCACGTTCAACATCTTTATCTTGTAGAAATTCGAGTACATGTCCTTCCTGCCTTAAAGCACCGCTGTATAGTGGAGTGGCCATAAAGTTGGGCCGGCCTCTAAGATTGACCATAAAACAATAAAGATAGCTTTTCAACTCCTTGTGCAATCGCACATTATCGCTGGTCAAATAAAGATAAATTCTTGAGAATATGCTAACTTAGATCTGAAAACTAGGTTCAACATCGTTCGGCCAAGATATTTTTGACTCAAGATAAGCCATATCTTGAGGAAACGAACACAGGACATAAAACTAGCTGTACCATTAATCTACAGAGGCAACTTTTAAAGCATATGAAGACAAAAATAAAAAAAAACCAAATAATAATAATAATAATAATAATAATAATAATCTTAATTCAATAATCTCGCATCCACGAAATTATCACATCCAGTCGATTCCACTTTTTATACTCGTAATTTTTGCCATATGTACAGTACATTTTCCCTAAACCAGACCATGTACAATCTGGATTCCTCTGCAGACTGCTTCAACGTGTAAAATCAAACCTCTCATTACAAGCATTCAATAAGTCTCAATTTGCATATGCAGGAGTGATTTCCCTTACCTGTCGTGACGTCAAACAAGGTATCGGCTAAACGACGCTGACTAAATTAATACGGAAAACCCACGTATTCATTGCATATGATATGAAAGGGTTGTCTATGATACGTCAAATATTTATTAGTTTGATAATTTTCTGTCAGTCTTTATCATTTTGGATCTTTGTCTAATAAAGCTAAATACGTGTATCTGTATTTCTATTCAAGTACACATACTTTGCATAATTTACCCATTTTGAAATTGAGAATAATTTCTGTATTAAACCTAGATCTATGAGATCGACCGTGTATTTTAATCTAAAAGAAGAGAGAAATATCTACGTATTAGCATTAAAGGGAAAACATGTCTTTCAAAGTATATTAATCCTAGATGATTTATAAGCAACTGTACCAATTTTCAAAGTATATTAATACTAGATGACTAATAAGCAACTGTATAAATTTTCAAAGTATATTAATCCTCTATGACTTATAAGCAACTGTAGCAATTTTCAAAGTATATTAATCCTCGATGACTTATAAGCAACTGTAGCAATTTTCAAAGTATATTAATCCTCGATGACTTATAAGCAACTGTAGCAATTTTCAAAGTATATTAATCCTCTATGACTTATAAGCAACTGTAGCAATTTTCAAAGTATATTAATCCTCATTGACTTATAAGCAACTGTAGCAATTTTCAAAGTATATTAATCCTCATTGACTTATAAGCAACTGTAGCAATTTTCAAAGTATATTAATCCTCGATGACTTATAAGCAGCTGTACCAATTTTCAAAGCTGTGGTTAAGTAGACAATCAAGATACGGGTCGAAATTTAATTAGTACAGGGCCACGCCATGTTGGCTCAATCCACGTACTCTGAGATGCACTGAATTACTAAATCCTTTTCTCTTACGGTGACCTTGCAACGGCACATCTCGCTAGTGGTAATAGCTAGGATGTACAAGTATTTATTTTAGTCCACATTCATTAGCTTGCTTCTATATTTTTATATTTACCGTATCTTTGCACACAATGTTTATTAAGATGGATGTCTAAAATTCCGAAGTTTGTAAGCGGTAAATCAATTCATCTTCACACATAATTTATAACAAAATCCATAGAAGATCAACTTTTCTTAATCAAAATTTTGTCAATGTCGTTGACTAATCCCCCCCCCCCACCAAGAGAGAGAGAGAGTTGGAAATAGATAATAAATATATAAGTTAATTTATGCATGCAAAATATATAAATACTATTTATACTATGTTGCTTTTATTCGTTTTTTAGTCAGTGTGAGTAAGTATACGATCTAAGATGTTGAATGACATGACACAAAACCAATCAATAGACTGGTCAAGGATATAGCAAGTCCCAAAACCAATCAATAGACTGGTCAAGGATAGAGCATGTCATTTGACATGTTTAAATTGGCTCTTCATGCGTCCATCAAATCGCATGACAATTTTTTTTTTTTTTTAGTAATCATATGAATTATTAATTTGATGAAATTTAAAAATAATAGTTGTTCATTCTTTACTACACCAAGTTTGTTAAGTTATTAAACCACGTCTCACGTATCCGATAGCTTGGGACTAAAAATGCAGCTAACTCACTTAATCGTACTTGTAATACTTGCATACACACGTGCTCTCTCTCTCTCTCTCTCTCTCTCTCTCTCTCTCTCTCTCTCTCTCTCTCTCTCTCACACACACACACACACACACACACACACACACAAAAACACACACACGCACGACTATTGGGTCGAGGTAAACAGACCTAGCAGCACTAACATGGCAATAACCCAAAGTGCCAATTGCATGTCACTAATGCAGCGCCCTCTAAGCAAAAATAGCGTACCTTCTCTGTCAGAAAAATGCTGATTTCCCCTACATTAGTGGGTCGATTGTGGTTAGATTTTACAGATGTAATAAATAAAATAAACTCTATCCGTTGAGAGCATATTATACATTAGACCATTTTCCCTTTAATTAAAATGCATGTACTTTATTTATATTTAATATGAGTATATATTTTTTTTTTGGCAACTTGGATTTATGACCTAGATACATTTTTATTTCTATCTGCAAAGCTAAAAAAGGTCTACATATACATTCCTATTTTATTAAATAAAAACGTGCAAAAAAACGTGCAGTCCTTTAATTTACCCTTTTTTTAGATTTAGGAAAAGTGTTTAGTCTACTTGGAGTTGTTATATATAACATACATTTTTAATCTCGATTTAAAAAGGGAAATATAAAAGAAAGAACTAATGTTTTGATAAGGTTAATGCATCAACACAGAGTTAACATAATTTTAACACCGGACATTAAGTATTTATCTGTGAAAGTCTACATAGTTACATTCCTTTTATACTTTTAATTTTTTCCATTTTTTAAATATATTTTTTCAACCTGAATATTATAACATTGATTTTCGATCTAGATCTAATAAGGAAATGAAAGTAAGCATGGTTATATTTCTTATTTGATTTTATTCCTTTATTATTATTACTTTGATTTATTGATATTTAATGTTGGACTAATTTATATTCAGCTTTGATTTATGTCCTGTGTTTTCGATCTAGAGCTAATAAGGGAAAAGGATTGCATTGTACATTCCTCACAATAATAAAGTACATGTTTCTTTAATTAATGCCTTTTTTATTGTAAGGATTATTTTAAATGTCAACCTAGATTTCTGACGTTAATTTTCAATCTTGATACCTAACAGGATACTCCAATATACATGGCTTTTTCAACTGAGAGTTTCGTTGAAGGGATAGCAAGTTACTCTATCAAATAAAATGCAGTAATTGTTTGATCATGAAAGTTTGTTGATTAAAATCTTACCTATTAATGACAAGTTAAAACCATTGAAATATATCTCCATTCATAAATTTGCACTGCTTTAGCTTATGAATTGCCTTGTCAAAAGCTTATGAATTGCCTTGTCAAAAGCTTATGAATTGCCTTGTCAAAATAAGGCATGGTAGTTTGAATGACTGAAACGAAAACAACATCTTAAATTACTAATGTATAAATTATCGTCACCTGATGAGATAATGGTCTGTGTGTATCTTAAATTACTAATGTATAAATTATCGTCACCTGATGAGATAATGGTCTGTGTGTATCTTAAATTACTAATGTATAAATTATCGTCACCTGATGAGATAATGGTCTGTGTGTATCTTAAATTACTAATGTATATATTATCGGATAATTTTTAAAAGAAATATTTTTTAATTTGAGCATTGATGAAAAATATTATATTTCCAACTTAATTGATTACACAAAGATTTCCACATATAATTAATAATTTGATATAAAGACATATACTTTCTATTTGCACACATTAATTTATATACATACAATATACATAGTAAATACTAAGCGGCCTATTTTCAAGCATGGCTTACTTTCCAGACTTGGACGGTTTTTTTTTTAAAGGAGGTTTACTTTCGAGGTAGGCTAAATTTCAAATTTGTAGGGTGTATTTCTCTCACTCTATCCTCAATATTGTAATATTGCAAACGTATTTTTTTTAGGGTGTATTTCTCTCACTCTATCCTCAGTATTGTAATATTGTAAACGTAATTTTTTTTACGTCGAGATAAATATTATTTTTTGTGGCAACTTTTATCATAAAAAAATATGAAGGAATGCCGAATGAAACACTGTGTTTAACAGCCATTCTAATTTTGAACATTATCCGTATCTATCCATAATTTTACTCGTCACTGCTATTCAACCAATCGAAAACCACTATTAGGATTCGCTTGCTCATCAGAAGATGTGATTGTTTTTATCACTTTAGGTTTATTATATACAAAATTATCAATAGTAACACTTTTGTTTTAGATTTAAATATTTATCGCAAATAACATGCTAACATTTATTTCCAAAACTTTATAAGATTAATCCTGAGAAATTCCTAGAGTATATCATTTTAAATTTAAGGAATGATGCACGCATAACACGCGAACAAAACCCAGTGTTTTCACTTATAGAAAACAGCGATCTAGCCTATATGCTTAAGTCATGGATAGAAAATATTTATATAAATCAAAGCTATATTTAAGCATTATAACGTACAGGTTCATAGAGGATTTAATGACACTGATAATTGTGTAGTTTTTTGGGGGTGAGGGTGGGGTAGGGGTGGAGTGGTCTTTTTTTAAAAATTAAGGGACATTATTGCAAGGAATAAATTCATGAGTTCAACTATTTATCGACAGGATAAAACGGACAGACGGACAAACATACACCTATTCGAGTATAAAGACTAATGTATGGATGGATAAAAATATTAGAAAGATAGATAGATAAATGGATAAGAAAAAAAGACAGACGGATAGTAAAACTGACACGGTAGCAGAGTGATGAGTGAAATGTTGAAAGATATAAAGAATACATAGGTAAGTAAACACGTGGATTGGAAGGAAGGTAGTTGGATAAATAGATAGATATATAACGAGACTACATGCAGAAGTTAAGATAGGGTATGGTCTCCGTCGGCGTACGTGTTTCTATATGTTTGTAAATATCTCTATGGAATATTAAGTGAATCAGAATATTTTTACTTTAAAATGGATTTTAGTTGCTTGAATTAGCTACACTACTATGTAGAAAATAGAGAGTTCAAGATGATTTCTTTATCACCATGCGCTTTCAGAAGCAACATTTTTGCCAATTTTCCTCCACTTTTGAGCCTAATCATAGAGTAGGAAGTTATCATGGTAAACGAATTAGATAAATTGTTTAAGAAAAAACATTGAAAAATGATTGAGGTAAAAAGTATTTATTCCTCAACATAAGCCATCTATGTAATTATTCAATAAATATACACAATAATATTCATATCAACAGTAATATACCAAATGTACATTGGTCTGTACCATACAAATAGTATCTACTACTTGACTGTAAGAGGGTATCGATACTGAATGCATTTCTCGCAAAATCGAATCTTGACCAGAAAAGCACATGTAAATCGACTGTGAAATCATGTCTCACTGTTAGATATCCCAGAAAGATTGAATGAATTATAGATGAAAGTACGCGTACTTATAAAAATGAAACATGAAATAATCTGGACCGTATTTCCATGCTTTAGATTCGCTAGAACGTCTCATCCACGGGGTAATATATCATTCAAATATAACAAAGCACTAGCATGTATGTAGTGTTACTATGTGAACTAAACATTCTTCATACTATATACAAACAAGAAAGTTTACTTACAAATACCACATGTCCATAAAATAAACAAAGCAAAGATTTCACTTCCATTCAACTTGAGTTCACGCATCTTATCCATTTTTTTTTTAAAGTTTGTAAAATGGCATATACACGGAAACTCTTTAAACACGATTGAATTGCACATTCATTCAAAAAACTCAAGAACGTTCTTAAATCCATGATCACATGCGATGAAAATATCTTTGGAATGAAAAATATTGGCAGTCATGATGAAGTTAGATTAAAATAATGGTGGATGCTCACGCAGATGTCACGATTTCGTGTACTGCATCAGTCTTTATTGAAGGAGGGGATTGCACAGGGGATTTGGGCGACACGGGAAGGTGCATACTGGATTGAATGGACATCTGAGAATGTTCATGGACTGGACCTTGGCTTTGACCGTGACTCGGAAGATGAACTTGAGGCTGCGCATGCTGGAAAGATGTATAATGCACAGGGGAACTATCCGCTGAATGAGGCTGTGCGTGCTGTATTGGAAGTTGTCCCATGGAAGACATTGGCAACTGCTGGACAGGGGAGTCGACTTCGTCCGGAGATGGCATCTCGCTCTTGATTTTATTGGTCTCTTCACGCTTCTTATTCTGCTTCCTTTCCTTGGCTCGCCGGTTTTGAAACCAGATCTTCACTTGTCTCTCGGAGAGGTTGAGCGTTTGCGCCAACTCGGCTTTCCGGCGGATGGTGATGTATCGGCTGTAGTGGAATTCTTTCTCAAGCTCCAGACGCTGGTGATCGCTGTAGACAACTCTGTACTTGTCTTTGGTGCGAGTCTTGCCTGCAAAGAAAAAAAATGGAATTTAGTCTGGCGTCGATGATTCGTTTTCGGCATCTTTCAAATAAGAGTTCAAAATAAAAAAGCATACATAGAATAAGAATGACCACAATTATTGACGATACCAGATCGCAAATTAGAACTTAGTTCCCGAGTATCGTAATCATTATTTGCATTTTTTAAAAGATACATATTTGGAAATTATTTTATTGATGATGTAGTGTTACTATTTTGTTAGTCAAAGAATGTATCCTAATAGATACACGCATATAGAATACAGATGTGTTCCCTTCCATGGCAGGTTTGTTTTAGACATCAATACACTTGAAGAAAAAAGAGATAAATGCTATTGAATTATTAAAATCTTAAATATTTTTCCCCCCACCAAACAATTCCAAAATAATTTGAATCCTCACGGCGCACGAAATAGAAAGTCATCAAAATCTACAATCATCAAACATTGGCCGTCACTCTTGTTCTTAATTCACTGGCATTTGTTGATCTGAAAGGGACCAGATGAAAAGGACTGTAGTGTTATTCGATGAAGTTCGACAATAAATAGGGAATAGAGAAAAAAAAGTATTCTAAACAAACAGCCCCAAAAGTAAACATTTCAGTGGTAATCGGTTTAGCAGGATTTTGTTCAAAATTTTACACTTGCTGGAAGAGTTTGGGTAATTTTTCAATTCCAGTTTCAATAGGATCTACGAATTCATATAAAATGGAGTATTAAAGTTTCATATGTTTAAATGTAGTACATGACATCAAGAACACCATGTCAAGCATACCATCAAGTTTTACATTGGCTTATTCTACGTCTTCACCACTAATATCTGCACAGTAAATTCAATTTCTCCGAGAACCGGATGAGGTGTTTAATTTAGCATGGCTCTGAGAATCTACCCGAACAAGTAAAACCTAATCAACCATATAATATAGGATGTGACTCAATCAATAACAAGAAAGACAACCACGAGCAGTTACATAAAGACACACCTACACCGGCTACCTGGGACCAATCTCAAATAATTCTTACGCAAAAAATAGAAACAAGTTAAAATTAGCATTGTCGGCGAGGCTTTGATGTGTTAAAACGTAACTGGACAGGCTTTAACCTGTACACATTTGTAATTTCAAAGGTTAATTGTAAGACAAATTTGACTTTATACATGAAAACAAGAATAAACACCAAGTTTGAGTTTAAAGAGTTATTACCTAGCGTTACATGTACTTTATATTTTGAACTCTCATTGTTGAATGTTTTATATATTGGTTTGAACTCTGATGGTTGAATGTTTTATATATTGGTTTGAACTCTGATGGTTGAATGTTTTATATATTGGTTTGAACTCTCATTGTTGAATGTTTATATATTGGTTACTTCAATATCGAAATCAAAACAAGATATAAATATTACTTAAATTATTTATTTATTTATTTCAAATAGTTTGAATCTCTCACGGCACTCAGAGTCCTCGTAATTTTCACAAGAAAGGCATGAAAAGGGTCACAGGTCATTAAACAAATTAGGTAAGCCCTAAAATCAGAACGAGAATAAAACCGTTCCAGGAAGAGTGATGTTGAGGAATCCCTCAGACACTTTTTGCGGTCTTCATCATTCAGACATATTCTCTAGGTCTTTCTTTGATGTCCATTCAGGACAAAACACGCAGTGTGGTCCGTTGCCATCAGTTTTCCTGTAACATTCTTCACGTCTTCCTAAGTAGGTTAATGACAAGCATGTATCTTAAAAACCTTCCAGTGCCAACCCAGAAGGTTTTCGTCTTTTTTTATTTTAATACAGTCGATCCTACAATTAACGGTCACATGACTTCAACAACCACGTTTATATCCAGCCATGGCCTGACCCCACATCCACTATATATTGTTTAATTCCGTTTAATAGCCACCGCCATTCAAGACTGTCCTTTCTAATCTGGCTAGACAAGACAAGTTGCACTGTATTTGTCCTTATTGCTTTTCTTGTTGTACATGCTGCTTCACTGTCATTATTTTTGTCATTGCTTCATTGTTTGGAGAATATAATGAGTTTTGTAACAAAGTCTATTCCTTGAATAAATAATAGGCGAACACAGATGTTTTATATGCTTTTCAATTATTCAGCTTATTTACGCAACGGCCTCAGAACGCAGTGGAAATTAGGCATCGCCGTGATATAATATCCATCTTGTGTAAACCAGCCAATATGGTTTAGCAACTTCGATCTGCAGGGTTGCTGAAGTTGTTACGGTCAGTCCTACACTTTGCGTCACATACTTCGGAAAGCAAATATTGATGATTATTCAAACACTTGTGGAAACTATTTTAAGCTATACAAATCAGTTGATACTCTTAATTAGGAAACATGACGCCTTGTTTCTGGCCTAATTCATTCTGAGAAAAAATGACATAATTGGCTTGCTTGATATATTGTACGTGATTTTGCTGGTTATGTACTATTAATATAGGTCAGATGAAATTTAACATTGTTCTGCTCTTTCTTTTTTAAACATGTAGAAGTGTTCCGTTTTCTTTTGAAAAACTAACTTGTGCTAAAAGAAAATGTGTTTAGTGTGTTAGAAATGATTTTGGATCATTTTATAATTGTTTTCTTGTTTCTTATCTTTTTCTGTGGGAGAGGGTGGGGGTGCAAAATTGAAATGTATCAATATCTCTGTGTCATGCAGCATCAGCCAAAAGATCCTTTTTTATGTTCCGTTTGTATAGATAAATATAAAGATTATGCAAATGTTGTCTTGATAGCATTTTTATTCTTTTCATCTGGTCACGATTTAGTGTCACGGTAGGCGTTAACAATCATTTTGTTTTCAAATACTGATTGTCGCACAAGTGTCAAAATCTGCAAAAATCATTTAGCGAAATAAATACATTTCTGTATCTAATTATTACTAAGACCTCGATTGGAAGTGCTGTCGATGCCTACAAACAATATGGACATCTTTTAACGTTATGGGAATAAACTGTAAGTCACAACATTTTGGCGACTTTTAGGGAATGTAGCAAGAAACTTTTTTTGCAAAATATATGTATGATATAAACGCCGATGAATACCAGGACTATGTCTACCCTGACAGACAGATCTGAAAGTTTGTAACCTATGTTAGATATCAGTAGTCAGCCTTTCATAAGCACCACTTTATGCCAAGGATGCAATACCAATGAGTTCATATGTGAACTTGCAGATGTTGGTCTCAAGAAAAGCTAGGAATAATGTGGTCTTTAATTTTTTTCCCTCATTGTCGTCAGCGATTCGTGTTTTGTGCGGTTTAACAACCCCTCGTTTTTGAATGAAAACGACAACGCTTCATTTAGTGTGAACTTGATAATATAAACATATACGAAAACAATTTTTATGATATGAATATTTTTCACATGACTATTGTGTTATTTACGTTAATATACCCATAACATAATTGTCAGATAATAAAAAATGACGTCGTAACGTTATACAAAGGAAGGCGTAATGAGCGAGGCATCTAAATTTATTTCAGAGTCAAGACACTATTCCGCTGTTTGGTCAAATAAAATCAGTATTCTTCGTCACTGGATTAATATAATCTTAAATTTGTGCTCGTCTCTCAAAAGATAGAAATTATAGGACTCGTTTCATTTTTAAATTAGCAGTCATGTAAGATCGTGCATATCAGGGTGGACACCGTGTAGACTATGATATTTAAGATGTCATAGATACCTCAATCAATCGATGAAGATTACTTTCTCTTGTCATTGGGCGATGCATGTATTACTTTTTCCCCGTCATTTCAGTATCTCTAGTATCCGTGTATTTAACGAGATCAAAACTTATCACTTTTAACTTTTTATTGAAATGAAAAATCTGTCTCGTAACAAACAGTTACGAACTTAATTTGTCTGAGGCAAAGTTGGGTGACTTAAAACTTCAAAGGCCATAGAGAAAGGAACAAACACTTTACCAACTAAGGAATTTCTTTTCGACTTGCTTTATCTTTCCCCTACAAACGGGAATATTAGACTTCAAAATCTAGGGATGATTTGTCCAATTGACTAAGTATCGGCCTTGCTACGCCATATGTCGTCTGCCCGAAGTGCCTTTCTCACACCGAAAGAATCTTCCCTTTCAAAATTGAAAAATCTCGTAAGCCCATGTATTTCTTACGTAGGCCACAACAGAACAATTATCTAATCGGTGTACATAAATCTCCTAAGAAATCGGGGCATTAAATCCCAAGTGGTGATAGATGTAGAACTATACTAACAACGAAACGATAGAAAGTCATCAAATACCGATTGGAGTACTTCAGAAAACCCTGCGTTTTTGAATCGAAGCGATAAATCGTCACGGCGAGAAAAGGAGAGAAATTACTATTAATACTGGATTTATAAAGAAAAACTCGGCCCCGATATTTCATGCGACAAAAGCAGAGTGACGAAAATCTTGGCAACTAATGAATACTTGAAGGTTACTTATTTTTTGCAGCAATATCCACATATCAGGTCGGGATGAGCCTCTGAAAATAAATGTTTTTAATTTTCGATACAACTGCTGTCTCAGTGTGCGCATTGCCAAACAAGTGTTAAGCCTACTGTATCGATTGCTAAACGATTTCAAAATATTACTCAGCAACAATGCTACAGATTGAAAACATGGCGCATAAGAAGAGATATTTATATCTGACTGACATGAAATACAGTATTTAAAAAGAAAACAAGAAGGTAGCTTCATTTCTCGGTAAATTTGGAGTTATTAATTTTCTATAATAAACAAATAAATAAAGTAATAAATGAATAATAAATCATAGTAAACAAATGCAAGGATAGCTAGCTAGAAAGATAGAATAGAGTTGGATATCTTAAACGATACCACACATTTTAAAAACCAAACTAATTAGTTTCACGACTAATATTTCAATTTTCTTTGTTTACTTTAATAGAAGATACTTTTCATTCGAAATAAAGACCTCGTTTCAATGTATTTATATTTTGATCTCTCATCCGACCTAATAATAAGACTGTAAACTGTAGTAATAAGACTGTAAACTGTAGTAATAAGACTGTAAACTGTAGTAATAAGACTGTAAACTGTAGTAATAAGGCTGTAAACTGTAGTAATAAGACTGTAAACTGTAGTAATAAGACTGTAAACTGTAGTAATAAGGCTGTAAACTGTAGTAATAAGACTGTAAACTGGGCTACTTATCCTAATACTAGATTTTTTCCTACCGTGTACTCATATATTTTTTGTATACTACCTTAATTGTAAATTCTTGACCTATATATGATATGTAGATACAGATTATTTGTGAAATAGAGGTCATACCTGTATGGTATTCTTTTACTTTAACACTTTATATAAATAATTATTTTATGTAAATAACTTGCCTTGGTGTGTTCGGTTGAGTTACCTGCATTATCACCAACAAAACACCAAATTCGTCATTATTATCATGATTGTTCTTATAATAGTTAGGTTGTTGTTTTTTCATTGACAATATTATAATATTATTATGGTCATCATATATTATTATTATTATTATTATTAATTAGTAGCAAACTCTCCTAACTTAGTAACGCATCGACTAAGCATATAACATCCAGCACAGTAATGCAATATTATATACAATATCATAAAATATTAAGTTGCACACCTTTCGACAACTTCCTTTCGCTAAATCATATTATTCTATCCTTTTCTGCTCCCAGCGGGACGGCGGACCTTTGATAAACCACAAGGGAATACTGTAAATTATGTTATCAGGGATCATTATTCTCTGCCCAGGGGCCACTGTGAACCCTGTTAGATCACCACAACAAACAGGAAGCCTGAGGCGGTTTTGGAACCTTTCTGGACAAGAAGATCTGTTAAGTCTAATGAAGCGACACGATATGTAGCAGATAGCCATCTCAAATGCCGTGACAAGCATCTACATTCAGATCTTTTTATTTTGTCTTTTTTTAAAAAAAAAACCCAAAGGAATCGAATGAGATCCGAAATACCAAAGTAATTTATCAATCCGAAAAATGTTTGATTTTTCAGCTGATTGTACTGAAAGATATAGTCACTTGAGGCGCCTTGAATACGGTAGAATTGTACAAATCTGATATCTCTTGTAAAAATGAATACCTAATAATAAAATAGAGGTCTGCAAGTCTGACTTTTTATAAGAATATTGAAAATGTATTAAAACAAAGCAACGGAAAACAAATGTTGTCAAAATTTAAAAGTATCTCTTCTTTTAATTTGAAGATATTTTTCAATTGCAAGCGTGGCTTTATATTAATTTATCTCCCTTCTTCAAAAAAAACAAACAAAACAAAAAAAAAAATTTTTAAATAGCAACTAGTACACAATGTAAGCGAATATAAGAGTACACATGAACCTAGCCAAAGAGACAAAAAGACCCATATACAAAATGCTACAAAGCTGCATAGAAAAGAATATATGTCAAACCAGAGACATATATAACATATATTGTGTTACATATGTATCTGGTCAAACTGTCATAGATCAATTTTCTGATCGCTTCGTGTAAATTATTGTTTAATTGTTTTTTTATACTGTGTATTATGAAATGGCCATAATTGTAATGAGAGGTACAACGCATTGGTTAGCATGAATTGAGGAGAAAAAAAAATCAACATCGAAGTTTCAAAAGATAATGGTTCTTATCGTAAGCAATGTCTCATTCTTATATAGATCTGTCGACGCTGAAGACGAGTTTTTCTTTTCATACTCGCAGCATAAATGCGGGCACAATATGATGTACGGTAATACTTTGTTCACGATCGTGAAAATTACTCCTCATTCATGTAACGTTTATTATGGAATCCGAAAGTCCATCTGGGTATATTTACTTTGACTCCTCAGCGAAACAAATCTCACGGCACATCTTAGAATTCTGAGACAATACACTCATTGTACAGTTTCATCTGGGCTGTTTTCAGTAATAAAGTAGACTAAAATAGATAAGGAAAGGTAATATCAGACATCATTGACGTTTCACGCATGTATTACTAGTTATTTGAGACTTAACATTCGTGTGCTGAATTGGTCAACTTATTTAAAGTATAGTGATTTCCTGTACCCTATCATCCAACTGCGGTTATATGTGATTGCAGGAAAATGAACAAGATTTTGCCAAAAAGTGGTTTATGAACTAAAGAACTAGTTTGCATTCAAGAAATTAAATGAATATGGCTGAAAATCCTTTTCTTATAATGTTACACATCTAAGTGGAAATCAAAGTAGAAATTGTAAAGAAAAACATGTTTGACTAAATCGGAAATTTGGACTGCGAACAAGTTTGCGAACAAATACAGTATACAACTGTAGGAGTTATAACTGGACGAAAATCTGTCATCAAAGATGGACTTAACAGTAAAAAAAAATCAAGAATTTTCTGTATTTAAATGCCGATATTTTTGCAAGAAAGGCAAATGAAAGCATTAAAGGTGAAACATCATAAAACCATGTTTTTTATTTTCTAATTTCCAAGATAAATAGAATAGTATTCTTACGTAATATCACTTGTGTGTAGAAAGCATCAAGAAAAATTTATTTACGTTTGAATATTTTGTTTTCCAATTTTCTTTGTAAATGAAGCTTTAGAATCTCGATATATGATCGTATCTCCTGTACACAACGGGATACCTAACATGGAAGTGTTAGGTTAGTTACCTATTTCTATTTACTTATTCTCTTCGAAGAAAGTTTTTAGAATGAATCCCATTTAAGGTGGTACTAACTTTGCGTAATCAACCAAATTCGTTTCGGCTATCAATGAAAGCAGGGTGTTAGCGTTCTGTTGTTGTATTCTCAAGCAGTCAGAACTAATTTATTCTAGCTAGTCATTACTTATTTAACACCTACCCGACATAACTTGTGGACAAACCTTGGATCGATAGCAGTGGTCCTAAGTATGAATTGTGAAGTACTGAAATAAAGTTTCTTACTGTTCCAATCCTGTCGGTATAAGCCGCACCCCATTCCTCCGGAAAATATTTATATATTTTGTTACATTACTGAGCCCAACGTTGTTAATTTGATATTAAGGACTCATTTTGCTCTCTTGTATGTTTGCGTTAATAATCATTCCGTTCAGTCGAGTTTTTTGGCGCACAATAAAGGAAACTGTACAATATTTTTATCAGCAAGGCCTGATATGGTATAATATAATGTATTACAAGAAAATACAAGTTATCTTGGATTTTGTATACTACGTGCCTGTAAGCCGCTCGTCATGAACAAATCGAATGAAAATGGCATGAAGAACTTTGATGTTGTGTCGTATTGTATAATACATGCACACATCATTAGCACATATGCCTCAATAACTTCATTATTTTTTCTACAGGTCTCATGTAAGACACGCAGAGAAAAGTCTAATTTTGACCTTTTACCCATTCCCAGGATTTGATTATCACTCTCAGGTACGAACTTTTAACTTTTCATCACTATGAAAGATGAAAGCGATACACTCCTTTCATTTAACTATTAAATCATGGAGTTTTCTAATGAGCCAATAGAACAAATATCGTAGAGGACGTCAACATGTTATCTGTATGTTGCTAACCTCACATCAAAGAAAGAAATGTGTTTCTCCAGCTATCACCTGTGTTTAATTGAAACTTCATAAAGTTTTTGTTAATATAACAACCCTTTCAACTTTAAATAAGTAGACAAAAATTTGCTGTATTGAACGTATTGCAATATTTATATATTCCATTAAAAAAATTATTAGGGGTATAATAAAAAGCAAAAGGTTTATCGTATTGGACACAACATGGAAAGTAATCTCATTCTTAGCACTATAATAGTAAAGTCAACATAAAGATTGTTCGAACAAATTTCCAAGCGAATGTTGTTTTAATTTATTAAACTTTTATGGCAATGTTGACAAAGGGAAGGGGTATACTGTATAAAGTCATGTTGATGAAGGCGGTGACAACACAACGACAACGACGATTTTGTTGATTAAACACAAAAATAAAAACGACATGAATGAGGAGGACAGGGAAATTTTACTATCACTTGCTCCTTCACGGAAAACATGTAACAAATTTGATAATAAAATACACCAATAAAGCAGCTTATAATATAAATAAATAAATAAATAAATATATATATATATATATATATATATATATATATATATATTGTTGCAAATTCAGAATTTAATATTTAATTGCTTCCCTATATATTGGTAATATTATGTTGGCATCTGGGTAGGCGGCACGATATGTACCTGTAACCCGGGTATAATATAGAACATTTTTTGTAACAATTTATTTTTTTTATTGAAACATACGTTTATTCTCCTTTCCTTTAAAGGAAGGCATTAAGAAAACACATGAATATATGTAAGCTATGTTAAAGACATGTCGGTAAATATGTTTTGATTTGTAACATTTCGTAAAACACGTTTTCATACAAGAAAATACCTTTAAATACATTTAGCCTTTAAATAAAAATGAAACTAGAGTATATATATATATATATATATCAGAAATTGAGAAAAACAAGACCTAATCAACATTTTTATTATTCTGGGGTTTCTTTGACTTTGAAACTTATTGTTGTTAGAGATACCGTATTTCGTTAACATTTTAAGTTTTCAGTTATTCATAATTATTATTGGATTTGTTTATATCGGTCTTCATATGTGGTTCCGTTTGAAGTATTGGTACCACGGGAAAGTGAATAACTCTGAATGTCTTGTCCTTATTTCTTCTTTTGCATTCATCACATATTAGACAGTCCCAACCGGTACTATACGATGTATATACATTTGCTGACAATATTAACATCATAGTACTCAATAATCTTAATCTACTAAATTAATTGTACTATTTTAATTACTGCATTAAGGTTTATAATAAGTTAAAATGGCATATCGTGGAAAGTTAGGCAACGACAACATGAAATATTACATGAATAATATTTCATATACGTATTTGCATAACCAATTATTATATTACATAAATATAATTTATGAAATGTCATTATAAATAATTGTTTTCTATTTATTTTTATTCTGCGTGTAAATGTTGTTGAGACAGTTATGGCAAGATCCTAGCCTCTTGACTGTGTAGCACATCTAACATTAAGGAAGACGTGTGAGACGTGACAGAGACTAATATATATATATATATATATATATATATATATATATATATATATATATATATATATATATATATATATATATATATATATATATATATATATATACAGAGGAACAATAACAACAAAAGGAAACTGAACGAAAATATATTTTTGAATTATATACTTCAACATCTATAATTTCTATATTGTTCGTGCATAATGTCTATTGTACAAAAAAATGCATTTTTTTTTTATAATTTCGTGCTCCATTACTTTACTTTCTTTTACATTACTGTATTTCACCTCCATTACTATACATTACTGTCCATTACCGTACATTAATGTGTTTAGAGAGACTGAAAAATACTGGATGTCTCCTAATATCGCGTGTAATTTGTTCTGGCCAAACACGCCTTGCACGCAGTAACTTTTACATAATTTTCAAAAGGTTATGTTGCAGGCAAATGAAAATTAGCTCTATGTATCACGAATTTGTATACAAGGCAACATAAATTTCATGTATCACGAATTTGTATGCAACGCAGCATAAATTTCAAGTAAAGTTCTTGTTTGTTGTCAATGCATACAAATAAGCAAAAAATAAACAAATAAAATTTAAAATAAAAAAAAATACTGCATATGTCCAAATCATCTCGAATTTCCGAAATATATGATGATAAAATTGCCCATGTAACATTCACAAAATCCACAACCGTTTCTCACATTATGCTATATTTCAGCTTAATACTAATATTAATACTAGTAGTAAAGTAACAGAGAGTGAAAGAAGATAGGGAAGAAGAAAGAACAAGCAGAAAGACCGTTTGTATGTTTTTTTTAATTTTTTTTTGGCGACGACAACGATGCAATACTACTACTACTACTACTAAAAATAATAATAATATACAGAAAGTTTAGCTTACCGCTAATGGGAATAGTTTGGTAGGAAGATTTCTTCATCCAGTCGTAGGGGGGTCGTAGCTGTTTGTTGGAGGGGGATCCAGAACTTGAACTTGAGGTGCTAGTATTTCCTGGCGACCCATTTGAGGAGGGGGTGCCACCCAGTGACGTCATCGTTGTTAGAGTCTGCCCCTGGGTCAGGTTACCCGTCTGATTATAGTCCATATTCATGGTTCCTGGTCTGTAGCCGTAAGAGGGAGGTGACACATTTCCCGTGGGTGCGGTAGACATCGCGTAGTTAGAAGTCCAGTCTTCAAATCCCCTTCCCCCATTACCTCCGTACATGGCGTTATACCACGCCTGTTGCATGGCAGGGTCGGTCATGGTGAACTGGTTAAAGTCCTGGGAGTAGGGCTGTGTCCCCTGGGTCCCGTACCCAGTAAATGGGTTATAATTGTAGTTTGTGGGGGACGGATGCCTCTGGAACATGGCAGAGGTATTACTTTCCTGACAAAGCACCATCGTTGACATTGAGGTTCACCTCTTCTCAAAATCCAAGAAAGTTTGTAAATAAACCAAGCCAATAAAAATGTCCGCACAAAATGCTAGACTTGGTCTTAGTGTCGCAAAAAATTTAAAATATATGGTCCTTGCAATATAAATCTTATAAATTCTGCACTGGTAAACTAAAACACTGTGTCGATTGCAAACAGGTCTAATTCGATCTGATTTTATTACAGTTTTAGCTGAATATAAATAATGCGACTGTCTGTCACGCTGATAAGGGTCTTCATGAATATTCATGCATAGTCTTTTATGCTGGAATAAGCCACGCCTCCAAATCAATACTTCCTGCAATTTCATTGGTTAAGCCATTGTCCCGATGTGACTAGTGATATAATCTTATCAGTTCCAAGCATCTGGTGAAATTACAATTTTCACGTCTGGTTAGAAATGAAATCGTGTGTGATCGAACACATTCATTGTTGTTGTTGTTTTCTCCATAGGGCACGGAAAAAGACTTTATAAAACAGCAATCCCAGTTGGAGGTCAATTTAATTTAGAACATGATTGTTATATACCTCATTAAAACTTATGTTTTATAAATTAAAGACAATCATATGCTTAAGTTATATCACAAAATTTAGTTTCTTATGAAATTATTACACGAACTTTTGTTGTGACATTGCTAATAAATTGTAACTGAGCGTATTTAATGACTAAAAGTCACAATGAATGTAACGATGCAAGTGGTTTTGTGGTATTGGTGTCTGTGCAGACAACATCTCAGTGATGCATGATATTTTTTCCATCTACTGATTCCTCCATCCATACGTCCGTCAGTCAGTCCGTACGTACATATGTACATGCATGCATATATACATGCATGCATAATACAGACATACATACATATGCACAGAACCTTCACATATAGTCAAATGCAGATTTTAATATACAGGCATGTATCCTTATAAATTAATAATTAAATGTCGATTCAAGTCATTAACTTATATATTAGTATAAACAAACATTATACGTAAAATGTACCTTGATTATTTACAAATTATGATTATAAACAAACGTACAGTTATCTTTAAAACAAAAAAGGGAATAATTAATGTCTATTGGATAACTTTGAATAACAGATGGTATACAGATTGATTTTGTATTTCATTTCACAAAACGTTAATGTTTGCATAGAGTAAAGCATAATAGAGTAGCGTTCTGAGGAAGTTAGACGGACAGCTTGTTTCCGACGTATTGTTAATGTGATTAGAAATACAAAATAATTGATATGTCGCAGTTTTCATGTTTAATTTTCTTGTCGTCTATAGCAATTTGTCATAAGCTATATGATAATCACTTTGATCAATTTGATGTAATGTCAATTTGTAAACTTTTTATGCAGTTTTACAGTTAACAAAATATTTCATATAATGATATTATTGCACTTGGAAATGAAATGTGCATATAAATTATTTAAAACTGATTCATGGTTGAGAGATGAAACTAATGAGTGGTTTAGTTTCAATAACATTTCCTATCAGTTTATTTTCTAATACTGGAAGGTGAGAAAATCTGAAAGGATACAATCCAGACGACAATTACCGTTCTACCCAGGGTGGGAAAAATAGATAGGAAACAGTTAATACAAACACTTCAGTCGATACAAGTGGTATATTAGCTTTATGCTCATGGGAAAACATTTGTTACTCATTCATTAATTTTAATACAAATTATTTTCAAGGTGTTAAGAACATTTATTGGAGGTGTAAATTGGAAGTGAACTAGTCATGGTTGACCGGGTTACTTCCGTTACTTTAGAGGTATGAGCTTTACTGTTAATTAATTAGTTTATTTATTTAATTATTTATTTACTTGCTCATTTACTTACTTGCTTAACGTTGACATGCAACAATGCCAGTGAGGTACATGGAAAATTAAACATGCTGAACTATGATACACGTCAAAATTTTCAGCAGGAACAATAGCTGATTTACTACGTTGTGTGAATTTCTTTGTATTATATAGGATTGTTTAAAACTTATCATTGTTTTGAACATTGGCCTGTTTCAAATGAAAATACCTTTTTGTTCAGAGGGAAAAATTGAAATATTTTCAGTAAGAGATTGGCATTCCCATAATGTATCATAAGAGATTGGCATTCCCATAATGTATCATAAGAGATTGACATTCACATACTGTATCATAAGAGATTGATATTCCCATAATGTATCATAAGAGATTGGCATTCCCATAATGTATCATAAGAGATTGACATTCCCATAATGTATCATAAGAGATTGACATTCCCATAATGTATTATAAGAGATTGATATTCAAATACTGTATAATAAGAGATTGACAGTCCCATACTGTATCATAAGAGATTGACATTCCCATACTGTATCATAAGAGATTGACATTCCCATAATGTATCATAAGAGATTGACATTCACATACTGTATCATAAGAGATTGACATTCCCATACTGTATCATAAGAGATTGACATTCACATACTGTATCATAAGAGATTGGCATTCACATACTGTATCATAAGAGATTGGCATTCACATACTTTATCATAAGAGATTGGCATTCCCATACTGTATCATAAGAGATTGACATTCACATACTGTATCATAAGAGATTGACATTCACATACTGTATCATAAGAGATTGACATCCCCATACTGTATCATAAGAGATTGACATCCCCATACTGTATCATAAGAGATTGGCATTCCCATACTGTATCATAAGAGATTGGCATTCCCATAATGTATCATCAGAGATTGACATTCCCATAATGTATCATAAGAGATTGATATTCCCATACTGTATCATAAGTGATTGACATTCCCATACTGTATCATAAGTGATTGACATTCCCATAATGTATCATAAGAAATTGACATTCCCGTACTGTATCATAAGAGATTGACATTCCCATACTGTATCATAAGAGATTGACATTCACATACTGTATCATAAGAGATTGACATTCACATACTGTATCATAAGAGATTGACATTCACATACTGTATCATAAGAGATTGGCATTCCCATAATGTATCGTAAAAGATTTTTATACAGTACCTCAGACAGCAGAGCGTAAAACAGAGACACATATAGCACAAGTAAAAGATGAGGGTCTTAAAAGTCGACAAAAAATAAATTAGTAATCAAAATTATTTTATCTTTTGTTGGAAGATGTCTACTTTGTTTTGTTTGTTTTTTTACTTATTTCGTAAAAACGAATTTAATAGTAAATTGTCGTGTTCAATCTTAAGGTGTGATGTGGTTCGAGACTCTTTCAAATTTGTTGTGACTTAATTTTAGACAAGGTGATCGAATGTAATAAGTTAATAACATTTGTGTTGTTCTGGTTGGTGTTATTGTCTGTCGTGATTTAAAACCGGGACAATGTCAAGACAAACTTGTTCGTAGAGGTTGGAGAATTTCTTAAAATGACATCTTTACCGTTCCTTACAATTATAATATGCATAATCAACCATGCAGCAGCAGCAACTGCAGTTGCTTCAACTATTGACGTGTTACCAACAGTGTTTGTTGTCTTCAAGTATTGACGTGTTACCAACAGTGTTTGTTGTCTTCAAGTATTGACGTGTTACCAACAGCGTTTGTTGTCTTCTTTATATTCTTCTTTTTCAGAAATGGCGTAGGTTTAATTAATTAATTAATTTATATATATATATATATATATATATATATATATATATATATATATATATATATATATATATATGGTTTTAACAGCACTTTTAACACATTGTTGGCTACATAATGTAGCCAAAAAAAATGGAAATGGAAGCTAAGTGCCTTTCCCAAAGACAAAACGAGTAAGCCGACCCGGGCTGGCCTCAGCAGGTATTGAATCCACGACCCTTGGATCACGAGTCCGACGCTCTACCAACTGAGCTACCGCAGCTTTGAGTGTAAAGCATTAATGGCTGTAATACGCATGTTGCTGTTGTTATTTGTTATGACTGTTGTTGTTGGTTTGCTCTTTTTTTTTTCTTCTTCTTCTTATTCTGTTTCTTGCTGTTTTTATTCTTTATTCTTTATTATTATTATTATTATTATTATTATTTTATTATTATTATTATTATTATGATTATTATGATGATGATGATGATGATGATTATTATTATTATTATTATTATTATTATTATTATTATTATTATTATTTACAGATATGTTGGTTTATCGGTTTTGAACAATCTTATTACTGCGTGGTAGGTGCGTCATCACACAATATTTGCTGAATATCTGTCCCAAATTTTATTGTATTTATCTTTTTTTTCCATCATATCACTAGAGTCTTTATCTCCATGGGCACGTGATTCTTACTCTACCCCAGGTATCTTCATAGGTGCCGCACCCCAATAAACTCTTACCTATTATCTCATTTACATAAATGTTGTCATAAATTCGCTATAGTAATATTTACTTTTTGTTATGAAAGTAAATCCCGATCTAGCGGTTAGAGACCTACAATCTACAAGAAGAAAGTTACGAACTCCTGGATATAATCATTAAGAGATTATGAAAGCTATAAGGGATAAACACCTTCACATTGTTGAGTAGTCTCTTTAATCCAATACTTAGGGATCAAATAGTCCTTAAAAGGCCATTAACAGGAAAAGGGACTTAGCTTCGATGCAATCTGAGGAAATGTTTTTTGGAGAACAAGACTGAAACTAGTAATAATGATAATAATATCATCTTAAAATATAAATAACTTCTCTCTCTATCTCTTGCATTATCACATAACATATTTAGCAAAAGTTGAAGCTAAGAACTTAAATAATTTAAAATGAGTTAATTGTAATGACTATGTTTCCTTCAGAATTGTTCCTATCATAAAAATGTGGATTTAATTTAAGCCATTAACAAGATCACCTAACTTCAGATTGAAATAGAGAAGTAATCATCTATGTGTTGTTTTGTGGGAGTAAGATAAATTCGTTTAAATTCACCGTATTTCCATTTGAAAAATGACATCCATACATACATATCAGTAAATGCAAATTATATTACATATAATTTTCATGGAAATATTTATGCAACATTCGAACACCTGAATTTACATAAAATCTCTTATAATGTTAAATAACTTGGTCGATTTGTATAAAAACTTTATATATTCACACTCTCTCGTTAACATTTCTTGTTTCCTGTATAAATATCAAGGCATTAATCAGAAACAAAACCGATGAGCAAAGTATTTTTAAACCGTCTCTTCTTGGAGTTGCCTTTTGTCTCGCTGTTACTACAAATATATGATTACATGTTTTAAATTTGGCAAGAATATGTGTCGCGTTCAGTTAAAGCAAAAGGCATTTCCACATGATGATATTCCTAACAAAGTTGATAAATCTTTTCTTTGATTTCTCTCTTGCAGATTTCCATTTTATGCGTAGGCAACTAAATAGTTCGAAACCTATTTATCTTTTTGACTGATCTGTCTCCATATTATTTCACCCATTAATCCCTTTTAGTTTTTTTCCTTTCTTTCGTCATTGATTTTTTCTATTAATCAATCAATAAATCAATTAATAAATCAATTTACTTTATTTCGTTTAGTCCGTCTTCTTTCTTTCTCATTCTCAACGTCGTCGATTAAAATGTATTTGTTTTTGAGTAGACTTAACATCTGCTATGAATATAAGATAACCCAGATCGTTCCTCGGTTATAAGATTTAAAAGGACCCTAAAACTTTCTTGTTATAACAAAATTTGTTTCTAAAAAAAAATCTTTTCAACTTTCCTTATATTTAAAAGAAATGCCAACTTCATATAAGCATGATTAAAAATAAATTTTGTGATATACTTTGTGCGGACGATGAAAGCTCAGAATCATAACTTATGCGACAGTCCGGAAATTCTCTCTCTCTCTCTCTCTCTCTCTCTCTCTCTCTCTCTCTCTCTCTCTCTATATATATATATATATATATATATATATATATATATATATATATATATATATATATATATAGCCACACACACACAGGTATAGATACATTAAAGATAACAAAAATGAAAGGGCAGAGAGACAGACATACATACAGATAGAGTAGGTAGATAGACTATCATGACTCTAGACATGCAAATGAAAAATATGCCAGATGTAGCGAAAATTTTTACAAAAATAATTTACACAAAATTTTGAGAAGTATTTTCATTATTTCTTTATATTAGCTATGACATGGGCTGCGGTGACGGTCAGCGAATACCCCGTTGCTTACATCCGGATAGTGACCTGGAGTAGCAATAAATTTGTCACTCAGTGCTTTATGTTCTGTTTCAACCACAGATGACATATATCACGTAATGTCAATAAACAATTTAGCCTCTTAGACATCATGCAAACACATAGTGGTATGTGATAAAGAAAAAAAGTCACTCTGCTAATAAAATTATTGAAAACTTAGACATAAAGAAGGTAAAGTCACTCTGCTAATACGTCTAAATTATTTAAAACTTAGACATAAAGATGGTAAAGTCACTCTGCTAATACGTCTAAATTATTTAAAACTTAGACATAAAGAGGGTAAAGTCACTCTGCTAATACACATCTAAATTATTTAAAACTTAGACATAAAGAGGGTAAAGTCACTCTGCTAATACACATCTAAATTATTTAAAACTTAGACATAAAGCGGGTAAAGTCACTCTGCTAATACACATCATTTAAAACTTAGACATAAAGAGGGTAAAGTCACTCTGCTAATACACATCATTTAAAACTTAGACATAAAGAGGGTAAAGTCACTCTGCTAATACACATCATTTAAAACTTAGACATAAAGAGGGTAAAGTCACTCTGCTAATACACATCATTTAAAACTTGGACATAAAGAGGGTAAAGTCACTCTGCTAATACACATCATTTAAAACTTAGACATAAAGAGGGTAAAAATCAATGAATTTCTGAAGAGTGAGAATGTTACAGGGGACTCGATGCTATTATTATCTTTGTTCTGCTTTTTGTGCCAACATTACATGAACTAACATTTTTTAAAAAAAGCTTTCTGTTTCGATGTCGCTGCGCTGTCTAAGTGTAGGTAAAAATAATTATTTATCGCAAATTCGAAGGACGTATATAAAAAGTGGTATAAAGCCTTGTGTGTTTCTTTTTGACTTATTTCATTAATTCCAATTGCTTTCTTTTCTTTTTTTTCGGAAAGGATGCATTTAACAGTTTATCGGTTAATAATAAAACACAGTAAGCTCTATGTTGAATAAATAGATATCACTTAATTATGTCTTTAAAATTTAAAGGCAAGGGAAATAATACCTTTATGAATGTAAAATTTAATTGTTCTGTGTTGGCAAAAAAGAACAACGGTAGTTCAATCAGTTAAGAATGCGCATGAATCTTATATCCTATGGTACCCGGTTATTGCGGAATATGAATCTTATACACCAAGGTACCCGGTTACTGCGGAATATAAATCTTATACCCCATGGTACCCGATTATTACGGAATATGAATCTTAAACCTTATGGTACCCACTTATTACGGAATATGAATCTTAAACCTTATAGTACCCACTTATTACGGAATATGAATCTTAAACCTTATGGTACCCACTTATTACGGAATATGAATCTTATATCCTATGGTACCCACTTATTACGGAATATGAATCTTATATCCTATGGTACCCACTTATTACGGAATATGAATCTTATATCCTATGGTACCCACTTATTACGGAATATGAATCTTATATCCTATGGTACCCACTTATTACGGAATATGAATCTTATATCCTATGGTACCTAGGTTATTACGGAGAAGAGCACGCACTTGAAATAGTAAACATAAGATAAAAACTAGCTTATTTAAGTGCAATATATCAATATCTGTAGTCTGTATAACTGGATTATATTAGCTGAAGCTAGAAGTAACTTTTTTCCCTACTCAAAGTTATAGAAAGGTCTTGGCTGCACGAAGTTTATTACACGTAATTCTGTGTGTATATCTTTATTATTAATATTAATTTCGTATGCAAAATAAACAGCTTCTGTTTATTAAAAGTTATTTGGTTAGAAGATTTATTTATTTATTTATTTATTTATTTATTTATTTATTTATTTATTTATTTATTTATTTATTTATTTATTTATTTATTTATTTATTTATTTATTTATTTATTTATTTATTTATTTATTTATTTATTTATTTGCCAGTTAAATCGTACTTAGTCTACTACCATTACTTAAAGTTCAACTAGTCATATTCCTAATCTATTTACAATTGTCAAGTATCTGTTAATTTTAGCGGTGCTATAAAAAGAGGAAACATCTGGTAAAATAGCTCCCGTATACTGCTAAGTATATTAAGTGATTTGGTTATGATTACTATAACTAGGTAGAAAATGTTTGTTTTGATTACTATATACAAGTGCTATGATCCAATGATTTTATCAAGACTGTGATTACACGAGGGATTGCTGTCTATGGAAGCAGCAGGAGAGGTACCTTTGTCCAAAACAGATACCGATCCTGGTGTGAAATCTGTACCGGAACAGGTATACAACAGGTATGTACAGGTAAACACATGTAAACTATGGTGGTCATCTGGAATATCTGGTTATTCCCACATGACTGTCGTTTTATGAAACAAGAGTTATGTACTATTAGATACTAAACTAGTACGTTCTTTCCAAATTAAAAATATTAACCCAGTTCCAAATTGTTTGTGAAAAATGTATTTAATATATAGACCCAGGGGAAGGCGTACAAATATAAAAGTCCGTTAGATTCCTCATAGCTATGGGTTTGGATACCACTACTACTGCTGCTACTACTACTACTACCGCTGCTGCTACTCCTACTACTGCAACTACTATTACTAACGATAATGATAATGATGAAAGAGTGAAATGATGATAAAACAACACATCATCGTCGTCGTCTTTCTTGTTGTTAAAACAATCATAAAAACAAGAGCATCAGCAGCAACTGGAAAAAATAAGAGAAGCAGAAGATGTCATATTGTGAGAGAAACGGTGGCAAATCAGTAGCATTTAAAAAAGAAGAAAGAAAGAAAGCACAAAGAAGATTGAGACACCGTGTTTAATCTGGAAACTAAATACTGGATATCTGCCCTTTGACTCTAAAAATAACGCAGCTGACTTGCCGGACTCCACATAGCATGTAACTTTGTTTTTCTTGTTTCCGCCTTCTGCTGCAAGGGATACATCAATAGTTTGATTTCCATTAAGAGTTTTATAGCAAGCCCTATACAATGACAACTCCATCGTAAAAATGACGGTAAATAAAAAAGTGACGATTTAAATATATGAGACGATAATGTAAATGCGATTTTTCGCTATTCGTGGTTTTTTTTTATTTCTCTCACACACATTCTCTCAAGGGGGACGTTATACAAAAATTTACATAATGCAATGGCCTTCATCAGTCAGTTATCTTCTCCGAATGTAATTTTGAAACAGCAAACACCGTTTTTATTTTCACAATTTTCCCACTAATTGGAAGTAAATATTTTTGCTATCGATAATTGGAGGGCAGTTAATTTTTGCTGTCATCAATAATATTTTTTCTTCTTCAAATTACATTCCCTTTTTTTTTTTTTTTCTTTTGCAAATGCACTGCATTTGAATTTACATTATCGCGTTTACAAAGAATTTTATTCATAATCAGGACAAGGTCTATGTATTTTAGAAACAATAAATGCTGGCATCATCTCATAATCTTCAGAATAATTTTTATATCAAGATATTTTATTTCAGAAGATCCAGATTTGATATAGGAAAAGATTTAAAATAAATGAATATACTATTTTTGAAAAATTAATCATTTTAAATCATATCCTAATTGATGTTTTAAGTTTTGTGATGTTATACTCTCACAGATTCAAATCCTTCGTTCATTTTCAAATTATCTCTTGATTAAATATCAAATATTTTATTTAAAAATACTTGGTTATAAAATTAATGTATGATACCAACCATAATCTTCGAGCATAAATTTGTAAAATTGTATTTATTTATTTCTTCTTCTTCTTCTTATTATTATTATTATTATTATTATTATTATTATTATAAAAAAAAACCGAGGTTTAACTGTTCCAAATTTGTAGGAAAACACATTAATTTGGAAAAGAAGAAAAATATACTAAAGCCTGCTAGCAGTGCTGGATTATCCAATGGGCAGACTAAGCACGTGCTTGGGGCACCAGCAAAAAAAGGGCACCCAAAAAAAAAATTAAAAAAAAAAAAAAATAATGAGAAATTACGGTTTAGTATTGGTTTTACTTTGAATTAAATGTGTGTGTGTGTGTGTGTGTTGGGGGGGGGGGGTCAGGCACCATAATCTTCTCAGTGCTTAGGGCCTCTAAAGGTCTTAATCCGGCCCTGCCTGCGACGTATAGCATAAAGAAAGAATTTGAAAGTTAAGTTTGGGCCTCCCCAGTTCAATGTAAATTGATGAAATGCTTGGTAATTTGAATTTTAAATTAATAAAATAATAAAATTTAGCGTCATTAACAACAACAAAGACAACAATCATCATCATCATCATCATCATCATCATCATCATCATCATCATTCATGGCTATACAAATTCCAATAATTCTAACAAAAAATAATATAAGATATAAAACATAAGCATTAGGTATATTAGAAATAATATATAACATACAAAACTGTTCATACTTACCAACAATTATCACAGAACGAGATACAATTTATATAACTTTTTTTTATATTTATTTAGATATACGCCTTGATTCGTATTGAAAAATCTTGTTTATATTTGTCACTTAAAACTGTAGAAACTTATTTTATCCCTAGAAGATGTTATTGTCCTAAAACAATTTTCTTGGTAAGGAAAACATATATAAAACGCAGGGGAGAGATTTGTTGGACCGGGTTTTCTGGTGGCGCAACCTATCGGATTCAGGGGAAGTAACTGACGTCGATCATATATGCTAGTTATGTATTAGGAATACATCGCAAGTATTCCATTATGTAAGAAACCTTACGTAGACTTGATATCATCCATAGATTGTTATTTCTTGTTTTCGTTTAATTTATGAAAAATGGTGTCTTTGTAAAACTCTACGTATTTTCAAAACAGTTCATGACTCCTCTGCCTGCAAAGCAATTGTTTTTTTGTTGTTTTTTTATATATCACAGCAGCAGGTGATGGTTATTTAGTGCCGAGGCAATTGTTTTTTTTGTTGTTGTTTTTTTATATATCACAGCAGCAGGTGATGGTTATTTAGTGCCGAGGCAATTGGAGGAAGGCACCTTGTCCTGGGACACACCATGAAAGTCGATCCTGCCAGATCCGATGGTAGGATTCGAACTTGCATCCTTTCGGTCGCGCGTTCATCACGCTAACCACGGAGCTGCCGCTAAGGAAAAAACCCATTAAAACATTAAAATCTTGAGAATGTGTTCTCGAAATCTATTTTACCTGTATATTGTGACAGTCAATACTTTTTGGTGAGGGTGGACGGTTGGGTGGTTAGTGGCTTATGTGGCGAAGAGTTTGAGATGGAAGTAAGAATTAATATGAACAAGCCCCCTCCCCACTTTCCCAGTAGACCAGTCTGACAATAATAAATGTTAGCAAGATTTATTACATACAAGTATTTTTGTGCTTAGTTTATTTCTTGAAGCAAAAAAGTACTTTCTTATTTGGACTGACTTTGTACACGTCATGAAAGAAAGGTTGACTAGAATAGGAAAATAATGTACCCGACACGCACGATGTAAAGGGAACAGTGTGCCAGACAATATTGGACTGTCTTGTCTCCTTTCTGTTTCCTACGCATGCACAATTAAAGGGTTGTGATGGTGGTAGTGGGGTAATCGATTGAATCGTACAGCAGTTTTAAGACAAAACGCGTCATTTAAAAATAAAATAATAATCTGCCGTAGTTAATTGATCTTATCTGCTCCTTGGGCATCCATGTCAAGTTCAACATGGATTTCATAGTGCCTGCTCATATATATCGGACACTTTAAAGGTTTGACTGGACGGGGGGAGGGAGAGGCGAATAAAAAACCGATTTGTGGAAATTTTTATTATAAATGTTAGTAGTTAAAATTAGGATTTAAACATGTGCACACTATAAAACATATTGTAGTTAGATTTATCCAACGATCATAGCTTTGGCAAAGGACGCCAAAAAATCATAGGTGCGTAGCTATACTGGACTGCATTGTACAAAAAAATCATAGGTGCGTAGCTACACTGGACTGCATTGTACAAAAAATCATAGGTGCGTAGCTATACTGGACTGCATTGTACAAAAAATCATAGGTGCGTAGCTACACTGGACTGCACTGTACAAAAAATCATAGTTGCGTAGCTATACTGGACTGCATTGTACAAAAAATCATAGGTGCGTAGCTATACTGGACTGCATTGTACAAAAAATCATAGGTGCGTAGCTATACTGGACTGCATTGTACAAAAAATCATAGGTGCGTAGCTATACTGGACTGCATTGTACAAAAAATCATAGGTGCGTAGCTATACTGGACTGCATTGTACGGCATGTACGAAAGTTTAAGGACTGCTGTCCAATGTTATCGATTTATTGCTAAATGCTAAGTTCTCCATGGAGAGTACTACTAACCATAGACAAAAATAGACCTTAGTGACCTACTTTTCAAGCTCAAGTAATTACAGACACTTGTATATATATATATACAAGTGTCTGTAATTACTTGAGCTTGAAAAGTAGGTCACTAAGGTCTATTTTTGTCTAAGGTTAGTAGTACTCTCTATAGTCATGAAATCTCATGGGTGTGTGTACACTTGAAAGCACCACAGGCAGAACGTACATGTAAGCTGAAGTAACATACATGGTATTTTCATGCTCCACTTAATATTTATCATTCTTTGCATTTACATGTAGCTTAGTTTTCTAGTCATTATGACATGAATTGCATTTACATGTAGCTTAGTTTTCTAGTCATTATAGCATGAATTGCATTTACATGTAGCTTAGTTTTCTAGTCATTATGGCATGAATTGCATTTACATGTAGCTTAGTTTTCTAGTCATTATGGCATGAATTGCATTTACATGTAGCTTAGTTTTCTAGTCATTATGGCATGAATTGCATTTACATGTAGCTTAGTTTTCTAGTCATTATGTCATGAATTGCATTTACATGTAGCTTAGTTTTCTAGTCATTATGGCATGAATTGCATTTACATGTAGCTTAGTTTTCTAGTCATTATGTCATGAATTGCATTTACATGTAGCTTAGTTTTCTAGTCATTATGGCATGAATTGCATTCAAGTTTGATGTGTACATTAACTATTATTACTTATGTTTGCGCCCATAAAACGTAAATTTTGGTCGTAATTACATACTTTTCTTGCTGAAGTGGCTATGCTAATTTTGGCAATTATATACGGAAGCACGCGATACACATTATTTTAACAGAATTTTACTTTGGTTCATTCCTAGCACAGACTTTAAAATTGTCACCAATTATAAACGTGAAAGAAAAGAACAATCTTTAATTTGGATTGATATCATAAATAGGAAACTCTGTTGCATGTAATGTTCACTGACGTAGTCTCTTTATATTTTTCTATGAGATGTTTTCCATTATTATTGTTGTATGAGATATTACTAATATTATTGTTCTATGAGATATTACTAATATTATTCTGGTATGAGATATTATTCTTATGACAATACATATCACTATTTTATCTGAATGTGCGGTTGACCTACAGTCGTGAAAGTATTACTGGACCAAATGACTTTTTGTTACAGTCGTGAAAGTATTACTGGACCAAATGACTTTTTGTTACAGTCGTGAAAGTATTACTGGACCAAATGACTTTTTGTTACAGTCGTGAAAGTATTACTGGACCAAATGACTTTTTGTTTTTGCAACCATAGAACTACATTAAATTTATGTATAAAAAATATCCCAAGTCTCAAACAGGAAGACAAACGGAGATAACAATCTTTGTGGGAAATTCTATTATGGGTTGACTTTTCAATTTAATTATTATTGACTTTCTTGTGAATTGTAGACTTAAATTGTATCCCAAAGATGGAAATGATATCGAAATACTTCTAGGAGTATGGTCATTTGGGGATTTTAGACAGTAAATTGTATCTTTAGTTTTCTGGCTTATTTAGTTTTATAGTGCAACCTTTTTAGTGGGTAAACGTCCTAGCAAAGGTTAAATTATTTAATTTGGTGTTTGACATTTGTCTGAGTGAGTAAACACATATATAAAATATATCAATACTGAACCTCCCGTAGAATTTGCTTGTTTTCAACTTGAAAATTTAAAAAAAAAAAAAAAAAAAAAATGCAAAATCATAAAACATTTTAAAATGTAGTACCCATGTGCAATATTTCGATTTCCGAGTGCCATATAGCATGTACTTGTCAAGGACGTGTGCACAGCTTGATATGCACATTGATACGTCTAAATAACCGCAATCACTCTGTCACAGTTACTTGACTGGTAGGGGTGGGAATCATTATAGCCTGACGTGCATATCGATACATCTAAAAAACCGGAATCACTCTGTCACGGTTACTTGACAGGAAGGG
Source organism: Margaritifera margaritifera (assembly GCA_029931535.1). Lineage (NCBI taxonomy): Eukaryota > Metazoa > Mollusca > Bivalvia > Unionida > Margaritiferidae > Margaritifera > Margaritifera margaritifera. Next base: position 144,380 of record JAQPZY010000617.1, on the reverse strand, counting down.
GTGTGAATGAACCCATAAATGTCAGTTATATTCTTAGAATCGCGTCCGCAACAGCTGATCATGAAACAGAATTTCTTTTAATAATTGAGCTAATTTAGGATACCACTATCACAATAACTACAACACAATGATGATGATGATGATGGAGATAATAATAATAATAATAATAATAATAATAATAGATGAACAGAACAGAGAAAAAAATACCTACAGCTAGAAAATACTTATCTTTTGTAGCTAAAAATGAAGAATGTTTGTTCGTTTGTGAATGTGTGTATATGAGATTTCCATCAGACGATAATGTATTAAGAATGTTTATTTGTGTATGTGTGTATATGAGATTTCCATCTGACGATAATGTATTAAGTAATGTCTGCAATTGATTAAAACAGAATTGAATGAAATATTGTTTACTAATGCCAGTGTTGCCCCATCAGATAAAAAGAAAACCGTGTTTGACATATGTGTAAGACCAGACTGACTGACAATTGGAAAAGCAGCGAAGATATGTCCCATATTTATACTCTTTACAAAATTCTTAGTGTAAAAGCATTTTATGTTTTTTAGCTTTGAAGAAACTTGTCAGTTATTAATTTAAAGAAACTTGTTAAACATGAAAGTACTACTAATTTGTCATTATTGATAGGATTCTAACCATATAAAGTAGATTTTGCTATTGAATTCGACACCTTTTGAAACAATGTAAACACTCGATTACAGTCCAACTTAAAACCTCTACATTGTCCTTATACTTCTAATATTGATACCTATCAGGTATGGGTATGAACAAGCACGTACATCTGTTTGTGTGTGTGTTTCTGTGTGTGTGTGTGTGTGTGTGTGAGAGAGAGAGAGAGAGAGAGAGAGAGAGAGAGAGAGAGTGAGAGATGAATTTGGGTGGGCTACGTGGAATATTCAATTTCATATCCTTTACTCGAAATGCCATATCTCATAACATCATCCAAAGGCACATGCACATAAAGATATAAGATGACGTATAACATAAAATATAGAAAATCGTATATATATATATATATATATATATATATATATATATATATATATATATATATATATATATATTGTTGTTGTTGTGGGTTTAAAGCCATTTATCAGCACATGATAGGCTATACATCGCAGCCAGTATATCTGGTCGAGTTAGAACCCGAGAAAACCCCGGGAAGAACCACCTATCCACGGGAAGCTACTGGCAAGCTTTCTCACATACCTTTGTTGGCCGAACCCGAGACTCGAACCTACTATATATATATAGTCGTGAAGAGTGTTGTTATGTAGGAAGATAAGTCAGTAAGTGGGTATGTAGAGAATTGTATTCTTAAGGCCAATTTAACGACTTTTAGTGTCGACAAATGAAAACAAAAAGTACTGTTGTCAACGTAATACCCACACACGTATTAATAATAGCACCCCTCTTTTTGGTTCAAACTTACATAACAATCCATCATCAGGCGCACGTGTCTCCATCCCAGCATTCCTAGCTAACACCAGCCAAAAACATCAAGATTTTATTTCAGCTTCCCACTATTCACGTATGGTTGGCACTTTAACTTAAATCAGTCCACCCCACCTCACCCCCCAGATCTTACATGTGTTTTATTGAAGATTTCAAGATTGTATTTCATCCCAAGATTCCTACTTGAGTATGTGTGTAAAAACAACTATAACAAAAAGACAAGGAACGATAAATGAACAAAGACATTGAAAACGGAAAAAAGTATGAGCTATATATAGAATGAAATAAATTATACAGAAGGGAGGCAGACTATTGAAATATTGATAAATTGACGTTTTAAACAAATTGGTTTCTTTTATAAATGTATCTTTGTCTGTTGTAGTATTCCTGAGATGGAAATCTATTTTTCTCTATTGTGAAAGACTGACATTTGAATAAATAATGGAATTCATCACCAGTCGCATTGCCTTCTCGTAGGTCACAAATACGATCACTTCTATCAACAGCGCGAGAATATTGGAAGACAATGTACCTCCAAGATAGAGAGCTCCCAGCACAGACCACTTGAGCTAACTCTCCTACCATGTACATAAAGTATATAGTGAAAATAATAATAATAATAATAATAATAATATTAACAATCTTTATTTAATGAGGATTACACATCTGGTCATGAAAGACCCATCTGCCACGTGGTTCTCAACGTAATAACGGGTTATGTTATACAAAAAGTCACTTACACACACTGAAGTTTACTCGCACACGCACTCACACAGATTTAAAATGGCTTAATTTTTAGTGGTCAACAGGTGCATATATGAACATATACTATACACAGATATACATATTTCATCATGTCAGAAGACATACAGACATGCGTAGAACAAAATACGTACAGATTATCTCTGGATACAATGATAACATTTCTGTTCTGAGAGGTTTCAATATATTATTCCAGCTGATGAATAAAGAATTTCTTTAGTGAGGTTTTAAATGAAGCAAGGAAAGTTAAATTTCGTATCGACAGGGGCAGGGAATTCCAAAGGTAGGTGCTGATACAGTAAAAGTGCTTTTGAAATGGTTCGTTCTCGACCTCGGAATATGGAGTTCGTTATTAGTGGTAGCTCTGAAATTATGCTCAGTCTTTAATGATCTTAGTTCAGTTAGGCTAGAGATATAACCTGGAGTTCAATTAGGCTAGAGATATAACCTTGAGTTCAGTTAGGCTAGAGATATATCCCGGGGTTCACTTAGGATAGAGATACAACCTGGAGTTCAATTAGGCTAGAGATATAACCTGGAGTTCAGTTAGGTTAGAGATATAACGTGGAGTTCAATTAGGTTAGAGATATAACGTGGAGTTCAATTAGGTTAGAGATATAACGTGGAGTTCAGTTAGGTTAGAGATATAATCTGGAGTTCAATAAGGTTAGAGATATAACCGGATAAAGATTGTTTAGCGACTTATATGACATGATTCCTTTAAAATAAAGAATATGCTATTGCTGTTGGGAGCAAGTGTAGATGTAAAAGACAAAAAAATCGAGAGTCGAAATAGGAAATTTCAGTGTTATTCGCGCGGCCTTTTTTTGGAATTTATAAATTATGGATGAATTATATGTTCACGTGTTTCTCGATACGGTACAGCCGTAGTCTATCAGTGGTAGCATATATCCAGAAAAATAAAGTTTTGAAGCGACCGGGGATGCAGAAATTTCGACAGTAATTTTAAGGAAATAATTGTTTTGACAACGATTGCACATAGGTGATCGATATGTGGATTCCAGTTGAGGTGTTGATAAATGAAGATAAGAAGAAGTTTTTGATTTTAGTGCAAGACAAGTTTGAGCCATTTTGAGTGAGAAGTAAATCCATGCCAGTGGATAGGCGCTGTTTTGTTCCGATTGTCATACATTTCGTTTTATATGTATTTATATACATTCTGTTTTGTTTACACCAAACTGATAAATTGTTGAGGTCGATTTGAAGTTTGGTTTCAATGGAGTTGAGAGATTTAAAAGATGTATACAGTGTAGATTCGTCAGCGAAGAGATCAGTGTTGGAGTGCACTGGATACAAAGCTAAGTCATTGATAAACAGTAGAAAAGGAAGAGACCATACAGTAGATCCTTGAGGAACACCATTTAGAATATGGCTTCAATCAGAAGTATATTTTTACTCGCATAAACAACATGCAGTCTTTTAGCGAGATATAATGTGAACCACGAGCTTAAATCTAACCAAAGTTTCCTGAATAATATATCGGTATTTAGTGTTTGTCCATATCCCACCATATGAATGCTGTTTTGTATATCATTTGGTAAGAAAGGTTGGATATAATTTAAAATTCTTGCATCGAAGAGTAGGGATCATCTGAGGTAGTGATATGAAAAAATGTTTGAGGATGTCTGCCTTGTTAAAATAATTTAAATTTAAAAAATAAGTTTCTTATAAATTGTTAATGCATAAGGTTGTTACTTTTTCAAGTGAACAAAAAAATTATTTGAAATAAATTATGGAATTTCCTATTAGGTTTACCTAGATTAAGTCGGTAAGCAATGAAAAAAGTGACAATAGTGTGTATGAAATAAGTATTCCAAAGGAATGAATTTCATGTTCACCTCTAAAATTAACACAAGGCAACAGGGTCAGACTACATTGGATTTTGCCATTTTTAACTTTGGCAAGAGAATGACAATTTAGTCAAAGAAATACGACGCGAATAGGAATATTCATTGACGATCCATTTGCCATTAAATGGCTAATTCTAGTGAATCAAATTTAAATGGCAGAGAGAAGCTAATTAAAAAATACACATTTCATTTCCAAACTGAATCTCTTTGGACTACTATATTCCTATAATCCACATACTGTATACAAGATGGGAATGTTGCAATTTAAAAACAGCAACAACAAACCAGAAAAAAGGTGAGAGAATGGCAAGAAAATTACACACACGTAATTTCTAATTATCAGTCATGAATGAATGGATAAAATTACACTCTAAGACATTAACCAAGACACGCATAAAATAAAATGTAGATTGTTAATGAACATATATGATCAAGAGATATTTATTTTAGCAAATTAGAAATTTTTGTTGCATACTGACAAAACGACAAAATAGAGGTTATACCCTTACACTGCAATTTCAAAACGTGGCATTTAAATAGCAATCAAACGTGACTGGAAAATGAATACAATTAATATATCTTTCAAGCGCTATGTTCTTATTTAGAATATTTGATCATAGCAAATACGACTTGACTTAACAAGAACCTTGCATGATAATTGTTTACAATCCAAACTGAATCTCGTTTTGATAGTTTAATTCCAAGGAAGGCAAGGAGTTATCTCCTTTTCAATTTGATCATACGATATCAGTGAAGTTTCTAATATAATAAATGTACTTCAATTGAAAAATTAGCTATCACTCTTATACACTTGCAACTCTATTTACCCTATCGTATATTACAAGATCTTAAATTCATATTCGTTTATCTGACACTTAGATTAATCTGACCAAATTTGATGCAACGGACATAGTTGGATGAACTTTAGTATACTATACATACACGAAAGGCATGATATCTAACTATGAAATTTAATGATACCTATCGAAATATATGTATAGTTGCTTCTTATTATGGAAGTAATATATTCTGAACAAGAACATTGGTTCACAAAACAAACAACTGTATTTCAAAAATCTTTCAAATGGTGATTTATTATCGTGCTCACAAACAGAACAACTCGTACGGTGCTACAACACATTGACAATTAGGCTGATGGAAAAAGCGTAGATAGCATGAATCCTTAAAAAGAATTTAATGATAATGTCAGATACGCCCGTAGCGCCAGGTAAGAAATGAACCGTGTCACGATATTTGGATATATAGGTGACTGTATAACAGTCAAATAGAATATATGGAATACTTTCGGACTTAGCTTGGAGAATTAGGTAACTTTGATATATTAAGACAATGGTTGATATTTTATATAATGATTATACATTATTAACTAAATATGTAATATTTGACGAACTCCATCACGTGGAACTTGTTTTTTTTTTCGTTCTCTTTTATTTCTGTCTTTCTTTCCATACGCTTCTGGTGACATGTCTTCAAGCTTTAAAAATTTATGTCCGTCTATTGTGCTGAAAATAATCTCCCCAAAAGTTGAAATACTTCAAAATACATGTAGCCAAAAAGATTCACAACTACCTTGTAATACTTCAAAAGTTCACTTTAAATAAAAACGAATGTTCTTTCCCCTAAACATACAAAGTTTTGCCAGGGGTAAAAATATACGTCACATGCAGAGTTTAGAGCACACACAAATGGCAGACGAATCGCTGGATTTTAGATAAGTTTTTGAAAGATTTACGATGGTTCGAGAAAACAAATATCATATTCTGAAGTGCAGTCCAAATAGCATGCGGTTGTTAAAATTTTACCTTGAAAGCCAGAAGATCGATTTTTATGCTAAATTTTAACAACCGCATATTATTTGGTGCTGGTAAAAGTACGTTGCACCACTGAGAAGTAGATTTTTCAAAAACCATCGTAAATCTGCCAAAATCTTGCATCAAATCTAGCAATTTAACTGCCATTATTTTGTGCTCCAAACTCTGCATGTGAGGTAATACCCATCCATTGATTACAGTAGGTATGTAAATCGCTATGACGCTCGTCCGAAATGGAAGCATATTTTTTATTTCTTTCTGTCTGCTTTTTTTACACGTAAAAATTCATTCGCAACTTCGAGGTCAGTGTTCAGGATTAAAACCTCAAATGTATGCTGATAGATGCCATTTGGACCACCTCGACTATTTACGAAGCAAGGATTGACCGAGAAGTTACGAGTGCGTCGAACTTTATTTTCATTCGCAACTTCTAGGTCAATCCTACGGTCAATCCAATCGTACAAATAGCCGAGGTAGTCAGAAGAGATTGCGGTGGGGTTTCTTTGCGAAGAAATTTCCGACGAACAAAATTTATGATTTTTTCTGTAAATGACTGCGCCTACATACATCCGATGCATATTTTTGTCTGCAGAACTGCCGAGGTGTTCCCAGTGGTAAAAACTGAAACATCTAAACAGGAAACAAAATAACTTCGAAACCCTGAGTTACTGAACGTACATGTGGGGGCATTATATATCAGCCAGTCGGACTCCGGAGCCACACTCAGTCGGTGTCAGAACATACACCCGTGCATCTATGATACCTATGTGTTTAAACATTATCTGCAACATTTTTCCACCTTATATTTTTCCATTCAAAACTCTATGACTTTTTAAGAGAAAATGACTATAATATCCTGAATATGTTAATAGCTAGTGCAGAAAAAGGCAGATTAAATAGATGTAGCGGAAAATAAGCTGTCTATGGATATTTTCCAATGAAAATCGCATCTGGACTCACGGTAATAATTCAACTCCAATAGTAAACCTAATGACACCATAGTAGAAATTCAATAACTTTAAATGCCTAAATGCCCATAATCAAAACCAATATCTCTCAGTATAGACCCATCCTTGATGCAAGCTTATGCGTGGAGAAAACCATATGCACCACTGTATTGTTTTGATCTACACGTGTTTTCAGTGTGCCAAAGTCATTTAGACTGGTTTCCATATTTTCCATACAATTAAAACCGTGAGTCCTTCCAGTCTGGTCTAAGGCACTCGCCTTAACAGATCATATCCCACCTCAGTTCGCGTGAGTTCGATTCGCGGCTCAACCAACGTGGGTGTGTGAGAAAGCTTGCCAGTAGCTTCCCGTGGGTCGGTGATTCTTCCTCCACCAAGTATACTGGCCGCCATGTCTAGTCTATCATGTGCTGAAAAATGGCGTTAAACCACACAAAACCAAAAAAAAACAAAACAAAAAAACAAACAAAAACAAAACCAAGCCTTCCAGGTTTCAATGTCAATCAGTTCGATCATGTTGTCATATGGGAGTCAACTCGTATATGTTCTTAGTTTACTGCGTCAGAGTTTGCTCCCTTATACTAGTTTTTAATCGCTATATTCCGGCGCTCGTTAGCGCTTCAAAAACTGCTATAGATGGAGAATTCAGCTTCTCATCTTATAAATAGAGGACACGTATACGCAAGTATTTCATGAAATGTATACTACATTCTGCTGAGACGGTTCATTCTCAATAATTGAAAAGTTCATTTGAAAGCATTTTAATGCACAGGTCGAAATTTTACTCATACATTTTATCCACCACCGTCTAATAAAAATCTCCAATTATATACAGAGCATTTTCCAAAGGACTAATTCTTTTCCAGTGGATTATTAATTTTATAAAATGGAAGGTGAGAACGGAAGAGTTACGTGCTGTACACTGACAGGCCCTTTTCTATTTTTAGCTAATGTTTTATTAGTAATTTTAAGTTGCTATGGAGAGAAATCACGGTCGATTTTCTTTACACTAGTCAACAATAACATACATGACTTATTTAAATAAAGCGTTTCCATGAGATTATAAAAGATTTCTTAAAAAAATTAATAAATGCGCGAAGATGAATCTTGTAAATCTGGAGGAGACAAAGAAGATGAGACTAACATATATCCCCCGGGTAAAAAAAGAAGTAACGCATAGTTTTGGTAGAATTATTTTTTTCTACGACCATTCTATTTCATGCAAACATTTTCTTTCAGAAAACTTGCAAATGACAATATATCCCTTGTGGTATTTACTTTTTTTGGCCATATCCCCACCCCTCCATCCTTCGTGGATGCGAATAGATTCGATGTTCGATCCTGTATGATGTAAGAGACGACTAGTGGAGGCAACCATTTCTGAGATGCGTCCAGTCATATTGTTCCAGCTGAGTAGGTCATGGAATTTATTTAAAGACTGCTATTTATATTTTTAAAAATGTGGACTTTTTATTTTTAAGGATTTTATTCTTTTTGCCTTTATCTTTGTTTTGTATGCCTTTTTGGGGTTGTACTGACGTGCTGTTAAGCCCAGTGCATATATACATACATACATACATACATACATACATACATACATACATACATACATACATACATACATACATACATACATACATACATACATACATACATACATACATACATACATACATACATACATACATGTATTACCTTTCATAAATATATGAATTGTAAATGAAAAGTTTAGATATGAGTGATGCATCTGTTTTTTTTTGTTTTTTGTTTTGTTTTTAGCTCAGTGTACATTCATTTAAAACCAATATTTTCTTTAAGTCCTGTCGTATACAGAAGAGAGAGTGATTTTCAAAATTTCATCTAAGTTATGTCACATAATCTATGATTATCATTTATATACATAATTGTACATATAATTTCATTTTTTCCCACCCACCATGTCATTTAAATTTGTCTGAATAATCATCCATATCCATCTGGACTGATAATTTCTGGCTTGTGTTGGCCCAGGGTGAACTTTTGTCTATGTCCAAGTTATCTCCAAAGTCACAACAGACCGATCCACAGGTATGCGCATATTTCTCTCTCTCTCTCTCTCTCTCTCTCCATCCTCGCCTACCGTCATATGCCAGCCTTAAGTCTGAACAAAAAATGTAATTTTCAACACTTATCGCCTCTTGCATATGGCTAATTCACTTCGCGAGGAGTTGATCTTCATGAGTTGTTTTTTGATAATTTCTTTAAAGAGTAATTGTGACTTGTTTGCTCATGATACGTTCGGTTCACGTCATGATCTAAACTTGTTTTGGTAGTTATAACATCAGAAAACTCTTCAAGCACGTTAAAAAGAGTTTCTTTAATTTATACATTTATCCATTAGAAACGTGTAACTGACAATTAGAGGTAAATGTAAAATACATGTCGCTCGTGGTCTTGTGTTGTGTTTTGATGCGATGGTTCTTTGATGGTCGCGCAACAATTTTGCCATAATAAGTGATTTAATTAAACTGGATTTAATCAGGGGCAGTATATAACACAGGGATTGGAATCTGAAGAGAGCTGCCAGATATCGTATATACGTACGAACGTACGGGACGGACAGCCGAACACTATATGCCCCTGCCAGATTAATTCTACCGTCGAACTCGCTTATAAGTCGGGTCCAACTGCAAACAACATAGACCCTATTCTGCCAGCGCATTATGCGACTAAAAATCAGGGTCTATGTTGTTTGCCGTTGGACCCGACTTATAAGCGAGCATATAAGATACATACGAACGTATGTGACGGACATCCTAACACTACATGTCACTGTCAGAGTCATCCTAATTAATAATGGTCCAATGCAACATTTTTGTCATACAGGAGCATGACAATAACCGACTAATTTTGAAATCTAAATTACCTAAATTGACCAGCAGTATACCTTGAATACTTGAAAGGAAAATCATACACTGAGAAAAATAAACAAAGTTATAAATTGAAACAAACCAGCACAACTCATCATCTTTCGGCGAAATAAATAGGAAGACATTGTACAAGAGCCTATACAATCTGGGGTGTTGAATTGAAGATGTTGATCGTGTAAAATGTATACTTCTCTCTGTCCATCCTTCCGTCCAAAGAGTCATACAAGTTTGTGAGTGATACATCTTGTCGAGTAAAAGACCATCTTACTAAAATCAGGTAACTGTTGCCGATATTTCACAACTCTGTTTCATTAAAGTTTTACCATTAGGCCAGTCTCTCGAGGAATATTGGTTGCAGAGTGGAACCACCTTGGTGAGAATAACATTGTCCTACTAAAAGCATGTCACTGTGGCGGGATATTATGTTTCATAAATAAATTGTTAGAGAATATTGTTTTCTGATATTAAATTTTCTGCTAGAGGGTTGAGGAAAGAGTTACAAACAAGCAATTTGAAACAAAAAAAAAACAAAAAAACAAAACAAAAATCATTACTTCTTAATATTTGTCGTCAATCAGTAAATGTTCTGCAGCAGTTGCAAGATGGAACCAGATACTCAACGATCCTTATTTTTTCTTGACAGTACTTTTTGAACCAGCAACGTGAAGCATCAACACGTAATGTATCGCAAATTTTCTAACTGCAACACACAAAATTACTACAAGGAATTTAGAACAATTAACAATTAAGCGGAAACTGTCTCCCGTATGACAACTGGCGCAAGTCACATAAAGTAATAACACACAAGGGTTTAGTGGAAGCGGTGTCTTACCTGCGACTGTGCAATAATGCCCCACCCCCTCCTCTTTCGTATCAGATTTGCAAAAATTTTAACAAAACTTCACAACAGACTCCTAACGTTGATGCTGACGATGACGACGTTGCTGCCAGAAAAGTAACACCAATATCTCGCAATGCTGTTGCAGGCGAGTCAAAAGCAATCCTGTAAGAGAGTAACATGAATCAAACAGTCTCAAACTGGAAACCAATGTACTATATTTGGTTATTTTTCACTTTTTCCCTCATACATGTGCGTAACATACCAATAACATTAGTACATACATGTATATCTTCCAGGCAGTGTTGGTGGTAGTGGATGTTTGAGACCCATATATGTTGTGGTCCCAAGGAAGGGGGACATCACTGTGTGATACAAATAAACAGCGTTGTATTACTGAGAATATAATATATTTATTCATATAAACCTAATGAAAATGTCTGAAAATTCAAATGTGACTTAAAGAATCTAAACTAGGTTTCTTTGAAGCATTTAATACTTTCAAACAAAAAATAGCTGGGAGACTTAGCTTTGTCATATATCAACATGGCTTAGCAGGAGATGAACAAGAGCTGGAAACCTTAGTGAACCATCTCAACCAACCATCACTAAGGTATGGGATGGAAATCAGCGCTGAAAAAACCAAGCTAATGACAAACAACCCGAGTGGCATCCAAAAGGAAATAAGAGTGAATGGACAAAAGCTGGGCACAGTGACAAGCTTCAAATACCTAGGTGCTATCGCCTCTGATGAAGGTTCAAAACCTGAGGTTCTTTCCAGGATTTCGCAGACAACAACTGCACTGGCTAGGCTGAACCCTATTTGGAAGTACAGCAACATCACGACTGGATCCAAGATCAAGCTTAAGTGCTCCCTCGTCATGTCCATATTCCTGTATGGATGTGAAACATGGACCCTGACTGCAGAACTAGAGAGAAGAATACACGCCCTAGAGATGAGATGTTATTGAAGGATCCTGAAAATCTCATCCTTAGACCATGTCTCAAACGAGGAGGTGCGCATCAGAATCCAATGTGCAATTGGACCATATGAAGACCAGCTCACCACCGAAAGAGTCGCAAACTAAGATAGTATGGTCACGTCTCACGCTCATCTGGCCTGTCAAAGACAATCTTACAGGGTACAGTGAGAGGAAAGAGAAAACGAGGCAGACAGAGGAAGAGATGGGAAGATAATATCAAAGAGTGGACAGGCATGAACTTTGCAAAGTCCAAAAGAGCAGTGGAGAACAGGGCAAAATGGAGAGAGATTGTCGCAGTCATCAGTGGCGCCCCTACGACCTGCAAGGTTACGGGAGAGATGAGATGATGAGATATCAACATTACCACACACACACGCGTGCACACACTCATATAATCACGACCACACAGTTATTAAATATTAAAAAATTACACAAAGATTCGGTCTTTAAAATTCATTGGACGGTAGAATACAGTATTAACTTGTAGTTGCTGACTTTGCAACTCTCAATGGTTCATTGGGGGTTTGAAGGTGACGCAAATATCGTTAGTGTTCATCTTCGCACTCATTAGAGACTGAATGTTATGGTAATGTTGTTCATCTTTGCACTTATTAGAGGCTGAATGTTATGGTAATGTTGTTCAAACTTTCCCGAAGATCTTGTTACATACTTCTCATCACTGAAAATGATATTTCTGCATCTACCCCGATGCAGGGTGGTGTTACTATGACGACGGATGTCGTACACTCCAGAATAACTTAATTCGTATGTGCAAAGAATAAAATGATCTCCCATGCTTCTGTACTTCACAAAGTCAAACCTTGTCAACCAGTTCTGAAATTTTGTTTAGCTGGGCTTTGATCGCTTCGCATATGGCTTATTCTTTCTTGAATCATAGCCAAGTTTGAACATTTTGCATTAAAAAATGAATCACACTTCCATATTGCTCCTAACTTTAACATTCCTACTACCGAAATAATCACGTTTTGCATTTTATACATGGAGTAAAATCATACTTCAATGAAACATTGCCGCTGATCATGAACGAGCCAATAATCTTTATTTAATAAACATGGCTTAAACAGTTGTATTCAAGGCAACAATGTATAATAAGTTTCGTTTCTTCAACAAGTATCCCAGATTTACCTAACTTCAAACGAATTGGGTTGTTCTACTTGTGTACCTTACCTATGTAAATTTAGCCTAATGCACTGTTATGCAGTAATGTTGAAAGGACAAGCAAAAGAAAATGACCCATGCTATTGTCAGTCAATTAAGTAATCCGTCGAATGGTGGTTGTTCATATCCGACCACTGTTGCCTTTTAATCGATTAACTGTATAAATTGCCAAGTGGTGTTAGTTTTTTTTTCTCTCTCTCTCTCTCTCTCGTAAGATTTATTTGAAATCGTGTTATATAAACACGACCGTGTTGGGGGTTTGGGAGTAAAAAATAGTTTTTCGTGTGACACACTGCAGTTATAGCAGTTATATTTGGATTTTTATTTTTCGATACGTCTTCGTTAACGTCCAAAGCCTGCTTAAACTTACAATATACACTTATTGGATAAAGACAAAATATGCAAAAACAACTTTTTAGTTTCAAGGTTTTATTCGCTCTAAAGCATGTGAACAAAATTAACATACATGTCATTAATCTACGATCTGCTTGTATCAAACTTAAAGTGTGAACTCAACTGAGTATAGTAAAATAATTATGCACCACATAAATCATCCATTTTTAAAAAAACTAAACAATTACCTTACATGCTGACTACACTTTTAAAGCTGACCACTATGTCCAGACCAGAGGACTGGTTAAGCTTTATCCACACCTTAAACTGACCAGTGCATATTTGTGACCAGGAAAAGTGTGATTGAAATCAATTTACTTTGTACACCAATTTCACACTGATATTAAATCTTATCTAAATTGACTAAGTTTTAACAGAAGTAAACAATTATGAGAGAGAGAGAGAGAGATAGAGATTTCATACAGAGAAGAAAAAAAAACTACCATTAACCCTGAATTTTACTGATCAGACAGATGTTAATATTCTCACAAGCAAGTAATGAAATGCCTGATTTCTGTACTTGTAATTGATGTTGTTAAAAACAAATGATATCCTTGATAAAATAGTTAATATAATTGGTAAAAAAAAATGATATTAATATATCTTGGAAAACTCAAATTGTCATTGCATATGAATGTCAAAGCTAAAGTTCTACAGTTTTTGTTGTTGTGGTTTATGAATAATCAGAAATGGCATACTTGGACTGTAACTAGAAATTACCAATGTGCAAACACAAGTCAGTGTGAATGTTGGCTGTAACATAAAGTTGTAAGCTAACCACAGAATATACAATTACAGGCAAGTGGTACAATTAACTTCTGAGATAATGTAAATTAGTCTATCAACAATATCATGTACACCAGAAGAGTACTATAGTACAAAGTGTACACCAATTTATGTGTATGGTATCAATAACTCATACCATAAGGTAACATAATTTGAAAACTTAGATGACACTAGCTAATGTACACTATCACATGCTTAGTTATGTTCTGTGTGGAAATGAATTCATAATTGCATATTTTCAGCTCGGATGCACCATTATTAAATAATAATTTGACTGGTTGGTTTTGTGGGGTTTAGCGTCATTTGTACTTGGCACATCAGCATCTTTCATTCATGGCATTAATAAAAACAACTAGTTTCGAGCACTGTAGTCCAAACCAGAATGTAATCAAAGATTACACAGATCGCATGTACAAAGCTTTTAGTAGTTTCCAACAGTCATTGTAAACATTAATTATGATGCAGAAAATAAATTTAGACTAAAGAAACCTTGACCTATGAAATGTTGGCCCCTGTGAAAGGATATAAAAGACATTAAGCATTAAAAATGATATCAAAGTAGATGTAATGAGTTTATCAAAACCAGAGATAAACTTTTTTTTCTTTTTCTTTTTCTTCAAATCTTTGTCCATAAAATCTGCTTTAGAAGCTAGGACAATAATTGTCCACAACTAGAAACCAAATTTTACAGATTGGAAGTCACAGGCTTTGAGTAACCTTTAGAGTAACAGTCAGCAGGACCACTATTAGAAACACAGTTCATTCATCAGTAATTACCTTGATTAGCTACTATCGCTGAGACCTCACATGAAATGTATGCTCTTCTAATACATACTCATGCACATGTACAATACATAGTTCATGTATTGAGAGAAACCTATGACAATATACTAAACATTTATTCCTACTTTCAGCTGCACTGGTCTGTGTAGGCTAGTATGTATATAGCATGGAAAAATCTAAGTGGTCTTGAGCTAAACATATAGTTAACCTATGTTAGTAAATCATAAAATGTAGGTCACAGTGACCTTCTTTGGTTGTAAGGGTGTCATACTAACAGAGATGCATCCAATTATCAAGTTTCATGATTCTAAAAGAAACAGCACACAAGAAATGAACTCTGATTTGCAAAATTATAAAAAAGTTACTGAATCATGAAATATAGGTTACAGATACATCTTTTTGCAACAGAAATGTAATACTTATCAAGATGCATACCCTCACTAAGTTTTATAATTCTAGGTAGGATAGTATGCATACATGCCCAACACTCATGTGGTCATGATATAAATGCAAAAACTGAACCAAAGCCAGAAAAAGTTAAAATATAGGTTGCAGTGAGCCTTTTTTGTTTTAAGTGTGTGGTACTAACAGTGATGCACATCATTTACAATTTCATGCTTCTGGCATGAACAGTGCCTGACAAACTTAAAACAAAAAAGAATACTTAACCAAAGTGAGTGAAGCATGAAATATAGATCACAGTGACCTACTTCCATGTAGCAATGATCAAGGTGAATCCCCACACCTACATGATTTTAGGTATACCAGTATGTATACAGGAGCAAAAACCAAATTGGTAATTAGCTAAATGCAATAACTTGTGAGCAAGAATGTACAGGTACAAATAATGTACATGTATGTACAAGATTAGTCCCTTTAGCACCCTTCCAAGCGGGTAGGTGCTATGAAATCCAAACTGTTGTCTTGGATAGCAGAATAAAGAATGGTGTTGATGCATTGAGGCTGTACATATGAGAATGTCTTTATATGCAGATGTTTATTCCAATACAAGGGTTAGTACCAAGCTCTCCTCTACTTTGTAGAAGCAAGCTAAAAATTCCATGTCCAAAAATATGAAAAAATGTAGAAAAAGTTGAAACTGCTATAACAGCAAGAAAATCCAGTCGGGTCATCTACATATGTAAACAAATAAGCAAACCAAATTTTATCTGCTAGCCTCAAGTGCTTTTTGCTCTATTATGCTCATATAAAATAAAAAAATTAAAGTCCAAAATGTTCAAAAAAGTGTTTAAAAATTATAGATGCTGAAGTAACCTGAAAATCTAATCAGGTCATCTACTTATGACCATGATAAAGTGTGTAAAATTTCATGGCTCTAATAGTGTTTGCACTAGTTGCATTAAAATGGATTTGGGACATGCAGACATAGAAACATATGGATGGACAGCAGCAAAACAAAATGCCCCTTCTATAAAAAAAAAGATATTACGACCTGACACAGTGTGTTACTGAACTATTTTACAGGGCTATATTACACAAGAGATCAAGTTGTGATACTTTAAATAGATCTACTGATTAATAACATATTGCACATTTTTCACCTTGATTCAGAGTTGTGGTAGCTCAGCTGGTACAGCACCAGACTCATAATCCAAGGGCTTTGGGTTCAATACCCACCCAGACCAGCCCTGGTCAGCGGCCTAAGTGTGTCATTGGGAAAGGCATTTAACTCTCATTCCCTCGACATGATAGAGCCAATACCAGGTTAAAAGTGCTGTTAAAACCAAGAAAACAAAAGAAAACAAAAAAAAAAATCACCTTCATTCTCCTAAATTCACTCCATTTTTCAAGAAGCCAGATAGAACGTAAAACATTTTGTAAACAGAACATAAAACATTTTGAAAACTGAGAAAGATTTATTTGTATAGTATCCAGTAAAGAAAATACTCAGGATGATAAATCCAAGCAGAAAATGCAAAAGTAACAATAATGAAACTAAGTTTTGTATTGAAATTGATCATGGTTTGGTACCAATGATAGATGAAAAACTGTCCATTTCTAAGCATCTGGCTGATTTGGAAAAGAAGGAATGTGATAAGGTTTGAACATAATATGAACACATACTTCAAATTTCTGATTGTTTATCAATGCAACATACAAGATATCTTAGAACACCATAATTGCAAATATATAATCACTATATCACAAAAACTACTTCATGTAGCACAAAATCCAGTACAATAATATTAAACTAATATCAATGTACAGTGACTAGCATAACAGGACTCCATAAGTCAAAAAGGGCACACAAGATTTGCAGCTGAAGTATCAACATCATTAAAAATGTTACAGGAATGGCAATATGAAAAGGCAATATGCTACAGGAATGGCAATATGCAGGGAAAGACAATATGCTACAGAAATAGCAATATGCAGGAAAGCAAAATGATTGTCGGTAGACACTTAATGGTTACCATTTATATTTACGTATAACTTGGATCCAACTGCAAACTGCATAGACCCTAAATTGCCGAGGCATTATGCACCTGCAAATCTGGGTCTATGCCATTTATTGGGAGTAATTAGTAGAACAAACAATATAGACTCTTGTCTGCCGTCGTATTATGCTATGTCAGATAATAGGCTATGTTATTTGTTTTTTTGACCCGATATATATGCAGATATATTCAGTATTCTTACATCTTTTACCATTACAAATCTATTATAAACCATTACAAATCTATTATGAACCAGCCTCTCATATTCAGCATGCTGATGAAATGAAGAAAAAAAAAATGCTGCGAAAAGTGCATGTAAAATGTTAGCTTTATTTAATGTTGGCTGATATATTTAAGAAAAGCCATATATATGCATGAAAAAAAAAGCCATTTGGATCGAAATATCAACACAGTGTGATGACAAAAATATGCACGAGAAATTAGGTCACCATGATATATATACTCCTGTAACACTCAATGAAAGAAAACATGGAATTATACAGATTAAGAAAGTGAGATTTGCCTGCAGACATCACAAACATTCTAGTAATAAGTATACATTTGTCAGGCACAAGTACTTAAGAATGAATAGGAGTCTTGTACATTAAGTGTATCTATAAAGAATTATCTCCCCTGAAAAGGTATACATGTAGATGGATCACTTTACATGTGAAGTTCACTTGTAGCAGTGTTTCCTAAAAAACTTAAAGGTCAAACTAGCAAACTTTCCTTGGACAGTGCACAGCTCGATACACTGCAAATTGTACATACAAAATCAGTGAAATTTGATCATGTACAGATTCTGTTGAGGGTATGATTTTATGTAAATAAAGATGTATACTTCACAGTGAAATAAGACATGACAACAGCCTTGTTGCATCTCTCCAAGCAGATATAGCTCTCTCCAAGCATAAAAAGATCATTTGAAAAGAACTATTGAACCAAAATTCCACTTGAAGTCTAACTCTTTCATTTCAGAATATTTTTAATAATTTCATTTCACTAAGAAGATAGCCATTAAGAATTTGATAATTTTCCTTTTTCATGAAATATTCCCCATATCCTCATGATATTGTGTACATGCATGGACTCCTTAACAATTAATCAGTTGTTTTATGCTGTACTTACTAATTAAACTGTTGTGGTAATATTTAATCACACAACTGAGAACAGAATGATCACTGAAAGAGTAGATTTTAAATCTTTGGCTTTTGTGTTTCTTTTGCTTACATATACACTTACTTTTGTTACAAAAAATATTAGGTGTTATTTCAACCAATATTAAGCAAGAGTACAATAAATGGTACATTATACACCTGCCATGTGGAAAATTGTATTATTATACTTTTTTAATGTAAATCTGTTTGAATTTGAAATCAGTATATGTTTTCCTCGTCTTAAATGCAAGCCATTCACAAAATTTAGTTAAGGTAAAAGACACATTTTTTTGCAGAAACCATTTTCCTTCTTTCAGTATCAGTGAACTTAACTGTTGACCTATTGATCCCCAAAACAAATAGGTACCTTTACTGTCTCAAATGCAAGCCATCCACAAAGTCTGGTCATTATTTTTGTGTCACAGTATGAAGCTAGTTTGTGGAAATCATTTTCTTTCTTGGAGTCCTTCTGACTTTGACCTTTGATTTGTAAATCCCAAAATCAATAGGTGTCTTCCTTATCTCAAACCATCTACAAAGTTTAGTTCAAGGTATGTGGTACTGTTGTACAAAACAAGCCATCTACAAAGTTTAGTCAAGGTATGTGGTACTGTTTACAGAACTTAAGTAGTTTTGAGGAGGCAATTTTTCTTTCTTTCAGTCCATATGACCTTAACCTTTGACCATTTGAGCTGATGAATAGGTGTTTTCCTTGTCTTTAATGCAAGCTATCAACAAAGTCTGGTCAAAGTTGGTGATAAAGAACCCAAGGTGTTGTGCAAAACCATTTTTCTTCTAAGAGTCCATATGACCATGACCTTTTGAACCCAAATGAATAAATGTCTTTATTAATCTCAAATGCAAGCCATTTACAAAGTCTGGTCAAGGTATCTGGTATATAAGTCAAGTTATTGTGTGGAAATAGTTTTCCTTCTTTCAGTCCCTGTGACCTTGACTTTTGACCTTTCGAGCATGAAATCAATAGGTTTGTTTCTTGCCCCAAATGGCTCCTTACAGAGTTTGTAATGGTAGATGGTGGAGAACTCAATTTAATGTGTGGAAACAAAACAGAGAACAGTTGGGCAGATAGGCGGATGACATCATAACAAAATATGCTCTGCCTTATGGTGGGTGTATAAAAAAAGACACAACTTGTCAAGATGTACAAATGAAATACTTTGTATTAAGCCTGATCATGCTAAAAAATTTGGAGAATAAAACTTCATATGTGAAATAAAAGTAATTAGGCCATTGATAAATACTTTTGTTTTTGTTGTCAAACGATTAGATAAAAAAAAGAGAGACTTCAACAATCATAGGTCTACTGAAGTCGTAAAAATAGATTACACCTCTTGCTCGAAAACTCGCGCACAATGGGGTCCAAAAACATAGACCGCACTATAAGCGAGGGCACGAGTTACTGAGGGACCTAAAAAAAATTAAGATAGGGATGCCATCCACACTGGACAACGAGAAAACCACTGGGGGGGGGTAACGGGTTTGTTTAATGGCTGAATACTCGTTTTATAATTGCATTGGAAATAATTGTAAATAAAGGGCTTTTTTCTAATGCAGTTTTTCGCTTTTTTGTGTAAATTACCTTTATTTTTAAGATACCCAACTGCTGAAAGATCATTAACAACATTACTCCAAACGGTTTCAAAAACATGTGTATGTGAAAACATTGTGCATTATGTCAATACTTTTTGTTGTTGTTGACTCGCAACAAAACAAGATTCCTTTTTTACAAAAACTAGGGACATTTATTTTGCGAAACAACCGTCAACGTCGAAGCTCGATTTATTTATTGTTCTATTAATAAACTATGGGTGCCGTGATTTCATTGCAAGTAATAGTGAAACTTCTTCTCATCCTTGAGGAAATCTCTGAGTGGCAATTTATAAATTTTAAGTTCACTACAAATTCTGGAACTCGCTTCTCCGTAATGAACCGTATCTGTGAAACAAAGCTTTTTATTCACCAAGTACTCATTTCGCTTGGTTGCCTTACTATCTTTGATCACATCTGCGAATGAGTAGGCTAATTTAAGGTAGTTTAATTATATTATTTACATAATAATATTGATAACAGTGTTCCATTGATCAATTGAAATGAGTTGACCTAACACACGGCTGTGACTGCTAGCTCTTACACAGGTAGGATTTGCACGCCTTTTAACTTTTCTTTTATTCCACCCCCTTTATTTGATTTGATACAAAAGATGTAATTACCGTGATAATACAAAGCATGTCTGCTTTTAGTTGAGTGTAGCAACACAACAAATACTTCCGGAAGTCGGAGATAAAAAAACGGTCGGCACTTAATTAGGTTCTCATGAAAATGGCTGTGACAGTTGAATGATATTTTTCATGTTTGAATACAAGAGGACTTATTGCATTTATGATGATTACGCTGAAACCGAATTAAAAGATAGAAATAAAACACAAATTTCACTTGACAAAACTTATTTAATTGGTATTTATTTTTTAAAGTGCTGCCACCAGTATGCATTAGTGACATTTTTATGGATCGAAATTTCATCGTATATTATTATTTACAGTGTACTGAGAATGTTGTTTGGAAAGAAAATTGAACAAAATATATGACTTCTTATTAAAGGTTGAGAATTTTATGATGTTGATTCAAATTTCTGGGTACTAACCACTTTTTTCGACAATAAAACGAGCGATATATCAAGGTTAAATTTACTAATCTTGATTGTGTTTTTTTTTCCCATTCAACAAATAGGGGCCCATTTTTTATTTGTTTTCTAGTTTTAAAAAATGGGATCCACGACTGACCCTGTGTTATAAGCGGGTTTGCAAGTTATCCAGGCGCGAGTTATCAAGGGAGTGGTGTATCTTCAAATATTTATGTAAAATCATACAACTTACAATGGTTGTTCTACACTTGCACATTCAATTTATTGTCAAAGAACTATATGCTAACTTTTTCTCTTTGCTCTGCTGTTATGCTAATTACCTCCCCTTGTCCATTCCGATATATTTGCCTCTGAGAATAGTGTAGTTCTATTGTCCTAATTTTCAAAATTGTTCATACTTCTATGTGCATTTTTGGATAAACGTAAACAATTTACATGTGACTACTAGCTAGGTTAGGCTTGAGTAAACATGTGAGGGCTAAAAAACAATATCATATTATCTAGAATACTAGTACAGTCCTGAGAGTATGAAAATAAATCCTTTATGAATAAGCAGTATGGAAATTTATTACATAGTCTGCTCACCTTGACAAGCACATAATGTCATCAACTGTGAACGATCTTGTGAATACAGATACTAGGGTAGGAAAATACACTTCCACAGGGCTGTTTTGTCCAGCAGCCCTGAAAAAATTGCTGACATTTGGTAGGCAACTTAAAGATATCGTCACTTGCTATTGATTCACATGCAGATAATAAAGAAAAACCTGGATTAAAAAAAAAGAAATCTTCAAATATATACATTCTGGTGAAGTAAAAACTTATTTTGTTTTCCTTCATTTTTTCCAGCCCGAGGTGCTAGTGTGATGTATATCCTATCTGAATTACAGTCATTGCACCAAGATATTTTATATCCATAGGTTGTCAAAAACACCTGCACAGTTTATTCATAGATCATCAGGAAGCATGACGTGGCAACTTGCTACAACATTCTTGGCATGCTCAAGGTTCCTTCAAAATTTCATGAATTAAATCCATACTAAACAGAGCCACCTAAATCTGCAGATCATATACATTTTTTCAGCAATAAAATTCTGCTAGAATTGTACTCGACGAACTCTTCTTTTTAGCTGTCACTGCAGATTTTTCCACAGCAACAAGTGTATTTTTGGGGATACCTTTGGATCATTTAACAGCATTGGAATCTGAAAAAAAAATTAAGACACTCAATTTATATGTGTTTATTAAAGCTAAAGGAAAGCAAATACTAAACAATTACAACAACAATCACCACACCATTACCACCACCACCACCATGACAGCATTAAGGTTCACATGTTCAGCCTTCCAAAAGTTTAATGAAAGAAGAAGACCATCATAAAAGAAAGAAAGATAGCAAAACGAGATCTTTTGTAAAGGAGAGTTGTTGGTGAACAGTGCATGTACAATTATATATATATATATATATATATATATATATATATATATATATATATATATATATATATATATATATATATATATATATATATACGGAAAAAGAATATTACATACAAGATAGAGAATTCTAATTCATCCCCTACTGAGATCTGAACTAAGGTCCATTGGTTATAACACCAATTGCATTGCCTGTATGCGGCACCCCCATACCCTCTCGACTTTATGCAAAAAAAAGATGGAACATAATAGTGGATATAGGATATAGGCATTCCTAGGACCCTGAAATTCTAATTGCTCTTGCTAGACATTTGTTTTCCCAAAAATGAATGTGGGGACATATATTTGTGAAAATATTCAAAGGAAATATAACAAGTTGTGACAAAAAAGAAAACACTGATATACCTAATTATGTACTGGGAAATATGTCATTTTCGGTTTTGGATTTGCTGCTGTTTTATTGTTAGTATTATCCTTTCATGTTATAATAATTTAATCTCAAACTAATTATTTATAAAAAATCATTTTTTCTTTCAAAAAAATACACTATACCAACAGTATTTTATTCCACTCTAATGTTTTTAAAAATTAATTATTAATTGACAACAAGCAGACTTAGAACAGTAAAGTCATATGGTGAAGTTTTATTTCATACTGTGCCCAAATGAATCTAGGAGTATAATATTACAATTCAGGTGTTGTTGCTAGTATCTTTTTTTCTCAATTCAGGCCTAGGCTTCACATATTTTTGTTCTAAAGGTATGATGTGCTTACACACCGCATCACAATATAGTTAAAAAGCATGAGATGTGAGGAACTGATGTTGTCTCTAGTACAGACCTTGGAGCAATCATTCAATTATAGGGTTTTTTAAGTCTAAAGATAAGCTTTCACACCTCTTTTGTCTTGTGCTTTGTGGCTACAGAATGTTTAAACAACTGGGAAAACGTAATGAAAAAACAAGCTTAGTTAGTAACGCCTCTATTGATTGTCCAACAAAGACACAATCTGTAAACTGGACCTAGTCACCTTTGAAAATTAAGCTTAGTCGGCAACACCTGTATTGACTGTCTAGCAAAGAACAATCTGTCAACAAGACCTAGTGACCTTTGAATTTCACTTTGCTAAGATGTTTATTTCACAGTTCAATGGATAAACAAATCGAAGACAATACAGTGATTTCAGGATCTCTGTCATGGATATATATATATATATTTGCCAGACATGTCTGGTTGACTGTTGACTGTCACATACTGTGCACAACCAGACATCGGTCACAGGAGTTCTCAAATATCAATGTATCAACTTCTTGTTCTTGGTCAGACGATCAACAGAGGTGTTGCCCACCAAGCTTGTTTGGTCAATATTATTTTCCTAACTGTTTGAACACTATATTGCCACAAAACAAAAGACAAAAGAGGTGTGAAAGCTTATGTTCTGGACTTATTAAAAAAAAACTGTAATTAAATGATTGCCCTTCAGTCTGAACAAAAGACATTACATCAGCCCTTCACACCACATGGTTTGTGTTGTGTTGTGTCAGCACATGATACTTTTAAATCATAATATGTGAAGCCTAGGCCCAAATTAAGAAAAAAGATACTAGCAACAACAAGTAACTTTTATTATTATCCTCCAAGACTTATTTGAGGACCTGATCAAATAAAACTTCACATCCAACTTTACCAGAAATTATTGTGAATCAGATGTTACATATTTTCAATGTAGTATGTCAGTTTGTTGTCAATTAGTAATAAATTTCAAAACAGTAGAGTGAAATACATGTTGTTGTCCTTCAAGTTTGAAGATGACCATGACCATGACATAACTAACTGTTTTGGTATCTGTGAGTACACGAGTGGCTGATCAGGATAATTTGATCTCTGAACTGTCTGTGGCACATTGGACAGGAGATGCTGCTTGGGATTGCTTGACCAACATAGGACATACTGCAGTTTTGAGGTTAACGCTGCACACACTTCTGCACTGCCTCTGCATTTCTCCTCAGTTCAAAGTCTGAAGCTCCAGTTTGGATGAGACTGCATCAGGTGGAGCAATCCTGTGTGAGATCTTCCTATGAGTCAGGGTCAATGTTTAAGTGTTTCAACGATGACTTGAGGGAACCTTTGAAGCGTTTCTTCTGACCACTCTGATATCACTTTCCTTCCTTCAGCTTGTTGTAGAAGATCTTTGGTAGTTGCTCTTCTGACATCCTGGTGACGTGGCCTGCTCATCTAATCTATGATTTCATCAGCAGAGTGTGGATGCTTTGAATGCCTGCCTGTGTGAGAACCTCAGTGTCTGGGACCCTGTCCTGCCATCTTATCCTCATCAGTTCCTCAGGCAGCCCATGTGAAAATGCTCAACAATTTTCATGAGAGTGGAATAAAATACTGTTGTTGGATAAAATTCTAAGGTATAGTTTTTTGAAAGAAAAAATGATTTTTATAAATTAGTGTGAAAGGAAACCAGTGAATTATGGATGGATAATACTAACACAAAAGCAGCAGCAAATCCAGAACTGAAAATGATATATTTCCTGGTACTTTTAATATTTAGGTATATCAATGTTTTCTTTTTTGTCACAACTTGTTACATTTCCTTGGAATGTTTTTATATTAAATTTCACAAATATATGGCCACCATGTTAATTTTCAGTAAAAAAAATATCTGGCAAGAATCATTAGAATTTCAGGATCTCCAATATATATATATATACATACATACATACATACATACATACATACATACATACATACATACATACATACATACATACGTGTGTGTCTTATACTTGATAATTATAATTATTCCACAGATGATCTTAGATGGATGCAATATATAAAAAATTTCAAGATTACATCTAATTTATTTTGATATAAAATGTCCACAATATGAAACTGATCAAAATTTCCTGAAAAGTTTTTTTCTGCATAATTTCAACATTCAGGGTTATTCATTAACTTTTCAATCTGTTCTGGTGATAAATAATGCCTCAGTCATGAGCTTCACCTTTTTCTCATACAGCAGAAAACAATTCATGCAACTAATAATTATGGTTATCTCCATTTGTTGTCTCATACACTTCCATGCAACTAATAATTATGGTTATCTCCATTTGTTGTCTCATACACTTTCATGCAACTAATAATTATGGTTACCTCAATTTGTTGTCTCATACACTTTCATGCAACTAATAATCATGGTTATCTCCATTGTTGTCTCATACACTTCCAAGCAACTAATAATTATGGTTATCTCCATTTGTTGTCTCATACACTTCCATGCAACTAATAATTATGGTTATCTCCATTTGTTGTCTCATACACTTCCATGCAACTAATAATTATGGTTATCTCCATTTGTTGTCTCATACACTTTCATGCAACTAATAATTATGGTTATCTCCATTTGTTGTCTCATACACTTCCATGCAACTAATAATTATGGTTATCTCCATTTGTTGTCTAATACACTTTCACATACTTTTAATTCTGCAGAATATTAAATCAAAATACTGAAAATACTTATGACTTTGAGATTAAATTATATTAATTTACATGAGATCAAATGGAAAAACATAACTCATTTAAATAACTAGGGACTTTTTATTAACTTCTGAAACATTACTTGAGGAATTACTGCAGTGATTTCCTTTTAAAAGCATTTTCTTCTACTTTTTCAAATATTGGTGGCACTCTTCAGTTTCGTACTTTGCATAGGGTTAGATTTTTAAAGAAAAAGAACTACCCAGGTTTTCCTCACTGGTCATCCTGGCTATTTAAAAAAGACCTTGTATATCTTAGGTATTGTTAAAAGAACTTTGAATTCCATTTATTTTGGTATATGATTGATGGGTGCAATTTGGGTTATAGAGTATACAGCTTGGTCTTACTTAAGATGTGCATCTCTCAAAGAACTGCTAGCTCCGTTTGGTCATTTACACTTTCTGGACTTCAAAGGTAAATAATAAAAAAAAAAATGATAACTTTTTATACTTTTTATATATTTTGTAATTCATTCATTGTACTTTCAGTGGCTGGTATTGCCTACTCTGGCAAAATTCGTTTCCTATTTTAGTAACTGCTGAAAATAGTGTACTTTTGAATAATTCAGGCTGATTTTTCAAGTACTTTGGAGCAGCCATTTCTGTCTGCTATGTGCTTAGATCATGTCCAATTTCCACAAGTACAATATGTAAAGAAATTTCAGCCACAGTACATGAAAGTAGCATAGAGGTATGCCAACATTCTCTCCATTGTGCATGTTGCAAATGCAAACAACTTCATCTTACACCTGTTACTCTCTCAGAAGCACGTATTATCTGTAAAGCGCCCCCATTACCATGAGTGGAACAATATCAAAGTGAGACAACTACTATAAGGTCTAATCATTGGCCTGAATTTGAGTTGCCTCCTTTGACATAAAAAATGACCGGAAAGGCTAGTCAATCAATATATTTTTCAAATTTTAGTAAGACCATACAGTTTGTTACTATTATTAGTAATACAAAATATATTTGGTAAAAGTGAATGGATACTATGCCATAGTCAGGGGGGGGGGGGGGGGATTGAGATCACTCAAAGCCAATAAAAAAGAGCTACATTAAAGACCTGGACATGCATAGTTAGAATTATGGTTGAAAGCAGAAAAAAATGAATAAATTAGAACAGAAAAAAAATAATGGGAAGAAACACATTCTTGCCTATGGAACTATTAAAGCTACATAATGGCAGGATTTGTATATTGTTCAAGGTGACCTAAAACCACCCTCTGGACTTTTTATTTTTTTCCACCAAGGTGTTCCTTTTCATAACTGCCTTGCTGGAACTAAATGAACTATCAGTATCTGCCTATGTATCAACCAGTTCCCATATCTCTCAATCTTGTATCAACTACGTCTCTCACAGTTCCCATATCTCGCTATCTTGTATCAACTATGTCTCTCACAGTTCCCATATCTCTCTGTCTTGTATCAACTATGTCTCTCACAGTTCCCATATCTCTGTCTTGTATCAACTATATCTCTCACAGTTTCCGTATCTCTCTATCTTGTATCAACTATGTCTTTTGCACTAATCAATGCATGATCCATACATTTAGTCATACGAATAAGAAATGTGATTCACCTGTGTAAATACAGGTCCTTGAAATGAATGCACTCAGAAAACTTCATGACTGTACTTGCAACACTGTCAGAAAAATGAAGTAACATGCAAAATCTGTATATAATCACTGAACATTAAAGAGGTAATTGTGACCTACTTTTGCTAGCAGTGAGCGTTACTACTCAAGACAAATGTACCCACTAAGTCCATGACTGTACATGCAATAATTTCAGAGCAAAAGGCCTAATGCAAAAAACTTGATGTTGTCTCCTGTGGCAAGAACAATATCCGATATGTCAAAAAAGTGATACCTATTTCTTGTCTAAACTATGCAGCTAAGACAAAATCTTCAATAAAAGGACCTGAATGTAGACTCCTCATACTTGCCTGTATGTACCTACAATGGAGTTTCCTTTTTCAGTGGTAGTCCATTGGGCCGAATAGGCCTTTTGTGGTGGTCAGCAAAGGCATGGTGTCCATTAGCAATCCCATTAGGGCTTGAGCCATTCAGAACCTTGACCTTGCATTCTCCATTTTCAAGATGGCTGACTTTGTTTATGTGGGTGTTCACATTCATGTTATTGTTCACATGAGTGTTCAAAACTTTTGGTTTGTGCAGGTTTGGATTGGTGACAATACCATTTCTTTTTGTTCGTGTTTCAGGTGACCTCATTTCTAAAGCACTCTGTCCCATGATAGTTTTAGAGGGTTGGTCTGGTGTTTTATTCCTCCTACTTTCCAGTAATGCAATACTGTTTTTAACACTCTGTCTATGCAAAGGATTCAATTGCCAAATGGAATCATCT
The DNA here is from genome assembly GCA_029931535.1 of Margaritifera margaritifera. Lineage (NCBI taxonomy): Eukaryota > Metazoa > Mollusca > Bivalvia > Unionida > Margaritiferidae > Margaritifera > Margaritifera margaritifera. Next base: position 115,973 of record JAQPZY010000617.1, on the reverse strand, counting down.
GAAATATCAGCATTTGGATTGGTAATGATGTTTATGGTTGTAATGTGATCTTGTTTTGTGTCTGGATGTTTGACTTGATTAGCGGCAAACATATTTAGACTTTTCTCCAGTACAGGAGAATATATATTGTACCCTGAATTTGGTATTGTTGTGTGGGATGTAGCAACCAGAGGAGATCCAATGGGTGATTGCACAGGACTGAGTGGTTCACTGACAGGGGATAGCACTCTGCTAACTGGTCGTCCTCTGTTCCTACCTAAGGAACACTGTTGAAGTTGTTGGGTAAAAGTCAAACATTCACCATCAGGGCGAGTTTGAGCACTGCTGAGGGTGGAACTTTGATTTGTAGAACTAGTCATGTTGCTGGATGACTTGGAAGAATTGTTCGACATAATGGATTTCCTACGATCGAAAGTTGAATCCGGTGAATCGGAGGGAGAGCTATTCAGATGGTGGCCATTAAGTACAGCAGGTGCACCAGAGGAAATTGTAGCTACAGCACTGGAACCAGCAAGGTGGTTTATTCCTGAAGAGAAAGCAGTATGAGTCACAGCATGAGATGTAGAAGGTCTTATGTCATTATTTGTGCTAGATGTTGATGATGAGCTTCGACTCTTTGTTCCACTAGCTGGTGAGGCCCCAAAGTCTTCTAAAATCTTTACCACATTAGAATGTCCACTTTTCAATGCTACACGAATAGGAGTCCTACCAAACTGATCTGCATGATTGGGATTTGCACGAAACTGGAGAAGAACTCGTACTACATCTTCATGTCCTTCCTGGGCAGCTATACACAATGCTGTAGCACCTTGATTGCATGTATGATCCACAAGAGCACCTTTTTCCAAGAGAAGCCGCACCACACGTTCATGTCCTTGCCAAGACGCTGACTGCAGTGCTGACCTCTCATCATTATCCACAGCATTTATATTAGATCCATACTGAATTAGAATTTCAACCATCTCGTAATGACCCTGCCATGCAGCCACATGAAGAGAACTTCGACCTTCTAGATCTATTGCTTCAAAATCTGCACCTTTTTCTAGCAGAAATGCAGCAATTTCAAACTTATTTTCTAGGGACACGACATACAATGTTGATCTTCCATCAGCATCCTTGTAATTGATGTCAGCCCCCATGTTCAGGAGATACTCCACAACATCACGGTGACCCTCCAGAACTGCCACTCTGAGTGGTGTCCTCCCATCATGGGAGCGGTGATTCACATGACTTCCATAATCAATTAAAGCAGAAACAACAGGCAGATGCCCTTCTTGGGCAGCAAGGATTAGAGGATGGCGACCTTCATTATCAATCTCATTCACTTTGGCTAGATGTTCAATCAGCAGTTCACAGACCTGAAACAAGCAAAGAGTTTAAAAATTTAAAACTTCACCTAAGTGGATAACAATTCATCCCAAGTACATGTACTATAAATAATTAATTGGTGTGCTATTAAGGAAACTGGAGAACCAACCCATGGGAAACCTGATTTGATTCTGATAAGCCACTGCTACACTTCTACATGTTGAAGCCAGTGACCAAACCCAGGACCAGTTAGGTGCGAAGCATGCACCAATATTCTATCATTTGTTTTCAGTTGACACTAGATAATTCAAGTTAAAACTCTTCTATCTCAAATTTGATTTTTTTTTAAATCTTGGTTTATCTGAACCACATTTATGTCCCCCATCCCTGGCACTGATAATCCAGACCCATATAGAGACAATGATTTTGTCTGGGAAATTGGTCATATGTGCAATCAACTTAAATCAATTGTGGATTTAAATTTATGGGGGAAATGGCATAGTCCATGTGAGAGAACAATGGACATGATTGGTATCCAGATCACTGGTGTTAACCTAAACCCATTCATCTAACTCTCATAAATCTGAATTCCCATTCAGCTTATTTCACAATCTTCTGGACTCCCAAACTACAAATCATCTGAACTCCCAAACTCCCATTCATGTACAATACCATATATCTGATCTCCCAAACTCACATTCATCTGAACTTCCCAACTACAATTCATCTAAAACTCCCATTTATCTGAACTCAAAAACTCCCATTTATCTGTACTCCCAAACTACAATTCGTCTGAACTCCCATTTATATGAAATCCCAAACTACAATTCATCTGAACTTCCATTTCTCTTGACTCCCAAACTCTGATTCATCTAAACTCCCAAATTCTCATTCATCTGAACTCCCATTTATCTGAATATTTGTTTGGTTTCCCCCAGTGTTTGGATAAATGAGGCTGAAATTTATTTAAAATATGACAACTCAAAATGTGTCTTTCACTGGAAAATGTTGGTAATCAAGATTTATCTAGTTATTTTAGAAGGAATCTCTTTTAATCTGTTGTTTTACATTACCAACATCAAAGTTTCTCTTACAAGCAAACAAGAAATGTTTTGCTTTCAAAAAGAAGTTTTGCGGAATTAATATCCATGTGCACTGCAAAATCAATCATAAGTAAAACTGTCATAAAATACATGAAAATTTTGCAATACAGCAAAAAATATAATGAAGAAGCCTAAATTTGGTATTGGTAAAGTGTTTCCTGCAAAATCAATCATAAGTAAAACTGTCATAAAATACATGAAAATTTTGCAATACAGCAAAAAATATAATGAAAAAGCCTAACTTTGGTATTGGTAAAGTGTTTACCAAATCTGCTGAAAATAAACTAACAAGATGCTGGTTCTATTGTACCCACTTAAGTTTGAAACTTTAATTAGAACATGATAAATGTAATGTACTTGTAATCTTGCACACCTAATTTAACCATGCTCATCACAGATGCCAACACTAACCTGGTGCTGAGTTAAGGCAAGAGAAAACAGCACCACCTGCTGTCTAGTATCAGCTAGGGAACCACTTTTCCACTTTTTTTCACAGACTGGACATGCGCTAGTACTTCCCATATGTACAATAAGTCTGGCTTTTGTAAGGCTTTTTTAATTTTTTATTTTGTTTCTTTTAATGGCACTTTAAACAAATTATTGGTCATATCATGCTGAGGAAATGGGAGCCAAGTGCCTTTCCCAAGGACACACTGAGACAGCTGACCCATGCTGACCTGGGCTGGTATCGAACTTGTGACCCTTGGATTATGCGTGTGACAGTGTGACACTGTATCAACTGAGCTACTGCGAGTCCCTTATAGTTTTTTTTATAATTTGCCTTGTCCAGTGATTTGGAAAATGGTATTAACAGTGAAAATTAATAAGCCATTAGCACTCTGTACTTCATGGCAATATAAAGCTGCATTTTCTTCAAGATTTCTGCAGAATGCTATGTCTTTCCTGCTCTGCCAAGGCATATACCAAATACCCATTAAGATCACTGCCAAGGCATATACCAAATTCCCATTAAGATCACTGCCAAGGCATATACCAAATACCCATTAAGATCACTGCCAAGGCATATACCAAATACCCATTAAGATCACTGCCAAGGAATATACCAAATACCCATTAAGATCACTGCCAAGGCATATACCAAATACCCATTAAGATCACTGCCAAGACATATACAAAATACCAATTAAGATCACTGCCAAGGCATATACCAAATACCCATTAAGATCACTGCCAAGGCATATACCAAATACCCATTAAGATCACTGCCAAGGAATATACCAAATACCCATTAAGATCACTGCCAAGATATATACCATATACCAATTAAGATCACTGCCAAGGCATATACCAAATACCAATTAAGATCACTGCCAAGGCATATACCAAATACCCATTAAGATCACTGCCAAGACATATACCAAATACCCATGAAGATCACTGGAGCATGAAAATTAGGTCACTGTGATCTCCTTTTATCTGTGATGAGCAGTACCGTATATACTCGTGTATAAGCCAATACTAACTGCATATTTGGGTTAATGCAGTTTGTAAGGACTAATCAGTAGAACAAACAACACAGACCCTGATCTGCAGGCGCATTATGCGATGGCAGATCAGGGTCTATGTTGTTTGCATTTGGACCCGGCTTATATGTGAGTATAGACGGTACCCTCCATGATATCTACACCAATCAAGTTTCATGACTACATGCAACTGTGTCAGAGAAACTGAACTAAATGCAAAAACTTAATGTTTATGCCTGTGCCATCAACTGTGTCAGAGAAACTGAACTAAATGCAAAAACTTAATGTTGATGCCTGTGCCATCAACTGTGTCAGAGAAACTGAACTAAATGCAAAAACTTAATGTTGATGCCTGTACCATCAGCAACACCATATTGTCTGTAACTTGAGTGTCCAAAAAATGTTCTTGTCTGAAATGGTGGGAAATTTTTTTCCGACCCTAGACTCAAAATCACTTCTCAAACAACACCTAAAAGTTTAATGGTTGTTTCCTATAAAACTTAAAGATTCTCATATGATGGCATAGTTTAAGCAATGACAGGCTGACCACATGTATTGATTTTTCCACATTATGTGTATTTTTCTTCATAGTTGTGGAAATACAGACAGATAATCTGAGTACCAAGTTTTAAAGATGATTGAGATTACACTGTTAAACTCAATATTATTAAAATCTTGCATTTACAGCTTCATTTTCTTGTCAATATTTCTTTAGTGACCAAACATATTGCAGATGAGGAATGAATTACGGAAAAATACCATAACAGTTTTTAATAGCTTTATTTTCTCTGTTATTTCTGTGGTCCTTATCAATTTTCCAGAAATGTGGATTGTCTTCCTTAAGGATGAATTATGGTGGTTTCTGTTTTAACTTTGTTTTTAATCTTCCAAATCCACAAACCACATTCTGTTGTTATTATACATTCCTATTGCATTTTTTTGGCAAATAACTGCATTAAAATGTATGACTCTCACAAAGGCTGGCCCATGTATTACCTACCGCTGATATGTATGTGGAAGTGACATCACAATAACAAATATCTTTCTAACACTGAGATTATTGTGTTAGGAATGAGTACGAGGTCATGAAATGACTAATGCTGCATCTACAGTTAACGTGGTCATTGATAAGATCATGAAAAAAGAAAGAAAGAAAACAAATGATGACAATTATTGGAAAAAATTTGGAAAATAATGTGCCAGCATGATCGCAACATATTTTCTAACTTTTTATTATTTTTAGCCACATTGAAAAATAAACACATCAGACACCTATTTTTAGTCAAAATAATCAACAATAACTCTTCAAAAATAACCGCAGTTCTTTTGAAATTGTACATGGTCTCCCAACCCCTTTAAATATAACCCCTTATCTCCTAACATATTATTTCATTTTCTACACATTTACTGCTCTTTCTTCTCCGTCACAAATCTATAAAGCAAAGATTTAATGAAGATATGTATTTGCAGTTTAAAATTCTGGACCCTATGGAAGGGGATGACTTATTTTTCAATTTTCTTCTTCTTCCCCCCCCCCCCCCCTCTCTTGCTCACTTGCTCTTTCATTGTTTCCCGATGCTTGCCTTAAAGATATATCTATATCCTTTTTCTCAACGTTTAGATGGATTTGTGATAATCTGATCACTTTTGTTATGCTTGGAAAAAAAATCAGAATCAGTAGTAGGGCCTAGTCTGGTTTGACATAAAATAATTTGTACATCCATTTTTTCTGCGTCTTTCTTCATTTAGAAATTATACAAAGGAAAACAACAGCCTTTTTTCTGTTTTTTTTCACAATTTGTGACCATATACTGCATATAATCCATATTTTTACTTAAAATGACCGTGCAATCAGTACACTTGTACATTTGTGGCTGGTTGGCTTGTTCTAAAATGATGTCACACATAACAGCAAATGGCAGGGGAGATAATGCTGTCAGTAATTTTGGACAATGTAACTTTTCATTAATTTTAACAATAAATTTCTGGAATTTAGTTGCAGTAAATTTTACTGGAGAAACGGATTCTTAATATCTACATATAATACTCTACAAAATGCTTGACAAATTTACATTTTGAAGATTTTCTCTATAACTGACCTTTAAAAGCAGATGAAAAGTATGGGAGTTTTTTTATATACAAAAACTCTGTTGTCAGTTGGTCTCAGCATAATAGGCAACTACTGTAGTTCATCTCAGCATAATAGCAAAGTACTGCAGTTGGTCTCAGCATAATAGGCAAGTACTGCAGTTGGTCTCAGCATAATAGGCAAGTACTGCAGTTGGTCTCAGCATAATAGGTAAGTACTAAAAGTTGGTCTCAGCATAATAGGTAAGTACTAAAAGTTGGTCTCAGCATAATAGGTAAGTACTAAAAGTTGGTCTCAGCATAATAGGTAAGTACTAAAAGTTGGTCTCAGCATAATAGGCAAGTACCGTAGTTGTTCTCAGCATAATAGGCAAGTACAGCAGTATGTTTAAAAATGATCATTGATTCTGGCATGTATAAAGCTGCCAGTCTGCCTGCACTTAGCAGTCTATGAGAGGGTGCCAGATGTGAAAAGATAACAGGAATTAGCACAACAAAGAGTTCCAGAGTTGTGCAAGGTGCCCTTGATGGAATTCAGTGAAGACAGAAAAAACTCCATGCCAAAACAGAAAAGCTAGTCTGCATGAAATCCTTAGAAACATAATGAACTTATTAAAATTCTGCATACAATCCTTAGATACATTCCAACATTATTTAAATAATACCACCCAGTGAGGTTCAGTAGTGATAAACTGTAAGATACTGAATTTTTGTCTAAAAACATGCATTTTCTTCTGTAAGATTTCACACACATAATCGCATTTCCTGCAAAAAATGGTGCATTAATGGGTGATGAGAATTTTTAACTACAACAAATCTACTATAGAGAACAGCATGCAATTAGGACTGCAGCTTTCTGTTGACAACTCATGCAAAACAATTCTGATTGAACTTTTTCTTACTGACAAAGACTGAAGTTAAAGGCAAGTACTTAAGTAGATGAAACGATACAGAAAGCAGATGTTTTGTAGAAGAGTTTTTGATTTTGGTTTGGTGTTTTACAATACAGCACAAATAGGTTATTAAGTGCCAAGGCAACTGGAATAAAGTGCCTTGCCCAAGGACACACCACAGTTGGGAATTTGGGCTGATCTGATGGCAGAATTTTTTTTGAACCATCACCCTTTCATTCGGAGTCAGGCACCCTTTTCCTCGGTGATATGTATCAATACATCTAGAGCACAATTATTGGTGGACAGGTTTGTCAGACACTGGATATATTTGCTCAGTCAACATTGTTTGACCACATCTTGTCACACTAGCAATATTTGCACAGTCAAAATTGTTTGACCATTCATCTTGTCACACTAGCAATATTTGCACAGTCAACATTGTTTGACCACATCTTGTCACACTAGCAATATTTGCACAGTCAACATTGTCTGACCACATCTTGTCACACTAGCAATATTTGCACAGTCAACATTGTTTGACCACATCTTGTCACACTAGCAATATTTGCACAGTCAACATTGTTTGACCACATCTTGTCACACTAGCAATATTTGCACAGTCAACATTGTCTGACCACATCTTGTCACACTAGCAATATTTGCACAGTCAACATTGTCTGACCACATCTTGTCACACTAGCAATATTTGCACAGTCAACATTGTTTGACCACATCTTGTCACACTAGCAATATTTGCACAGTCAACATTGTTTGACCACATCTTGTCACACTAGCAATATTTGCACAGTCAACATTGTTTGACCACATCTTGTCACACTAGCAATATTTGCACAAATGGCATATGCATATATACCATTTGTACTTCCTTATAAGTTGGGTAAAAATTGCAAACAACACAGACCCTGATCTGCCATCGCATAGTGCACTGGCAGATCAAGATCTATGTTGTTTGTTCTACTCATTGGTCCTAACAAAATGCACAGACCCAGATCTGGTGGCACAATATGCAATAGCAGATCTGGATCAATGCAGTTTGCAGTTGGATTCCACTTATAAGCGAGTACATATGGTACATGTAATGACCAGTACATAAAATAGGAATATCTCTGTGGCCCATTCACAGAATGCAACCCATTAATAAAACACTAAAATGTAGTTGATTTTCTGCCCACAACAGCCAACTGATTTAACTCATTAACCCCTAGCGCCACGTTTACGCGTCATGAGGATGTACCCTACTTCCGAGCTCTGTAACGTCGACATCATTTAAGATACACTAAAGTGGATGGTATTGCTGGAAAGTAGACAGATGTAGCTCTACAATGACCCAATTGTTTTAAGGTCAAAAATTGCCAGTTTTGAAACCGGAGTTTGTGTCCGGATTTTAGACTTTTTGACCTTAGATCAAAAGCAGACCGGCATGAAATGCACACAGACAGATGAACCTTTGCAAAAAGTAGGATAAGTTTGAGATTTGGAGTAAAAAGGGACCAGGACACAAAAATCGGGGGTCCAATACGAAAAAAAAAAAATCCAACGTTTACCCTTCAGCACGTGCACGAGCATAATAGCCAATCAAAAACAATGTTTCTGATACACCTAAGCATCCGGTTAAACGAAAAACTTTCTTAAGCAGATGTGTTTTGCTGCATTCAGAAGTAACCCCAAAAATGCATTTCCCACCCCCATTTCAGCCAAAAATGAAAAAAATCTCCTGGAGTTAATGAGTTAAGTAAAAGTTTATGCAGACTTGTAACATACAAATTATGTTTGTAACAAACATATTTCATTAGTCTTTTGGGGTTCAATCAGACAATGGCAATCTAAGAAGATGTTTGTTTTTGATATTTATTTTAGAAGGGAAAATACTGATAGGTAAGAAAAACTTCGATTAAAACAAAGTATGAAAAGATCCCAGTTCTATGGACTAATAATAGACAAATCAAGTGTCTATTGATAAGTCTAAAGGATTTTCTGTTATTAGTCCATAGGATTTTCTTTCTATTCCTGACTTTGTTTTACAATAAATGGAAGATATGGAATATGAAGACCCGAGTATTCAATCTGACTCCATATTGGAAACAAGTATTAAATTTTGTACATGATGATAGATACTGCATGACTGCTTCACATTACTACTCATGCGCAACTTTCAATCCCACACTTCTTTAACCTACTGGTATTTAGCACAGACCTAATTAAGTGCCAGTTAATACTAAATCACTTAGGTACATAAAAGGAAGCTTTCATTATTAAGGCTAGCAAATACCATGCAGGTTCAGGGTATATTCTATCATGTGCAATTGCGTGATTCATGCCAATTTCTCAAAAACAGCACAAAAAATCAACTAAATGATCAAAAATCATGCATCACATTTATTAGCCATACCTTTATTTATTTGTCAAATCTCTCCTATATTTAAACAACTGTTCCCTTTTTTCAATTGGGGGGGGGGGGGGATTTCTCCCATAAATTTTCAGTTCTTGAACAGACTGCAGGTTTCATCAACATTGTGATGAATCGATGAGAATTGAGCTATTACTGTTTTCTGAAATAAGGAACTCCATACTGCATCAGAATAAATATTGATCAATTTCATTAAAATTTCAAATTATTAATTTTCACAAGAAAAAAATGTTCTGATGTTATTATGTGCACAAACTTTTTTATAATCTGATGAGTCTATATTTTCAAATGTGAGGGTCCCTTATGAATGAACAAAGTTAGACAAATAAACCATTTACTGATATGGCCGTAAAAGTCAAGAAATGTATCTACTATTTGCACAATTGCAACACAATCTAGAATTGCCTTTATTTGTTTTTAAACAAGGCCAGTCCTGGTTTGGGTGTAGAGCCAACAGTCAAATAAAAACTTGAATAAAAACCTTAACACAGCTGTTCGTTTTGCAATACAACTGTTGATGTTCCCTCCATCAACCCTATATCCACTGATGTGGGCTCAGCAAAAAAAGGATTCTGGGCGATCAAAACAAAATTTTACTTGCTGTGGAAATTTTTAAAACATTCTGGACAGCTGAATGAAGGGTTTGTCCAGCCAGCATGCTACTGTAATAATAAGAGCTGCTTTAAAAAGTTTCTGGACACCCCCTGTAATGAATGCTTTGGGTTCAAAACCATAATGACAGTTAGCTAATAGTGAGGTAATCATTATAACAAAGTGTTTTTGCATCGCCTGTGAATTTCAAGACAAGGGTGTCACTTTTCCAGTAGGGATGTTGGCGGAGGTAAGTGGTAGTAGTTGTGAGATTTAATGGTATGATAGCTCAATACTGGCTGAATGGTGGCAAATAAGAGTTAAGTTCTAAAAAGCAGATATAAAAAATTGGCCCCCCCCCCCCCCCCCCCCAACTCTAGGAAGATAAAATCTATAAACAAAATCCCATAAACAGGACGTACTAAATGATACAAATTAAAGGTAAACATTTTAAGCTTTTGTATAAGGTATACAACACAAAAGATAAAGGTAAAACATGTAAAATCCTTAAAGCACATGGCCATAATTTGTTAAATGAAATGCATTCCCTCAAAAAGACCAAAATTTTCTCTGGTTGTACATCATCATAAAGTTTCTTCATTGAGTTCACATCAACATCTTGTGTCTCAAAGGGTGGAAGTCGACACACTTAACAAGAATGTTCCACTGTCAGTGGAAACTGGCAGGGTATGCACTTGGGCCGAGGTTCACAGTCATTGTCATAAACAATGTTAATATTTGGCATCAAAGTTTCCTGAAACTCATATATCTTTTACATCAGTCACTGTATTAAAATGAAACAATGTGCCTAAACTTTATTATATATCTAGCTGATATACTAAAATTCCATATTTTGGCAGTGTCAACATTGAGATTATATTATACCAGTTTGAAAGTCATACATCTTCAATATCAGTTTCTGTATACTTTGGTATAAATTTTATTATGGTACTAGAGTATACATATAATGTAAGTCTGTAGCCTGTTATACTAGGGTTTCATGTCTTACCTGATTAAGCAAAAAAACAAAAACACATCTTCATAACACTGTCAACAGACATATAACCACATTCTGTACAACCCTCATTTATAAATTAGTTTGGTGGGATTGTTACAAAGAAAGCCTTTGTTTTGGCAAGGTATATTGCTGCATCTGATAACCAGGCTTCAGTGTATTTTAATACTAACACCAACCCACCACTGATTATGGGGGACAGTTGTACTCAAGTTATATCATACCAGATATAAGGTTAATTGGCCAGATAATGCAACAAGTGTTGAAATAGGGACCGGCTGATTCTACTGCCCCAATTATGGCCAATTAAAGTTGCTGGCATGGGGCCTGGCTAGTGTATTAGTTTGTGTATTACTAATTAAGCAGGTCATTAATTATGTCCTAAATGTATATATGTTGTATGTGAAAACAGTATATACAGTGGCGTAGCAAGAACACCCCTCCCCCCTACAAAACTTAATTCTGGGGCCTCCTCCCAATAAAACAAAGTTGTTTGATGGGAATTTGCCCCTCCCCCCCCCCCCCCCCCCCCCCCCCCCAATGAGCCGATGCAGGGGTTGCTTGGGTGGTTGCTATGCTATTGAGTACATCTGATTCTGCCTTAAATTTGTTTATATTTTGTAAATCTTGGTTATCAATAAAATCATTTTTATTTCTCCATGTACTGTGTGACTTGCTATAATTTTGATCACTACTAGCAAAACTGGGTAGTGTTGAGTTTCAGCTGCCTTCTGGGTGTCTAGTACTGGTTCAAAATGTGTTTTTTTAATACCTCTGCAGTACATTAACATGGTATAAATTACAAAATGGAGATGCTCATTAAGTATAGGAGGGTTTGTAAAACAGCAATGCTGGCCTTGCTTTTTTTTTTTTTTTTTTTTTTTTTTACAGATTTAGTGATATCATAAGAGTGATGTGACTGGGCATGTAGATCAGATATTTACTTTGGAAAAAAAGCCACCATTTCCAACAACCTCAATTGGTTGGTGCCAACTCAATTGCTGGGGGTTGCTACAAGAAGATTGCTAGAGGCTCCACTCTAAAATGAAAGAAACAATTTTCAATGCTTTATGTTGTATTGATAACAATTCACAAAGTTGACAGCATGCCAACACATAGATAGGTCACATTACAGATTATGGGAGCCAGATTCAGTAAATACTATCCCCTACTCTTATTGCTGTTATTCTAGCACTATCTCTAAGTCATCCCTGTATGTGATTATTTTTTCATCAGCTGGAAGGCATTCTGATTACCCATAAAAGCTCATACCAAAATTTGTGATAACTTGTATATCTCCTTCCTTAAAGGCAAACTATGGAGTAAATCTTCAGCAAATAAAATTTTCATGATTTTTTTTGTAGAACAATTTGTAAATTACAAATCTGTTTCCCTGGTACTGTTTACTCGCACCAAATTGCTCAAATTTAGCACTAAGATTAATAAAGAGTTGGACTGTCAAAAATGACTGACTACATTAAAGAGTTGGACTGTCAAAAATGACTGACTACATTAAAGAGTTGGACTGTCAAAAATGACTGACTACATTAAAGAGTTGGACTGTCAAAAATGATTGACTACATTAACTCTGTTATTCGATCCATATTGATGGAACAGTAATTTCAAGCAAAGATAATGTTTTTTTCTGCAGCATTGAGTCACAACCTGATATAAAAAAAGAAAATGAACAGATGCTTTATTTTTTCTATAATTTTTAGGAGGAAAGGCATGGAAAATAAAGGATCAAGTGATTAAACAGTGTCCAAATGGGAAGTACTATTTGGAGATTTGTGAGTAGTGCTCATTCTAATTTTCTTGGAAGATTTTTATTAAATACAGTGACAAGGGATCAAATCGTCACAAATCCTTCTTAACTGAAAAATGATTGAGGCATGGATTCAGGCAATAAACTGCTAACATGGACATATCAGAGAAAAGTGGAGAGAGAGAGAGAGAGAATAATATTAAAAATAAGTTATCTCCTTGGTTATAGTTAGAAAAATTAAAACTGAAAGCACATTAACCTGTTGCTTTTCCAATTAACAAAACAAGAAATAAAAGCAGTCAATATCAGGTAAAATATGGTGAAAGATTGTTAAGAGACAAGGGTTGATATTTTGACGGGGTTTCCCCATTTAACATTTCAAATAGCTGTGATTCATTCTCTAAGAGTTACAGTGTATTGCCAATAATTTTGAAAAAAAACCTGTAACTGATATAATTAGTTTCTCTTTGTGACCTCACAAGTCATAATATGATATAAAGATAAGAAAATACATCCTAAAAATAATAATTAGAGACTGCCTTAATGTATCAGAATAAAGAGTATTTTCTTGATTCTTGACAAAAATTGTCATCAATCATTTTTTTATTTTGTGTTGATTTAGTTATCTCGGGGAGCCACTGTAGCTCAGTAAAGGATCGGATTCATAATCCAAGGGTCATAGTAAGATACCCAGCAAGGCAAGTCTGGGTTGACTGCATCAATGTATCCTTGGGAAAGGCACTTAGTTCCCATTTCCTTTGTATGATAAAGCCAATAAAATACTGAAAGTGCCATAAAAAAAGCCCAACCAACCAAATTCTTATTTTTGCTATTGGTTACAATACAGATTGTATGTGAAGCATTAGTTTTTAAAATTTCTTAAATTTCCACAAGATCACTGTTCATCTCATGGGCAACTGCAAATCCCCCTTTGCCCTAATCTCTACTTTATAAAGTTCTATACTCCCCCAATAGATCACTTCTTCACACAAACCAGGGAGGTAATGCCTGCTCAAACTTTAGTGATGGTAACACTTTTAAGCACAAAAGTATGTAAACTATGAAATAGAATTTTATAAGAACAATAAATTTGGGGTTTACAGGTATGGAAAATTTGACCTTTAAAGTACGGTAAATCACACATTTTTAAAGAACATTTTCTCAATTTAATGTGGAAACTACATTTGTGACAATATTTCCACACACAGGAAATTGTTGCAACATGAGCCAATACATGTATACATACAAACACATACACTCACATATGTACAGTAAACAGCTAGCGGGACTTACCGATTCCTGGTTGTAATCAGTAAGTCTGGGAAATACTGGGAAGCAAAGTTGTGATAAACTGCTCAGGGAATACACAAGCCTGGTAAATGTTATTTTTTATTTAGTCACAGAGCTAATTACCAATGTAATGGCAGTGACCACCATCAAGCCTGAATCTACCGGTACCATCTCTGCTCCTATATAATTCACATTTAGTTGTGAGCAGCATAGCATGAGATCTGTCCAAACTAAGCATATACATGCCATGGTAGATCAGGGTCTAGGAGTGTACTGGGTAAGCAACTCAGCCCTGGACTTATCTGCCGGGACAGGCCCGGGGTCTTGCTCACACCAGTAAAACACCAGTAAAAACAGATTTTTTTGCGGCGGCCCACCGCATTTGTCCCGGTATGCCCAATGGCCAGTACACCACTGTGAGGGTCTATGCTTTTCCTTCTATTTATCATTTCAACTGTACAGCATTGCCCCTGATCTTCTGTCATAAATGCATATATATATGGTAAACAAGTCATGTTGCATGCATATATTTTGGTAAACGCATGATGTTATACATGTGTCGATATGGTAAACAAGTCATGTCATAAATGCATATATATGGTAAACAAGTCATGTCGCATGCATAGATTTTGGTAAATGCATCATGTTATACATGTGTAGATATGGTAAACAAGTTATGTCATAAATGCATATATATGATAAATGAATCATGTCACACATGCATAAATATGGTAAACAAGTTATGCATCCTAAAATGCAACTTTTTATGCAAATCTGCTATCATTGAAAGGTCTATAAAAGAATGACATATTTACTTTCTTTGCAATATTGTTAAAGACACCTATTAAAGACAGTAATGGGGAGGCCTATCCATTCACAAAATGATAATTTCATCTAGGACAGATGACTTTTTCCCCATCCATCTGTTTCGTTTTTTTTTTTTTTTTCTTTAAACCAATTTAAAACCAATTCATGGACATGAACACAGAAGTGGTGAAGCATCTGATTCAAAATGATTTGGAGATGGATGTAGTGATGGAATAATTATCAGGAAAAAAAGAGATCCTTTCTTACACGACATTTTGAAACTACAATCATGGGCTCATTATGAATCAAGCAAAACATTTTGACATATCTCTGCAAGAAACATACCTTCTAACTGTTAAATGTAACAATTAAAATCTTGATCTACATAATGAAAATAACAAGTGTGCTTTTGGAGGTGTCAGAACTGCACAAAGATTTAAAAAAAAATAATAATAATTACTACTGTAACATCCAAAAGGTGATATGTCATGGTACATTTGCTTTCACAAAATGGATGTTTCTTCTATGGAATGTTTTCTCCATTTGGAGAGTCACTGACACATAACATTTTCTGAATGATGCAGAACTCTATTCCTACCACTTTTTCCCACTATAATATCTATGCACAAAATGACATATGTTTTCTTGTTCTGAGTTGGTGCAAAGAACAAGTTTGATATGATTGAGATGCATCGAGGCCATCAGGTCAAGATTAATACACCATATCAAAAGAGTTGTTTACCCCTGAGACAGAACAAAACATGAACGTGGTTTTATATTTATTACATATCCCCTCTTGAACACTTTCCAGATATTTGTAGCTATGCAATGTGAATGGAATTTAAAGCAAACTGGGATATATATACAAATCTGATTTTGTGATCTAGGAATATTGATGCACAGATTCAGTGAAAACACCGAAATGGTCTAAAAAAAAGGAGTGCAATATGGAAATATGGATTGAGCATCTGTACAGAACATAATAACATCCATGTTAAGATTACATCGGTATGTAATAAACTATAAACTATGCACTGCCGGTACCCAATATTGGCCTGGTGTACACAGTATACATTTGTAATCTTTACTGTATTCTTTGGGTCAATAGATAAATGCCCACTAGTCTCACATTTGAACTTAAAACATCTAAAGTGTATACAAATGGACAAAATTACAAAGAAAGGTTGTGCTAATTAGTTTGTCCTTATAATTAGTAAGCTTTCAATGTTGTTGGGTTGGATGATCAACATGTCATATTTCAGATCCAAAAAGTTCCATGATTCATTAATTTGATCTTTAATTTATTTGTTTAGTGTAGCACATAGAGCGCAGGATTCACAGGTTTCCCGCAATTTTTTGTCCTATATCCCCCAAATCTTGACCCTGTGTGTGCACCTTGGCGTGCTTTTTCATCAGGAATTTTTTATAAAAAAATACGCCTACAACTTTTTTCTAGTGGATGTCCATCAACGTCTTTGTTGATGCTAGCAACAGCCAGAGTGACTAAAGGTGATAAAAACTGTAAGATGGCAAAAAATATCCATTTTAAATTAATGTATCATGCAATGAAAACATTCAAGGTTTGTGGTAGTCTGCCAAGTTGCAATGTATAGTCCTTGACGGCCGTAAGTGTAATGTATTTTGAGTTTGAATTAATGACAAAAGAGATTTAATTTATGCAAATACACAATTTGTCATTTAATGAGTGATTATTAATTTGAAAATAAATTTGTTCAAGTATGTCAGAAAACATGGGTATTTATTATAATAAATGCTGGTAGATAATGAGTGAACACTAATGTTAAATAAGAGCAAGATCCGAAACAGAAAATTCCATGGTGCAGCTCATTTTCAGGTTAACCACATATTCAAACATGTTCATGTTTTCATGAGTCACTTGTGCACATAATAAAACATTCATTGCAATAATGTTAAGTGTTCAAGGAAAATATGATCTTACAGTGCAGACGACAAAATTATGGTTGCAAAACTGTCAAAGCAAATAATATTATCTCATTTTGTTAGCACTACTAGTACATTTTTTTAATATATTTCATTAGCAGTGGGAGAAAAATGATATTGCCACAGTGGCAATATTACTTTTGGAACTACTTGCTTTTTCCATTTATGAAGTATATCTGTCTTATGTATGTTATCCAGACCTGTATATCCATTTTTAGGCCTATTTCATTTTTTCTTCTTTTCCTTCTCTCTCCCTTCCTTCCTCTCTCTCTTCCTCCCAATCAGGATGAAAAGATCTTAAAATGTGTCAAGACTGTTGACCTTCTTGAATACATTTATGTAATCAATGAGAAGGCGCCATCAAGAATGTCTACAATTGAATCCCAAACAACAAAAAGTAGGCTTCAAGTATTAACTTTTTTATAATTAGTTTTCCACATGAATCATGCAAATTGTCAGTGACTCAACTTGCATGACTTGTTGCTATTCGATATTCTGTGTCACCCATACAGTATTGCACCTTTTACACCTAACTACCAAAGGTATACATTTTTACGACAAACTCTTGATTACATATAGTAATAAAATTGTTCAAGTAGCAATTTTATGTCATCACAATCATAATCATGTCTGATAAAAATGGAGACATCAGGCATTGATTAGTGTTGATTGCAAACCAAAATTAAGTGACAATCAAAATTAGGGTGCATCGTCTGTTACCACAATAGACTGCATGCAGAAATAAACAAAAATAAAAACAAAAATCCTTACAACTAAACTCACAATTAAGATTTGATGTTGAATGATGTTATGCTCTGAAGTCTGTTGAACCATTCTGTCTTTTCTCTACACTATCCCCACCCCAGCAATGTTCACTGTATCAATCCGCACAAGAAATGTGTAAACAAAAATACAAAATTTGTAAAAGGTCACTGTCCTAAGATTATTGTAAAATTTCAGAACTTCTTTTAATTGATGTAGTAATGCCACCATTATTGGCACTGAGAAAGAATGGAGAAACAAATCTATGCAAATCAAATGTTTTTGCCTTAATAAATATATAATAAAAAGAATATGTCTTTCGCAACTCGTGACAATACAATGTTTCTACTTCACTCATGAAATATTTCCTTATATTTAATCAACAAACGTAGATGTCCTCTATATATGCTACTATTTTCCTTTGTCCCTTGAAAATTGTGTGTCCCTGAATTTTGGAGGATGGGGGACACAATGTCCCCTGCCCTTGGGATCCTAGGTGCAACACTGTTTATTCATTTATTCTTTTTCTCCTTCTAAGTGGAGATCTTCTTACACAAATATGTAAACTGAACACAATGAGAAAAAAATTAAACACAATAAAAAAAGACCAAATGATGAGAAATAAATTAATACAGCACACCCTCCTGAACATGTTGCCCTGGGATGCATCATGTAATGATGTTCCAGCTGAGATTAAAAGAGTGTGTTTGTCTTTTAAGGATTTTACCCTTTTTTGCATTTGTCTTTGTTTTTATACTGTAGGCAGGACTGTGCTGATGTGTCAGTGTTCCAACTAGGAATTTCTTACAGAGGGGAGGAGATATGGGACACTTTTATTGAAATGGAAAATTTTTGCTGAAGAAAGGGGCACTTTTTGGAACAAAGGGGTAGATTTTTGCAATAAAAAGGACTTGACGCTGATGATGAACAATCACATTTGCTCCTGAGTTTACCCCATAAACATGTACTTGTTAAAGTCGAGCTTACTCACCCATTAGATCTGTGAACACAATACATAACCACTATGCTGTAAAGACATTTTGTGCATGTGCTCCCATACATTTATATGGGTTGTTTAAAAAAATAGCTTTGAAATGGTTGGACTTGGCCTATTTCGCATGAAGTTTTAGAAACTAACAAAATATAAATTCTTTGTTCTAGTGGCAGTTTGTTAAGTATTTTTACTTATTAGCAATTACCATAATGAGTGGACATAACCCTGAATTTTGCATTTTTTTCTACACTTTGTTGCCCTATATGCAAGGAATGATAAGCAGAAAAAGCAAATACACACACAAATACATAGAGAATGGGTGAGAGGGCCATAGCCTTTTAAGCTCGTAAGCTTTTTTCTACCTCTTTTGTCTGCTATACATGTCATCACTTTCAAAGTACTATTATTAAGAAATAATTGGCATTGTGCTCTGAAGAGTTCTATTTCTATCAGTTGCATTGTGTACTGGGAAGACGAAGACAGGCACTTGGAGCAGAACAAAAATTATTCAACTGCACAATTGAAACTTTTGTGCAGCCAGTCCAGATGCATCATGCATAATGAGACTGCTGCTGTGAGATGCAGCCTGCAATTAAACTTAGTTTTTTGTGCAGTTACTGCAGGACATGACACATGATGAGAACATTTATACATGCATGGTCCCAGATGTCTCATACACTGTAAGCTTCCATTCTTTGTTCAAAAGGATAAAAAAAAAACAAAGTGTTAATCTAATTTACATTTAACTTGTGAACTCTGCATGCCTTTAAAACAATTTTCATGCTAATCTTGTTGTAAATGCCTTCTATTTAATTAACATTATTAATTAAACTATACTACTATGACAACAACAGACATAAATCTGTCAACTATGCCATTGTCTCAACATTCAAAGTGGCAGGCAGTGGTTATCAAGTACAAACTTGCAGCTTCAAACAAAAAAGCTAGTTAAGGACTGATGGTGAAATATTTTGTTTTGTTCATATCAGAATCTTTGCCTCCTCTTTCCTTGCTATCATTAAGACCTGTACCACAATTCCCTTATCAGATAACAATGTCTGATGAAGACTTGCATGATAACTATGTCTGTTTAAAAAAAAAATATTGTGGGTCAATGTGTTAGCTGCACTTTCTGTCTCAATTAATTATTTAATTAATTAATTAATTAGAAGAGTTTCAGTATCAGCATCTGTTTGTTTATTCTTGATATAAAAAAAAAATGTCAAGTACAGAACAAGCAGAATATTCACTCCTTGACCAACTCGAAAATTCACCAACAAGATTCTTGTATGGTACCATTATTGTAAGATTTTGGTGATTGCATTGCTAAAGGAGATTACAGAGAGACCTACCTTACTGGTAGATACTGCCATATATAGGACACCTGTTCATAAAGAACAATATTAATTTGTATTGTTTTAAAATTATAATGACTCTAACCTCTACATCAAGTACACCTGCCCAAATCTGTGTGGTCCCTTGAAAGTCCTTTATAGATAAATTTCACTTACCATCTATACTTGCTTAAAAATCGGGTCCAACTTCAAACAATATAGACCCTGATCAGCTGTCGTATAATGCGCCAGCCGATCAGGGTCTATGCTGTTTGTTCTTCTGATTACTCCTAACAAACTGCATAGACTCAGATCTGCCAGTGCATTATATGAGCAGATCTGGGTCTATGCAGTTTGCAGTTGGATCCAACTTCTACACAAGTATATACAATATTTTGTATTTTCTCAACATTTTTTTGTCCTGTGAGCAAGTACTGCAAAATTAACAAGAACAAGAAGGGATCAATTCAGGGACTCTGGCAGAAGTTGGATGTTAAAATGGATTTTTTAAGTTTGACTGTTCAAGGACTCTAAAAGGCTCTAACAATCCCCTATGAGAAAGTGCCTTGGACAACATAGTATGTGCATGCATTCTATTGCAAGACCAGTTACTACATAAGAAACCTAAGCCCCTGGGAAAGTAAATACAGGTTTGGATTCCAAGAAAGTGGGAGCATGTGGAAGTCATTAGCAACATTTAGAACAGGTACTTTTAGTTTGGTATGTCTTGGGGGTTCTGCAAGACCTAAATGAATTTCTCATGTTCCTGCAATCAGTCTCAGACAGTTGTCTGCAAGCCAAACCATGCAGACAATTAACAAATAAATACAAGGACTGCAAGTGCACACTAGGATATTTTTGGATCAATATCATTTATAATTCAAGGAGACATCTGTTATTAAATCTTGGTTCTTAGCTATGGTTTTTGTGTTTTAGATGCACATATTCTTTTTGAATGAAGAAGCAATTACATTTTTCATACAAAATAAACATGCATTAAAATGTAATACTGGACAGTGCATATCTATGGAATATTGATTATTCTACAATTCTAGCACTCAAAATCAGACTTAATTATTTTTTGTGCCATCCAATGAGATTAGAAGTTAAAGAGTTATATCAATAGTATGATTTTCCTCAATACTACAATTACATGTATGAATATTGAAAAACTAAATTTCAAAGAGACATTATAATGAAAACATAGTAGAATTTATGTATATTTCCTTTGGATGATGTCTGCATAAGTGTAGTCTGGTATATAGGCTGTATGAAGGTTCTTGATGTACAAATTTATCAACAATCCTACCCTATATATCTTCACTTTAATTTTATATTCTTCACAAAAATCACAACCAAAGACATCCTTAATGACTGGTCCACTGTGGATCTGGACAATGCAGAAAGGGAGAGTGAGTTAACCAAAGTAAAAAATACTTGTACCAACACCAGGCTCTCTGGAGGCTAAATTATATATATTTCTGTCTAGTATCACTGTCTATAACACATGAGAATAATACAGAGGTTTTATTATATCATGATAATGAGAGAGATATATCCTCTTTATAGCATAACATTGTAATCCTGGCAGACATGATATAATTTAGTGCCCATCATACGATGAAAATATCGCACATACGATTTATACAGTGCTTATAACTTATAACTTACCTCTAAGAACTCTTAAATAAATAACATTATTTGCACAATCATACAAAACTACATGTAAAGCTTAGGTCATTTTTATACAAAACTACATGTAAAACTTAGGTAATTAAACTACATGTAAAGCTTAGGTCATTTTTATACAAAACTACATGTAAAACTTAGGTCATTTTTATACAAAACTACATGTAAAGCTTAGGTCATTTTTATACAAAACTACATGTAAAACTTAGGTCATTTTTATACAAAACTACATGTAAAGCTTAGGTCATTTTTATACAAAACTACATGTAAAACTTAGGTCATTTTTATACAAAACTACATGTAAAGCTTAGGTCAAAACTGCTGATGCATTTATAACTGCTTATGGTGTGGTAACAGTATCATTAAGAAAAACAAGTTATTTTCTATACATGGAGAAAATAATGTTTGGCTATATCTTGTTTTGCTTGGGGGTTTTAAATATTTTTTAAAAAATGCAAGTAAAAAAAAACAAAGATTCTGAACCCAAAACTAAGAAGTAATATTATCTCTGCTAACAATAACATTGCCATAATTATAAAAAGCTGCTGATGAATCTGATGAAAGTCCGGTTTGCCTGACTGGGGTTGTTCGTGCCTCTTTCCAATTAAGACTGGCAGAACATACAGTTGCTGGAAATACCACTGGTTAAAGAACTCAATAATGCCATGTTAAAATGATACATTTTTGCCAACTCAGCGGTATCTTACTGACCCAAATTAATAGCACTGTAATAAAATATGTCAATACAAGTAAAAATCCATGCCATATGATTTCCAAGATCTGAGCCTCTCATTCTTGGAATCTCATTTTAGACCTCCATTATTATGTTCATGTGTAACATATCATCCAATGCAAACATTAGCAAAAATGAATTTAAGGACAATTATCATCTGTGAACATCAATCTATTTCAACCTATTCTATGTGATGAAACCTCTAATTAGTTTTTAGCACAAAGCTTGGGGATACTGGGATATCCTCTGTCTATCTGTTATCGCATCTCCTGAAGTGCTGTGTGGGCATTTATGAAACTTGGTGGTTATCCTGTCAAGTGGCACAGCTAAGCATATGCCCAGATGCAGATATGTAAATTTGAAAAATCAAAATACCTTGTTTTAAAGTTCTAGGTGGGACATCCCAAGCCGCCATCATTCCAGTCCCCTTATAGTGTGTCATAAAATTGTCTAGCTATGTCCCTGTTACCAATTAGGTAACCTTTCTTCTGCAAGAGTGCTATTATTATGTCTCCCTCCACGGACATTATAACTATTTCTTTCTAAAACAAAACTTATATCTAGTGATCCCTGGAAGACCCATCATATCTATAATGGGTTTGGGTTGTAACCTCTAGGTCAATGTCTAAGGATTGGGAGTAGGGGAGGGAGAGGGGATGAGTAATATATAACAAAGAGTGTGAGCATTTGCCATTTGTTAGCCAGCAATGTTGGTCTAGTGATGAAGTTGTTGTTCTTTTAATCAGGTCATTTTTAGTAATAAATGTGTACCTTAAAGTACCGTTTATACTCGTGTATAAACCGGGTCCAAATGAAAACAACATAGACCATGATCTGCCGTTGCCTAATGTGCCGGCAGATCAGGGTCTACGCTGTTTGTTCTACTGATTAGTCCTTACAGGCTGCATAGACCCAGATCTGCCGGCGCATTATGCAACAGCAGATCTGGGTCTATGCAGTTTGCAGTTGGTATCAGCTTATATGCGAGTATATTTGGTAACCCTTTTAAACTTCAAAAACAGTGAAAATGTTGTGACTGAGGCTGGACCAATTGCTTTTGTGGCAATTCAATACAAGCAAAAGATACAATAAAAACAAAATATTTAAATTTAGTAAAAATTTTGCATGACCAATATAATATAATGCAAGTGTTACATTAAGTTCGTGATAATGATATTTCTTCATGTGTATTACCATTAGTCAGAAAATATGCTAGAGTGGGATTCCAGAGGTTGGGTGGAGCAATAAAAAGGGTATTGGTAGAGAAATGTAAGGGACTTTAGATTCTCTCTGTCAATATCCTTTGAGACTCCACCCTATCATATAACTGGTATCAAACAACAGAATACTGTCAAACTGATTTATAGTATTACTGTGACTTTTCTTCCGATTTTGATATCAGCTTTCTTATTTTACTGAAGTCACATACCGGTACATTTCCATTATGCACCTCTTTCCTGGCACTCTGGTTTATTTTCTTTTCTTTATATAAAATGCTGAATCATGTAAGCAAGATAAATGTAGACAATCATTTTTAACTGCTCATACTTGTGTCTTGGAAGTCATGAACATCATCATTTGTAAATGTACTCCTCACAGTGCTAAAGAAGACTATACTACATCACTGTCACATGTTTTAGACAATTATTGACAATAATCTACTTAAATGGAAATGCATGCCATATTTAAGGAAGATTTCTGGATAGTCTGACTTGTGAATTTGACTGCTTCTTGACAAACTTTCCACTGCTTATGAACTAACCATTACATTCTGGGGCAAGGGACCTGGGATTTTCTTTAGAACCAGAATATATATTTTTTTCTTATAGCTCAAGATAATATAAGAAGTTATAATAAGTTACTTTTTTCTACAAATCTGAGCAAGAATATTTTTTTGAGCTATTTGGCTGCCAAAATTTTTGTAAACAAAAATCCCCCCCCCCCCCCATCCCCCCCGAAAATTAAATGGTTGGCCCCTTATGGAAAACTTGCATTATTTCACATGCTGAAGGAAAACTTACTTGGAAGTGCAAACATTCTAACAGTCCAACCTAAATTTACCTGGCAATATTACATATCTTTATTTTCTGGGGCATATTCATATATGCTGTTAGAATGTGCTTGCTGAATTCATAATTGTTAAATATTGCCAAAATATGGAAAACTGACTACATACGACTTTACTACAGATCTTGTAGGGTATATTTCTGGATTTTATTCATGGAGCAAAGGGTTAAGAAAGTTAACTTGGTGTCTTTTTTTTTCCCTCATGTTCATTAATTTGTGTCTTTTTCAATTTAAAGTTTCTTTCATTGTTTACTTACAATGGAAGGCATGATAAATACAACCAATTTTAAATGTCCATCTATTCATTTTATTCCATAAATTGATTTTGACAATCTATTCTCCCTCTCTCTCTGTAATCTAGATTTTCCCTTGCACTGATTCTTTTTTGTCTTTTCACAATTTCACTTTTTCTTTGTTGTACATATAGAGGATGGTATAAGACGAGAAAGCCACTATCATACAAAAAGTGCTGAAATACTTCAATATTTTCACAACTTTTTTGTTATTTTCTACTTCCATCTCATTTGCCCTGTTTTATTAAATGCTTATGGCATGATGATAAAACATTCTGGTATTGTTGATTGTTCTAGTTATCTGAGATGGAAGGAAGAAAGCTTTATTCCCCTTCAAAGTTTGTATTGATGTCACCCAGGAACTGATATCCTATAGAGAGAAAAAAAAAGAGCTATAGTTTGTGCACATTAAATGGCTCAATAAATTTCAGAATTCTCTCAATTTTAGTTGCTTTATTTCTAGGTTCAAGTTTGTTGACAGCCTTCAGAAATTCAAATCTCCTTTTTTTCCAGGATCCTGAAATCTTCAATGACAATTATGACCCTTTCTATCATGAATATCAAATGTTTCTACAGACCATAAAATTACAGCTCTGATAGGAAATGACCCAAAGCTGATGACAGGAAGCTTAGAAAATTGGAATCTTATTCCTATGGAGTCTGACTGACTATATGATTAAGTTACCTTAGGCCTCATTATCTACAGAGGTTATACAAGCATGTCATCTATCCTTGACCTAATAACAAACCTAGACTGGAATTCTGATTTTGTGTTTACCATCTGTCTAAACTCTCTAAAGGATGCTGCCAAGAAGTCTGCCAAGAGTCTGCAGGACCAGTCAACACTTGCATATTGCCCCACCACCCATTCTTCATTTTGACTGTGATTAAAAATGCCTTGCTTTTGGACAGAGGTGACAGAAGGTGAACTTGAATATAATTGATATTTTCACATTCAGCACCACTGCCACTAAGTAAAGTGCCTCTGCTATCTAGCAATCCAATATACAATTTTGCATATTATCCCTACACCAACTAGCTAGCTCAATTCGTGTGTGAAGAGTCCAATAAAACAGTTCCGCACACTTGACCCCTTTACTTTGTTGTGATGACTAATTTAAGCCCAACTGATATATATCTTAATTGTAATTGAAATCAATTAAAATTCTTCATGAATTTTTTTACATGTGTTTTGTAAAGCAAAAACTGACCATGTTCATTGGAACACTTCCGTTGTTTAACTCTTTTAATTTTGGAGGTAAGTAGTTCTTGCAAGTTGTAAAACTCTTAAAACTTGGAGATTAAGTAGTTTTTGCAAGAAGTCTGCAATCCCATAATGCCTAAATTGAAGTGATTGGTTTTGAAAAACACTGTAACTTTTGAAGATTGCTATTTTCATCGCCATGTAGTTCTATAATAGTAAACATGGCCCTGTATTCACGAAACTCCGAAACTTGCGTGCTCACTCAAAACTCAAAATTAACTTCGTCATAGGATTATATTTGTTAAACAAAATAAATGATACATATTTAACAGACATTAGTATCTAAATGTATTGATACTTTGAAATCTCTTGTATTTCAATTAGTTTATTTATTGTAAGCTATCAAAAATAGAGTCTGAGTGTGCACTCTGGTTGAAGAGTTTCGTGAAATGGAGCCTGGGCTTTTGTTTTCAGAAGCCACGGTGGCTCAGTGGTTAGGGTGGTGGACTGGCTCAGTGGTTAGGGTGGTGGCTCAGTGGTTAGGGTGGTGGACTTGTGACCAAAAGGGAGTTATTTCAAACACTACCATTGGATCAGCCCGTTTTTGGCTACCACGGTGTGTCCTTGGGCAAGGCACTTTACTCCAATTAGCTTGACACTAGATAACCTCTACTTGTGTTGCTGTGCCATAAAACACCAAACAAATATTCCTGTCAGTATGGCTTTGAATGCAGGCTGGAAGTTAGTGAAGCGCGTGAAGTTTTCCTTGCCATTACAATGTCTTGAAATTAGACTATCACTTTCTATAAATGCAACATTTTTGACAAAATTGTTAACAAATTTGAAATTAAAACTTTAAATACTTAGGTGCAAATAAGGATGGGTTTAAAATGTGTAGAAGACATAAATGCAGCCTTTAATTTTGTAAACAAGCAAATGTTTTCTTTCTTTATTTCATCTAAAATTTCCACTCTGAATGAGAATGTACTGCTTATTCCTTGTTTTCTGGCATAAAGAGTAACAAATCTAACATGTATTATGATAACCTATTCTGGTACTCACAAAAGAACATAGTTACAATGTACAATTGAGATGTATAAGACTACTGTTTCGTATTTGATGAACAATGCATGTATTTTACCGCATTAAAATATTCACTTCATTTATTCAGTATAAATCTTAACACAAAGATCAAATTTTCCCTTTTAAATTATTAATTATTATAAGAATATGATTTTGATATATTTTTCAATCCACATTGAAACAAAATACCTCAGGCTTGAAATTGAAAGAGCAGTAGCAGGTGTTGAAACAATTGTTTCCCCCCTTTCAACACAGTGCAAAGTGGCCACTTCACCTATTTCTTTATGAAGTAACTAGAATTCAAAACACCTTACCAATCTGCCTGCATCAAACACTGTCTGGTGGGAGGAGGGACTATTACCTTATATGCTCACTTATCAAATCTATCTTGTTGCCTTTTTTTCGGAACTATGACATGCCATTGTTCAAAACACTGGTACATATATAGGTTCATCTGTTTGACAGTTGTTTCCAGAAAAATTTGTGTAGCATTGTTCAATCCTATTGATTAAATTATTTCATTAGGTTCCACTGCATTGATGATCTGCTAAGGAAGCACATACAATATATTTTATAGCTACATGTATGATGGCTCTCTCAGCTGTCAGAAAGTGTAAATCTAACTGGTTCTGGCACTCCTCTTCAGACTCTAGTCTAGTATATTCAAGAAGAAATATAAATGTAACCAGTCTTAGAGAGAAGAAAGGTCAGACTGGGTAGACATGTTATACGCATTTTCACACACTTTGCAGGTTTGATGATGGAACTAATACAGTTCAAAATAAGTTTGATCGTTAGTCATTGTCCCAATTTGTGCTATTATTTAACCATCGTGTTTAAGTATTCCCAAAATGCTGATCAATCACATACAGCACTAACTAATTATAGTTCTCTTGATTATAACATGTTTCCTCTTATAAGGTGGGCATGGTCATGGATCCCATTTTATTATGTAATAGAAAATCATACCAATCATATACAGGTACTTCAATATAAGGCAGTATACTACATGTCTCCCATGGACAGAGTTATAATGATGGATTGTTGTAATATGATCAGTAGCCAGCAGGTCAAGGTCTTCATTATTTCTGTACATCATCCATGAACTTACATTCTAGACACCATCCAACAGAGACAAACTTTCAGAGTAACCACATTAAACAGAGACTGAGTTTAATTGTCAGGGGCAAGTAACTTAGACTATTTTCATACCATTTTCTTTTGTTTACAAATAAAAACAAATATAGATATAGTATCTGCAATGCTGTCAGAAATTCAGAACAAGTGCAGAAAACACTTTTGATCCAGTGCAAACTTTTCTGAAGACAAGTAAATTCCAGGAAATTTTTGATGTCCCTGCTTTTTGTTAGCCTCATCAATATCAAGCTGCTATAAAATTTGGTTGAAATCCAATAATAAAGAGAATTACTGTATGGGAAAAAAATAGGTGGGTCTGATATTCAAGGCTTTAACTCCTTTAAACAATGCAGAATGATGACAAAACTGTCTCGTGAAAATCAAGCTGCATACAAGACCTGCTTAAAATCCAATAATAATCAAGGGAGCCATGGTAGCTCAATTGGCAGAGTGCTGAACTCATTATCCAAGGGTCGCAGGTTGAATCAGCCAACTCAGTGTGTCCTTAGGAAAGGGACTTGGCTCCCATTTTCTTGGCATGATATAGCTAATATGGTGTAAAAAGTGCTGTTAAAACCAATAACAACAACAACAAAATATAAAAACAAATCAAGGGATTTATTGTGCAGAAAATAAATTAGGTGGGTCTGGCGATATCCTAAACGAAGATGTTGAAGGCTGACAATCAAACTCAGCCATGGTCTCATCAATATCAAGCTGCATAGTGCTTAGATTCAATATTACCTTCACTAACCAATTTTATTACTACTTCATCCGGTGAATTCCCTTACATTTTCAAAACTGACATTGTAACACTTCTGTTGAACAAACTGATGCTTGACCATAACGATTTAAAGAACTACCGCCCAGTTTCTAACCTTCCATTCATGTTAAAAATTGTAGAAAAAGTTGTTCTATCCCAACTTGTATCTCATCTGAATTCAAATACATGTAGTCTTTTTAGCAATGTACAGTCTGCATATCGCCCTCACCACAGTACTGAAACTACCCTTCTGAAAGTAGTCAATGACCTTCTCTCTGCTTTGGTTGGTGGAAAAATTAGTCCCCAACCTCCTTGCTTGTCTGCAGCATTTGACACAGTATACCATGATATATTACTTCACTGTCTCCAGCATATATTTGGCATTTATGATACAGCCTTACTATGGTTCAAGTCCTACTTAGTCAACAGGACACAAATTGTGTCCGTAAATGGAAAACATTCAAGCCCAGTTGATCTATGTTTTGGTGTTCCACAGGGTTCTGTTCTTGGACCCGTTTTGTTCATTAATACACTCAGCTGCTCTCAAGTGTCATAGATCGTCATCCAGTGTTTCACCAATTGTATGCTGATGACACCCAGATATACAAATCTAGCCACCCAACTGAAGTTGTTGCTACCATCCAAGATGTAGAGGTGCATTTCCAATGTGAAGTCATGGATGACATGTAACAAGCTGCAGATGAATGATGATAAAACCGAAGCCATTTTTATCACCACACAAAGACTTTCTCATTCACATCCTTTATCTCAAACAATAAGTATCAGCAACACCAACATTAAATTCACACAGACAGTACGAAACCTAGTTCAAACCACAGCTGCTCAGGTCATCCTTAGAGTACCAAGAACTATGGACACCTTCCCCCTGCTCGGTACCCTACACTGGCTACCCATTCGATCCAGAATCCAATACAAAATTTTTTCCCTATGCTACACTTCACCCTGACAAAATACCTATCTGACCTCAACCATGTGTACACCCCAGCATGATACTTACGCTCCTCCAACACTTGTATTCTCATTATTCCTACTGTCAAAACAAAGTCATACAGACGTTATTTTGCATACCAGGGCCCAGCTATGTGGAACGAATTGCCAATTGAACTTAGACACAAGGACACTGTGATCTCATTCAAGAGTGCTCTTAAAACTTACCTATTTCAACTGCAAGAATAGACTTAAAGACTTAATAATGTTTCCTTACCTTAATTATTTTCAGCATGTTTTTATTTTCTAATTTCATGGTGTTTGTTTTTGTAATCATGTCTTTATATATGTTTTTATGTGTTTATCTAATATTGTAAAGTGCTTAGAGCTTCTAAAGGTTAGATGCTGTACAAAGTCCTCATTATTATTCTTATTATTATAAAATATTTGGATGAAATCCAATAATAATTAATAGGTTATTGTGCAGTCACAAAAGTGGCCGGGTCTGACAATCAGGGGCTATAACTGTGCTAAACAATGATGCAAAATACTAACAACTGAACCCTGCCAAAATGTCATAATTATCAAGTTACATAGTAAATTTAGTTGAAATCTAATCATAATTAAGGGAGTTACTGTGTGGAAACGAAAATGGCTGGGTCAGACAATCAATAGTTCTAACTCTGCTAAAGTGTATGTCATGTAGGTGCATTATTGATCTTAGATAAAATATTAATTGTTGCTCTAAAATTTAATACTAATATAGGTTAACCAAAGTATATTCATTCTAGACTGTTGAATGCTGAGCACCTTAGTTGTCATCATAAAACTTCCAGATGAAAATTATTGATTGCTATGAACTTTTACAATGGCAACCAGGTACTTTACTGGTCAAGACAAGAGGGCATAGGATCTAAACATTACCAGTGCAGGGGATTATGAAATTTTCCAACACACTGCACTTTCATTGTGACATCATAGCGCACAACATTCAATCTGGTTTATACTGGAATATACCTCTTGCTTTACCTTGTCCAAAAATGTCCATGTACTTTAACAGTGATTTTGATATACATGTATGCATTCTATACACGTTCATAATATGATCTTCCAAGTAATACTGATTGACGAGGAATAAAATAAACTGAAAAATCATCAGTTAAAGGTATGTATAATCAAATTATCCAAAATGACACCCACAGGTGAAATAATCAGTAGCGAACACCTACATGACCTGTATGCCTTGTAATTTAGGTATCATCCATATCTAGCTTCATACCAAATTTAGTTGAAATCCAATAATAATTAAGGGGGTTGTTGTACGGAAACCAAAAAGTGGGATGGATGGAAGGAAGGACAGATAGACAGGCCCAATGTAATTTCCACTTTTTTCAATAAAGAGCGAGGACTAAAAACTTCAAACCATGCATTTTCCACTGCAAATCTATGCAAGCAATAACTAGACCTGTGTTTGTAAAACATGAAGATGCTAACTGCATACCAAAAGTAAAATTCCAAAGCATTCAAATATGAAGAAAAATGTTAAGTACTACTGCAATAACATGATAATCTAGCTGGCTTATTTACGTATGTATACAAACATGTATACCAAAAATGTTACTTGTTAACTCAAGTGCTTTTTGCTTAATCACTGCAACAAGGTTTTGTCACAAAATGTCAAATCCATAAAGTTCAATAATGTGTCCAAAAAACTGAAAAAATTGCTGTAATGGCCTGAAAATCTAATCAGTGTGGTCTATCTGGTCTGGGTCTGTGTGGTTAGGCTGTTTATACCATTTTGATCTTGTGTAATATGTACCCAAATATGAATTAACAGTGTAGACCCAATGCTCATAATATGAACTCAAGTGAAAAGTGTCAACCCTGATCTGCTGGCACATGATTATACAGTAGTAGATCTGGGTCCATAGTGTTCACTGTGGGTTGAGTTTTTTACATGGTTACATACATGAGTTACAATCTATACATGTACACTTGAATATAAGTCTGATCCAACATCGACAAAGATAGATCCTGATCTATTTTCACATAATGTGCCGACAGATCAGGGTGTATGTTGTTTGTTCCACTGATTAGTCAAAAAAAATAGCACAGACCCAGTCCAGCTGTTTGCAGTTGGATCCAACTTATCTGTGAGTACATACGGTATTTTAAGCTACAGCCATAATGAATGCAAATGTCATCACCATCATTAGCAGACTCTAAGCACATTTTATTCTAAGCTACAGCCATAATGAATGTAAATGTCAACACCATCATTAGGGGAAGGACTCTAACCATCTTTGGATCTGAGAATCAAATAAAGGATTAATTATGTTGCCTAGGGCACATGAATACATTAGATATCTTAGGACAATGTCATCTGCATCCAGTGCCTTGGATAAAACCTTCGACTGGTAGGACCCATACTAACTATTGCTCCTCTATTATTAGGATACTCAACCATCAAACTATAAACTTCTTCCTGCTTGTGACATGAGACTGATACTCATAATTGTGGCTTTAGATGATCCCTACTGGCTACTGCACATAATAATCCCTGGTGAAACTATAGAGCTGACCTAGTTGCTATGACTACATGTACATCCTAATGCATGGTTACTGGTTTTATTAATACTGGCATGGAATTCTTAGTGTTATGCATTTCTTTCCTTTAGTTATGATCTTTTACTTAGTTTTGATGGTTACATATACAGAGATGGCACTGGAAAGATAACTTTATAGTGGTTAAAATATTTTAAATATTTGGCATATATGCAGTTGTTGAATTTTTCCTAAACTGAATTTTATCTGTAATATTTACAATGCACATTCATTATACTGGAAACAATGGTTCTCAGCCCACAGAATACTATGTTCCACATTGTTTGGCCTCAGTTCCTTTCATGCCAAGCAAGTGTTTATGTACTTTAAGGGTTGGGCTATTAACAGTTTTGAACTTATGACCCAGGGGTGGGTCCCCGGGGATAGGGAGACCCAGAAGTCAAAGTTGGTTGCAGAAATGACTTGGCATTTTCAACCTTTGAAAGTGTGTATGTTGGGGATCTCAATGGTTTTCAACTTATGACCCAAGGGGAGGAAAGGAGAGACCCATGAATCTACGCTAAACAGTAAACTTGTGCATAAATAAATTCCCCTTTTGCCAAGTAAGTGTGTACATACTTTGTGTGGGACTATTAACTGTTTCCAAGTTATAACTCGGAGGCTAGTTCAGAGCAGACAGGGTGAGACCCAAGGTCAATGATGGTTACATGAATGATTTGTCCTTTTCATGCTAAGAAATTGAATGCATGACTATAGGATGAGGCTCTCTGTTGTTGCCAAAATATGACCAGGGACTAGGTCCCAGGGAGTAAAGACAAACATAGAGGCATGCATCAGGGGTAATGTTGGATTAAAACCAAGTTAACTGTCAACTTAAACAATTTTTCAAATATAAATCCAAAGATAAATGCATGCATTACATTAATTGAGCACTGAGTATGTGAAAATTAGGTTACCTATGACCTCTTTCACCCCACCACCTAGTGGGGTGGGATTCACTTTGATGAAATGAAACAAATCCCAACTCCCTAAACATGAATGTAACAAGTCACATCAAATTCCTACTGATAGTGTTTTAGAGTTATGGGCTTGCAAAAGAACTTTGCATTGATGGTTAAGTTGTGCAGATGACAACAATATCGGTATTGCTATATCATGCATTGGTCTCCACAAAAGGCTAACTAATTATCACTTCTAGGGTTTTTCAAAATTATGCCTTTTCCAATGATTTTTTATGAAAATAGTAGAAAGCATGAAATTTAGCTTGTGATGTCTGAAGCTGCATTTTCCAATTCTCAAGCAAATTAATTTAAAATCAGACTATATAATCAATATCAATTATACACCCACTATTTTTGAGAGAACAAATACTCCTTGTTTTCATGATTCAGTCTGATGACAAAGAAAGACAAAGAAAACTTTTTCATGTAGTCTGTTCACAAACAAACATATAAAAGTAAAATTTTCAATGACTATTTTGTATGCTTGAAATGAAGTTCAGTGAAAACATCCAGTTAGTCAATTAAATAGATCAGAAATTTGAGCAATCACAAAACTGTTTTACATAACATTGGAAAAAGGCAATGGATCCAGGCAAGTAGTAGTTTACTTCCATAGTTTTTCATTACAGGTAGCAAATCCTTTGATTAGAAAGACTAAGGAGATAAAGGTCAATAAATTGCCACTAAGGTTACCATGGCAACAATTTATCCAAACTGATTACTGAGTGGAAGAAGTTTATTGGAAAACTGATAGCATGCTGTGTTTTTCTTTTCTGCACTGTCAGCTAGAAGTGAGAAGAAAATGAGCCAGATACCTGCAGTCTGTTAGCTGGAACTTGTACCAGTCCATGTGAAAATGTCTACATGAACCTGGGTATAAACTCCCCTAACAGTGTTAAAACTACCATATATACTTGCTTACAAGCGGAGTTCAATGCAAACTGCACAAACTCAGATCTGCCGTTGCATACTGTGATGACAGATCTGGATCTATGCAGTTTGTTAGAAATAATCAGTAAAACAAACAACACAGACCCTGATCTGCCAGCTCATTATGCAATAGCAGATCAGGGTCTATATTGTTTGCAGTTAGACTCAATTTTTAATGGGTATATATACAGTAATCAATCTGAGCATAGTTGGCTGAATATCAAGAACACAAATACTCCAGAAATGTAGACTTGATAATAACCTTGTTTAGTACTAAAACTATGTCCTACACTTTCTTTCCTTTCATGATTGTCACAAAATTTACCAGTTCAACATTTCCGTTACATGTCCAATTTTAAAATTCACAATAATCATTGCTAACTGAATTACTAAGAACAAACCAAGTGTATTAATGAATAAAGCCAAGTTGTGTGTATTTCCCAATACTGTCCTCTTTCATATACATTTATTTCACTCACTGGTGAAACATCTCCAAAATTTACTGGTGAAACATCTCCAAAATTTACTGACACAATGAAGTATTTTAATGTGTGAAGTAGATGTATTTTAATTACTAATAAGAAAGCGCTGTTAAGGCAATAAAAACAATAGCACAACAAGACCTACTGCTATGGCTTGCCATGGCAAATTCCCATGCTTTTAATTCGATACAATATTTACCCCAGGATCCTACTACTACTACTATTCCCCCACCTCCCCACCCCCTTGGACCTGACAGTAATATTTCACAACACGTTACTATTACTTCCTCCCAAGGCAACATGTTTAAAGTTTGGTAAAAAATATTTTAAAAATGCCACACTGTAAAAGCAATTGTTGTATTTTGTTTACCATTGGACTATATACAAGACTTCACTTTTTGTACACTGACAGGGACACCTCCCCACCCACAGTATAAAAAAGTTTGAAGTCTTATTTAAAGGACTATATTGACCTCTGACCCTTATCAGTGACCCCCACATGAGAGACCTAAAAAATATATCCCTCTCACAGATGGATATCAGATGGGCAAGCTAGGTACAGTGTTTGTTGAATCTGCATTTTTCAGTTTAGGAGGAGACAGGGTTATAGATAGGCAAATAGACAGCTGGATGGATAGATAGATGCAGGGTATCAAAATATGCCCTACTTAAACCCTACTAAAGCATTGGGGTAAAAAAGGTTTGTCATTAGCAATACTTTTGACCTAAAAACAGGTAATGGACTTGTGCTGCTCTGTCTGTATGTCTGTCTCTCTTTATATATATATATATATATATATATATATATATATATATATATATATATATATATATATAATCCCATGTAATAAACATTAGATTAAAACAAATTGTATACTCTCCCTGTGGAAACATATAGGGGCCAAAATATTTTTTTATGCAATAAACCAGATATTTCTGTATGATGTATAATATGAAAGCATCTTTGGCTGATGATTGTGTTAGAAAAATTGCTCCAAGGAACAATGACTAATAGCTCACAAAGGGTAAACTGCTGCTGATGGTATATTTGATGTATGATCATAGACTGAAGCCCTTGTATATAAAGGGCAAATCAATACATATCATTTAGATAATTAACAGGAATAAACCTATTCAATTCTCTTGAATGTAAAATCCCAAATTGCATAGTAAATGCGGCTAAATATTATATAAACATGCATACCCCCTCCCCCCCGCACCAGTTAAATCATAAAAAAGATGATAGCAAAAGTCATTATTTGGATAGTCCAAAATGGTTTTCACTGTTATAATTCAGAGCTAAGTGACTTTGTTGGTGACTCTATTAGAAAGCCTGCTTGGAAAGTACCGGTAGATGGGTCAGTAATAAATGGGCCAATGAATAATGTCATCGATTGATCTGAACTAAAACATTCAACAGGTGAAAACCACTCACCTGGATCAAAATTATGTCAGGTGATTCATATGTTGAACATAGGAAACCACTCAGATATCACTATTTGTTATCTGCATAATCAATATTTTATATCTCCATAAATTCTAAGCCTGAATCTATATTCTAGTCTGTATAGAAACAGAACAAAGCAAAGTTTTAAAAATGCTGACCTGTACTTTTAATACCAGTTACTGGCAAATAATGCAAAATCAACTATGAACAGCACTGACTCAATTAAGCTGGTATATATGATCTGGTTCTATGTTGTTTGTAGTATTTCTCATGTTATACACACAGCCTTCTCATCTTTTTTCACGCAGCAAGTTTTTATTTCCCCACCAATCAGATTTCACATTGTCCTTAATAAATAGCACTGGATTGTTGTAATTTTTTATGACTACAAATAAAAATGTTTTTTCAAAGTCACACCTTTACACAGGAATCTAGAATGAAATGCTTCTCTTAGGACAAAATACAAATAAATCATGTAGAGATTGACAAATATCCTCTAAAACAACCCAATCGTCAAATCTGACACAAAGATTAGAATGTCTTCATCTGAATCATTACCCAGCATCATGCAGAACCATTAATCGAGCAGAATGAATGCAGATTAATTGCCGTGACTCAATCAAGGTCACAAGGTTAACTCGTCCCCTCCCCTCCCCCCCCCCCCCGAAGTTATCAGCCAATCACAGTGATTTATGATGCAACATCTGCACCTGCTGATCACTTTGCAAGATGATTTCAAGGTACATTGTATCTACATTGTAATGTTCCCTTTAGGCTGTGCCATTGCAAGATGATTTCAAGGTACAT
The DNA here is from genome assembly GCA_029931535.1 of Margaritifera margaritifera. NCBI lineage: Eukaryota > Metazoa > Mollusca > Bivalvia > Unionida > Margaritiferidae > Margaritifera > Margaritifera margaritifera. Next base: position 79,000 of record JAQPZY010000617.1, on the reverse strand, counting down.
TGTATCTACATTGTAATGTTCCCTTTAGGCTGTGCCATTGCAAGGTGATTTCAAGGTACATTGTATCTACATTGTAATGTTCCCTTTAGGCTGTGCCATTGCAAGATGATTTCAAGGTACATTGTATCTACATTGTAATGTTCCCTTTAGGCTGTGCCATTGGAGCAAGAAAGATGCCTCTTTGGCACACATAGGACTCATAAAAATGACTCAAAAAAATAAAGATACACGATCATTATTGTTGATTTTCCACTGGCTGAATTGAACGCACTTGAAATTGGCTTAATGAATAGAATGTGCTCCTTGACAAAGAAGCATAAGATAATAAATTTCATTGGCAGATTTAAAAGTTTACTGATTTTGATTTGATTGGTTACCAATCTAACGCACACTGTCAATGATCATTGATACAAAACATAAAAAAAACAAAAGACGAAATCTTCTGCAAAAATGCTACAGCATTTATTTCCAAAGCAGTGTATGGAGGAAAAAATGTACACTCAAGTGTCCAAAATAAAAGTCTAGAGGGGGATGGTTACTCGAGCATTAGGAAATTAACAGTAAGGAAGATCAGGCTGATGATGAAAGGTGTTTGAATTTTCTTGAATAAAACAACAACCAAGTAAGGATATTTGCAAACCCTGTTTTTTCTAAATCACCCCACTTTTTGACCTGGTAGGGGACCTTGTGTCCCACTTTTAGCAATTTTGGAATGAACACTGATACTGTATTCTTTGAAAATGATGATCAATTATTGTTCTCAAATAAAACTTGCCTTCTGAGTGTGTTAGTACCGTATATACTTGTGTATAAGCCGATACCAACTGCAAACTGCATAGATCCAAATCTGCCGGCGCATTATACGACGGGAGATCTGGGTCTATGAAGTTTGTAAGGACAAATCACTAGAACAAACAACATAGACCCTAATCTGCTGTTGCATTATGCGATGACAGATCAGGGTCTATGTTGTTTGCATTTGGGTCCGGCTTATATGCGAGTATAGACAGTAAGTAAATTTGTCTTCAGAGGGTCATTGATCCACTTAGTCCCACATCAACCCTTAACAAATGTAGCTAGCCAGAAGAGTATCTACTGCTCCACTATCTGAGTGGATGCTGCTTAAAGAAACACATGACGACAGCTCATTACATTTACCTTGGAACACACACCGCTCCCTCGATAACTCGCGCCCGGATAACTCACGAACCAGCTTATAATGGATCCCATTTTTTTTACTAGAAAATACAAAAATAACTGACCCCTATTTGTTGAACGTGAAAAAAATTGCGATCAAACTTAGTAAATGAAACCTTTATATATCGCTCATTTTATTATTGAAAACAGTGGTTAGTACCTGGAAATTTGAATCAACATCATGAAATTTTCAACTTTTAATGAGGAGTCAATTATTAAGTTCAATTTTCTTTCCAAACAACATTCTCAGTACACTGTAAATAACAATATTTTGACTTAATTTTGATCAATGATAATGTCACTAATGTCTACTGGTGGCAACACTTAAAAAATAAATACCAATTAAACAAGTTTTGTCAAGTTACATTTGTGTTTTAGTTCTATCATTTAATTTGGTTTCAGTGTAACCATCACAAATTCAATATGCCCTCTTGTATTCAAACAAGAAAAATATCATTCAACCGTAACAGCTACATGTATGTCCACTAGCATTTCCATGAGAACCTAATTAAGCACCGACCATTTTTTTATCTCTGACTTGCAGAAGTATTTGTTGTGTTGTTACACTCAATTAAAAGCAGACCTGCTTTGTATTATCATGTTAATTACGTCTTTTATATAAAAGTTGGGACTAATCAGTGCAGCCCAAACTGGCAACGTCACATCAGTTTCTCCGATTTAGATTGTTTAAATTTTTAGCTGCATATTTTCCCCTTGAACTGAGGCATAAGGACATCCCATATAAATTGCCATATATAATACCTATACAGGTGTAACATGCTCTCTTGAGCTGAGGCATAAGGACATCCCATATAAATTGCCATATATAATACCTATACAGGTGTAACATGCTCTCTTGAGCTGAGGCATAAGGACATCCCATATAAATTGCCATATATAATACCTATACAGGTGTAACATGCTCTCTTGAGCTGAGGCATAAGGACATCCCATATAAATTGCCATATATAATACCTATACAGGTGTAACATGCTCTCTTGAGCTGAGGCATAAGGACATCCCATATAAATTGCCATATATAATACCTATACAGGTGTAACATGCTCTCTTGAGCTGAGGCATAAGGACATCCCATATAAATTGCCATATATAATACCTATACAGGTGTAACATGCTCTCTCACTGGCCAATTGATATTGCTTGCTAGGGGCACTAACTCTTTCAACCGTATGGGGGCACTTGTTTAAAACACTATTTCAGCTAGCTACAAATGTCTTGGGTCGAATGTGAAACTAAATGGAGCAATGACCCTTGGGTAGCAAAAACACCCTTATGAAGATGCCTGCTCAAATTCAAAAGTACAAGGGTGGGTCTATGCCACAATGCAACAAAAAATATTCCAATGTTATAAAAGTAGACGGCTACAATGTTACAATTTACAAAAGTATTTTTTTTTAACTGGTTGCTGACTGCTAATGAGAACACTGAACATGTCTGTTACAAAAAGAAGTCAAGTAAATTAGAGCTCCAACATCCTCTCTTGCTTCATTAGACTATGATCCAGAAATCATTCAGTTGTAATCTTTCCTATGCAAAGGTCAAGTTCATAATGCATGCTGATCAGCACTAACATACATTTATTAGTGTACACACTTTACTTCTTCCTAAATCATACACTATACCAATTAAAACAGGGGTGTCAAACTCATTTGCTATGGGGGGCCAGACTTGATATAAATAATAATAAATAATAATAATAAATAATGAGTCTCCAGCCGGAAGGTCGTATGTTTGACACCCCTGAATTAAAATAACATGTCCTAAAACTAGTCATGACAAGACGAATTTGTGGGAAAGTCTGGAAAACTGATAAAGGCATCTGATATTGTTACTTCACCAGCTTCCTGCCAAGCTGGACTGTGAGCATGTTTGTTGGCCAAGGATCATCAAGCCACTTTGTTTTTTTATCGACCGTTAGTAGATGTAGCTTGCCAAAAGTGTTTTTAACAAGTCCTCTTCTGGGTGAAAGAGTTACTGCCCGTAGTAGTGAAATCAAATGACCAATAGGAGAGCTTGTTACACCTGTTAGGTGCTAGATATAGCAACTTCCATAGTATTTGCATGCTTTGACTTCAAAGAAAAAACACCATTTGAATATTTAAATAAATAGGAGAAACTGACATGCAACAAGTGATGTTATCTACAGAGGTTGGTGTGATTATTCTCCACTATCTTCTAGGGACTGTAACAAGCAATCTGATTGATCAGTTTCATTCAAATGCATCCAATCTGACAGTGGACTAGTATATACTGTCTTGGCTAAATACATATGCCAAGGGGTCAATGTAAAATGAAATGCATCAACAATCCTTCACTAGTGAAGATGGACTGTGAGCAAAAGTTTCCTATTCGCTGACAAATAACCCAGCACCTTGGGGTTGGAGATCATTACAGGAAATAAAGTCATAGTGTTATTGGACACTTTATTACATGTTTTAAAATAGTATAAAAACTAGCTTGTGTGTCATCCTGCTCATGAATTTCAGTTCTTCCTAGAGTTACAAACCATAATACGATTCATGCACAAAGTTTTTCTATCAATCTTCAAAAAACAGGTCATGAACTGTGATTCATGACTCAACATTTATTGGGTACATGAATATACAAATGCAGCTTGACAATTTTCTCATGTATGCACTGTCATAGGGGTTGGGGTAAGAGGGGTATCATAGAAATTTAAAACATGGTATCTTGATTGTTGTAAGTTACACGTGTCTGTGTGTATGCCTTGCTATACCACTGGTGTACGTTTGATGACAACCAAATTTTGTATTACTTAACTAATGGTATTAAAAATATTTACGTGAACTTCTTCATGGTCTCATTCTGTTGGCAACAGAATTTGATTTGGCAACAGAATTTGGCAACAGTCAACCAGTTGGCAACATAATTTGATTTGGCAACAGTCAACCAGTTGGCAACAGAATTTGATTACTATTTTTAATTTGTTGCTTCATATTTTCAGTCTTGCCTTATTCAAATATTCTTCATCTAATTCATTTGCTTGCTTCCCATTAATGACATGAGAACCGATAAAGTATTCAGCTGAAAAAACATTCCATCAGTAGTTTCTCATTCCCCTTTGATAATCGAAGGAGTTTCTAAACACCACAATGCATGCATGCAATCATGTGTTTCTGTCTAAAAAAGAACTAGCAAAAAATCAATCAGGTCTGATGCCATAAGGACACTGCTGGAAAGGATAGCTGCTGAGAATAAAAAAAGAGTTGTAGCTGAGCCCATCCAACGAGAACTATTGATTACACAAGGTATGGAAGCTGATAAATGAATAATCCCTAGCAAGGGTCAGGTGTGACTCAGAGGAAGGTCAAGATTTTCAATAGAAATAGGATCCTCCCGACTGATATGAACATCCCATCTCCAATTCTGCTTAAGCATCATTCCATTAAATTGTGTATGGTGATCTCATATCCTAGATACAGAGTTCCCTGTAGAGGTGAATGAAGCCATGTTATACAAAAAGCCTGATCAAGATGTGGTCTGGTTTGGTTTTTTAATTCATCAGTAACGCAAGTACATGTAGGTTTTTAGTGCTGAGGCAACTAGAGTAAAGTGCCTTGCTCATGTACACACCACAGTTGCTGACCTAGGCAGAATTCAAACTCGCCCTCTTTTGGTTGCGAGTCCAAAATGCAAATGACTGGCCAATGCGACTCCTAAAGGATGTGGTCCAAATGTGTCAAATTGACTCCACAGCAGATGAAAGTCGTGCATATGCATGTACAATGTAGTGTTCATGCACCTAACAATGGATAGCACTGAATCAGAACTGCCATATATGATGCTGGCAGATCTGGGTCTTTGCTGCTCTTTTTACATGAACATGTGATTTCATGGAAACCAATTATTGGAGTACAAAATGTTTCTTTAATAATACTTACCCAATCATAATACATTATGAGATTGAAAACCACCTCACAAATCCTGCTGTCAAAAGCATCTTGGCATTAACAAAAATACTAAAAGTTGTCTGCTCATCTAGGTGGAAGATAGACAAGAGTGATCTCCCCTTTAATAGAGAGACTGGTGCATGATCCCATCCATACATCAGTTACTACTGGAGTGGATGTTGCACACACTTTCAGGTATTAATGTAACTGCAGGGAGACTGTTAGGGTGTGCCAATCCTATGATCAGGTAAGTACTACTGAAAAAACATTTTCTACTCCAAAAATTAGTTTCTTTTCAAATTTATTACCTGAGCATAATACATTAGGAGAATATGTATGAGGGGGAGGAAGTTACATCATCTTACTCAGAAGAAGGCTCAATCTCTGGTCTCCCAATGTAAGTGAAACGGGTTCAAATCATATGAGATACATGCTGAGTTAGCTTACAGATATCTCTCCATGTGGCTTGAATGATAAATCCCCCCCCCCCCCAGCTCGCAAACCCAGTGGAAGTTGAGTGACAAACTCATTGTGAAACTGCTTAACGACCCAGGAAGGTATATGCAGCCTGTTGTGCTGCTGCTGTTGTGCTAATTAGGCCAAAATGAGCCCTTTGTGTTTAAAGGTCTCTGAGGTAAAAGCTAGAGAAAGTTATCTCTGCACTCCATCACACAGCTTGAATAAAGTCAGTTAGGGAACAGTAGTATTTGAATGCTGTGCTAGTGGCATCTGCCCATACCCCATGAGCCGAGATGACCAAGAAACATGTCTGGCCTTGGGTTAGTACTTTATACGATGAATGAATAACCAATCGTACACAAGATGATAGTGCTTGAGCTGAGATATCCATTTCTTCTTTCAGTGGTAGAAATAAATGAGATCTCCCTCCCTGGATTGCTTCAGGTACAACTTCAAAGCCCTTACTGAGTCCTGTTGATAACCTTGAGGTAAAACATCCAATGAGAAAAGAGGTTTCACAACAAAGAACTGATTCGCATAAGTTGGAGCCTCTTCATAGCAATGTAAGCAGGAACCATCATAAGTGAAATCAAACCACTGTGATGAAACTACTGACAATTCAGATCGACTTACAAGGTGTGTATCTCACAGATTCTGCCTGCTGTAACTAGAATGACTAAGAAGCAAGTTTTGTATGAGAGGTGAGTCAAGGAGGTTCCCGACATAGGTTTAAAAGATGCTTTATTCTGCCATGTCAGAACCCTTGGTAGATTCCATTTTGGGCAGAAGGAAGGCTTCAGTCCAGACAAATAAAAGTTCACCAGAAGGTCAGGGAGGTCTTTGTTTTGGCCTATATCCTCCCTTCCATGATGATGAAATGTGCCTGAGATTGTGGAACAGTAGCTAATTATAAAGATGGGCTAACTTCTTCTCTCCAAAGAGGATAAAGTTAGTCATCTGTGGTATTGAGGCTTTTAACAGATTGATATGTTTCTACTTTCATTACAGAGAGAAATCTCTCCACTTCACTATGCATGGTTTCAAAGTGGTGGGTTCCTATACTCAATCGGCTACTGGGTTAGACAAATACAAAACAAACACCACTAAACAGAATTGGAAAAAATACAATCATTCATTATCATATTAATCAGGAGTCCATATGCCTGTTGTTTCCATAGAAAATCAACAAGGAATTATTTCATACCTAAACACATGACTCAAATCTAACCAATAACAGTCACTATTAGCTTGTCATTAACAGCAGTCCTTGTAAAAAGCCGGTACCAAATTCGTACCCAAAGCAAGCAAAAGAGTCAGGTAGGCATACAACTTTTGGTATTTAGGAAATTGTCTATTGGGTGTTTTATACACAATATAAAGTATTTTATCCCATTATAGCATGCCTGATAAAAACTTTATCTTTCTGTCATAATGAAAAAATGTCACCAAAAGCACTGTGTGCAGGAAATCTTTTAGGGCAATGTAGGTATCAACTCTTTTTGTGACAGACTCGGCACACAATGCAGATAAAGCAGTTAGAAAAAACTTTTTCAACCATCTAGTTAAATGACGGCATAAGAAAGCAACACAAGAATTCCACTGAATGCAATTTTGTGCATGCTCCACTGGTGCATTATGTAAGATTTTCATCAAGAAACTAACCTAAATGCACAAAATCACTTCATTGTGTGAAGTAGGTCAATGTGACCTCCATTTGCCTGTGATAAGCAAAACCCTCCATGATGAATACATCTATCAAGTTTTATTACTGAACATACAACAGTGTCAGAGAAACTGAGCTAAATACAAAAACATAAAGTTGATGCCTACACCAACAAGAACACCATTTGGAGAGTAATACCTATTTCTCAGCTATGCTTCACAGTCGAGACAAAATTTGTCTCTGGGTATTGAATATTATTCTAGTGAAAGGTTACATGTAGATACAGTGGTCCAGTTGCAGTAGTGTACACACAGACATGTTTTAATTTCTAACCCTCTGCTGAAACCTTCTGCAGCTGCATTAGTACAAATGTTGCCCAGATTTTCCTTCATAAGATTAAAGACGAAAATATGTATTAAAAAGACAAACATGGCAGTAATGCTCTTCAACAGAAATTATCTTTTAAGTAACCACTGAGAGTCTGTATAGAGTTCAAGCTTATAATTGGAATTATCTTGGCCAACTTAAATTTAGTGTAGATCAACCATGAGGCAAGAGCTATGGCAAGCATTAATAGTGAGCAAGACACCTATCAATCAAAGGAGGCAAAAACTGGCTACAGCTCCAACTAGGCATAGCAAAATCCTGATTTAATACTACTTTGGGAAACTAACTTTGCATAATGGACTGACCATTTAATTGTTTAATGGGGGAGGGGGGGGCTGGGATTTTCTTTTGAAGCAGAATATTTTTTCTTTCTTCTACCTCAAGATAATTAATTTTTTTTGTCAACAAATATAATGGATATAATGTCTTTTATTTTTGCAAATCATAGCAATATTTTTGTAAAGCTACCTGGGGGCCAGAATTATTATTTTTTTTTTAATTCCAGCCCCCCGCTCTTTCAGAAAATTTAATGGTCAGTTCCTAAGGGTACACCTGGTGACACAAAACTCCTTCAATCATTAAAACACTAGTCCAAATATAGTATTTATCTCATGATAAGACCAAGAGGACAGTATAATTAGATTGTAAAAAAAAAGGACGGGGTGGGCTTGTTACACCACTCCCTTACTATAAGGCCCTTTATCATAACCGAGTTCCTGTTATAAGGGACCGACCATTTTATTTTCGGGGTGTAACTAGAATATTATTTTTTTTACATCCATATAATTAATTTTTTTTCTACTAATAGATAGGAAATAATAAAAAAAATTTTTTAAAAATCAGAGCAAGAATGTTTTTTTAAAGGTGTACAGGGGTCAGAATTTTTTTAAAACAAAATCCCAGAACCACCCCCACCCCCCAACACCAAAAATGAAAGTGGTTGGTTTCGTTGGTCAGGATAGGCATGGATCCCATTTCATTAAATGGTAGTGAAATTATATGTATTCTGTAATTCATTACAAGGTGGTATATTCTATAGCTCCCATGGACAGCATTACAATGATGGTGTAACGTCTCAAACGAAGATATTTGTGGTATCTATATATGTCAAAGTTATGTCAAAATGGGGGTGGGCTTCTCAATAAGCATGGGTTTATGATAAACTGCAATCATGTGTATACACTGTACTGGTAAAATGCTTACATGAAGTATCCAATATGATACTATGGTGGCTTATCTTCAGTATATCTTTAGGTACATGTACATACCTGAATCAGTACTAACTTTCTAAACTAAAATGTAAACTCTGACATAAAATCCAAATAATTTGGTGTGCATCAAATTTACTGAAAACTATAAATTTAGAATCATTGCACAGCCACAATTATTCTATTCAGGCCTCATGTACATACACTGTTTGTTAATGAAACTGAAAATTTCATATAGGCTTTCTTATTTTTGTAAGATTTTAACTTGAGTTAAAAAAGGTTATTCATAATTTGCAAGACAAATGAATTTTTAAAAAAGGGTAAAAGTAATCATTATACATGTCCTACCTCCTTATGTCCTTCATAGGCAGCAAAGTGGAGAGGAGTCCAACCAGAGTTGTCCCTATGCAATTCGTCAAGTCCACGATCAAGTAGCTGCTGGACGATACCAATGTTACCCTGTGCCGAGGCAATGCTGAGAACTGTTCTTCCCTCCGAGTCAATCGTATCCACTGCGGTGCCCCAAAACAACAACTGAGTCACAACTTTTGCATGTCCCATTGAGGCTGCTAGGAGAAGAGCAGAACGACCATTCTTGTCTGTGTGGTCAACATCAGCATCCCACTCAAGCAAAAGTTCACACACATCATGATGACCTTCATATGCCGCTACAAGCAAGGGAGTCATGCCATCATGATCCTGATGGTCAACCTCAGCACCCCTCTCAAGCAGAAGACTCACGACCTTCTCATGACCTTCACTTGCAGGAATGCACAATGCAGCCACTGATAGAGCAGTACGACCATCACAGTCCTCATGATTGATATTTGCCTTATAGTTAAGCAGGTGCTCCACAATTTCTGTATGTCCCATGTATGCAGCTGCAATAAGGGCAGTTCTGCCCTCATTGTCGGCTTTGTTAACATCAGCTCCATGTTCCAGGAGTTTGATGACAATATCCTCATGGCCACCCCATGCTGCTGCTCGAAGAGCAGTTCTCTGATCAGCATCTGCATGATCAACAGATGCACCATGATCTAACAGTTCAAAGACTACACTAGTATGTCCACTCCAAGCGGCTGCCCGAAGGGCAGTCCAGCCATCATTGTCTGCATGGTCAGTGTCTGCGCCAGCTTTCAATAATGCAGACACTATATCTTTGTGGCCCTGTCGAGAAGCCAGAATCAAAGGAGTCTGACCAGATTTATCTACAGCCTCAATATTGGCACTTTTAGTTATCAGTAAATTAAACATCTGAAGGTTACCTTGATAAGATGCTGTGTGTAGCAAAGTTCTTCCATTGGCATCCACTTGATCAACTGAACTATCAATATCACTGGGAATCTTAGGAGTGTCCTCTGGTGTCTTCATAGTAAGACTTTCCTTCATGCACACAGCATCAACATGTGAAGTTTCTTTATCACAGGTGGGATCAGCACCAGCATCCAACAACAGTTTTAGAACTTTCTGTTCCTTTGGCATGCCAAAAGTCAAACAGTTTTCTACATTGGCACCACTTAAGAGTAACCATTGCACCAAGTGATGATGCTGAATAGGAGGATGAAAATTACTCCTGACAAGGTGTGATGCAAAGTCTTGCACCTCGTCTGGGCCAAGAGAAGAAGAATTCAATGTTGCAGACATTGACAGCATTGCATGACCATCAGCAGCATTGCATAGGTATTTCTGTGTACAGTGTTTCACATCCAACAACCACTCAGCAAAGCTGTGGTGAAACAGGATACGCCTCCCATCTGGACTGGTTATTAATATTTTGGAAAGCAATTTAAGGCGCCTGTCCAAATCTTCTTTTGTAAGCAAGGTGTTTCTGGTTCTTGCACAAGAGAATAATTCCCCATCACTCAGTGGTTTCCTGGAGGCCAAAATTACATTAAGAATTGGCTGGATTTTTGAAAACTGTTTCCTTACAAAAAGTCTCTGGCACAACCAAAGATATAATCCATTCAGAGTGCCAGGAATTTCTCTTATCTCCCTCAGCATAATAAAATTCTCTGCCACACCATCTAAAACTTTTTCCAGATAAAGAAAACATCCATTACTCTTTATGTGGAGTTGATTTAACATTTCTGCTGTTTCTTTACTTAAATGTTGCCTTAGTTCTGCTTCCTGGTCAAGCCGACACAATATATACTGCTGAACATCTCGAATCACATGAGACTTTCGTAAGTCATCTAAACTTATTTTCCGAAACCCTGTAAAAAGTCTTGTTACTGATTTACTCTGTTTCCTGCAAGAACACACCAATAATAACCACTGGGGAAATAAATGATGGTGACGGGCCAAAAGTTCAGCAATTGTTTTACTCCCATCAGCTCTATCATTGATACACTGTAAGTAAGATTCATCAATTGAATCAACTAGAATGAACAAAGTTTGACTTGGAGGTGTGATTTCATTTAATGGATTGATAAATGCTTCCTGGAATACTTTATCTGGGTTTGTCTCACAACTGAGTAGCACCTGATCCTGAATTTTTTCTCTATACCCAATGATCAAATCCGATTCCAAAATCTGAGCAACAATATTCTGAATAAATCTTGTGATTGACAATGTTTCAATATCATGTGCCTGACAAAAATGATAAGCCAAGAGCCGACGACTCAGCATATTTTGTTTTCCATCTGCAACTGTTGGCCAAACAAGCTCGCAACACATTGCAGTCTTTCCGCATCCGGGACCACCCATGATGAGGGCACCACATGTCTTTGATGTGGGCCTGTTTTCCAGGCAGTGGTTGACCTTGCTAAATGTCCACTCACGGCAAAAATACCGCTTCTCTTGTAAAAGGCAGCTGGTCATTATGAAATTTGTTCCTATTCCAGTTCTCACATATCACTGTCTACTCTCCCACCCACATGTTTAGAATTTGTCTCTGTTCCACCTCCCACCATCCAAGTCCCAGCTGCTCATGAATCTTTAGTTGAAACATACCATCCTGATCTGTAAAAGATAATGATAATTAATAACCAATAACAGTTTGATATGCATATCAGAAACAAATCAATATATGTATGTAGTAGCATTTTACAGCATCTCAGCACAATAGTGGCAATATAATGCCAACTAAAAGTAAAGTTAAAAATATGCAAAAATGAATTGCACAAAAACTTTAGGAAGATAAACCCTTCCAAAATAAATGTAAACATGAAGAAGAACAAGACAAAAATATACAGCATAAATATGTTAAAATGCTGTAAAATGTATTTAAAATAAAATATAAGGGTAACAAAAGGAATTCAGATGTAATCTGACAACAGGTAATCAATATGCCAAATATATATATCTACCATATATACTCATGTATAAGTTGGATCTAACTACAAACAGACCTAGATCTATCATCACATAATGTGCTAGCAGATCTGGATTATGCTGTTTGTATGGAATAATCTGTAAAACAAACAGCATAAACCCTGATCTTCTGGTGGATTATGTGACAGCAGATCTGTTTGTTATGAATAATTTGTAAAACAAACAACACAGACCCTGATCTGCCAGTGCATTATGTGACAGCAGATCTGAGTTATGCTGTTTGTTAGGAATAATCTGGAAAACAAACAACACAGACCCTGATCTGCCAGTGCATTATGTGACAGCAGATCTGGGTTACACTGTTTGTTAGGAATAATTTGTAAAACAAACAACACAGACCCTGATCTGCCAGTGCATTATGTGACAGCAGATCTGAGTTATGCTGTTTGTTAGGAATAATCTGGAAAACAAACAACACAGACCCTGATCTGCCAGTGCATTATGTGACAGCAGATCTGGGTTACACTGTTTGTTAGGAATAATTTGTAAAACAAACAACACAGACCCTGATCTGCCAGTGCATTATGTGACAGCACATCTGGGTTATGCTGTTTGTTAGGAATAATCTGGAAAACAAACAACACAGACCCTGATCTGCCAGTGCATTATGTGACAGCAGATCTGGGTTACACTGTTTGTTAGGAATAATTTGTAAAACAAACACAGACCCTGATCTGCCAGTGCATTATGTGACAGCACATCTGGGTTATGCTGTTTGTTAGGAATAATCCATAAAACAAACAACACAGACCCTGATCTGCCAGTGCATTATATGACAGCAGATCTGGGTTATGCTGTTTGTTAGGAATAATCCATAAAGCAAACAACATAGACCCTAATCTACCAGTGCATTATGTGACAACAGATCTGGGTTATGCTGTTTGTTAGGAATAATCCGTAAAAGAAACAACACAGACCCTGATCTGCCAGTGCATTATGTGACAGATCTGGGTTATGGTGTTTGTTAGGAATAATCCATAAAACAAACAATACAGACCCTGATCTGCCAGTGCATTATGTGACAGCATATATAGGTATATGCTCTTTACAGTTGGGTCTAGCTTTTATGCGAGCATACATGGTATATTCCAGAGCAAGGCTTGGCAAATATTGTGCCCTGTGCATCCTGGGAATGCTGTTGAATTCTAATCCAAGTGGCTACCATGTGAAATATTTGTTCAACATTTTCTACATATTTGTTCTATATGATATATTTGTGTCACATTTTTTGGAAAACCTAACAATAAAAATATTTTTCAAAAGAGAATAGCAATTACCTAGTAACAAGGACTAACAAAAGTCTTAAAGTCAACAGGTACATATTTCTCTGGGTTATAAATTTAAACTGGGATACCAATTTATTTTCATGGTAGAAACGCTAGGGTACCATCTGATTTTGAAATTCGTCGGACCCTGTGTTACAAGGCGATCATAAAAAACAACAACTTGAAAATGTTCTGTAGGATAGCTGCGGGGACAAGTATAAATTATAAACTATAAATATTGTATGGTCTTTGGACAATTTTAAAGAAAAACATTAAAAATAATGAAAATTGTTTACTTAATTCATGTGTATCCCCCATCCTATGATCATGCACTTTAAATAAACTCCAAAGACAATTATCAAGATCTTATTATCCATTAATGATTTGTTGTGGTGCTTTAGGTTTAAATTCATAACAAGTTTGGTACATGTACTTAAACTTTCATTTGATACCATATAACAAATGAAAGTTTAACTATGATCCCAAAGAACACCATGATCTACTGGTTCAATGATCCTGAAAAATCTATGCATTAAATCAAAACCAAAATCAATGCATGAAATTGAAACCAAAACAAATATCATGATGTTAAATAATAAATCTTTAAAATCTCTTTTTTCCTTCTTTAAAGAGGACAAAAGCTACATGAAATTATATGTACAATGTTGAATAAAGTGTAAAAACCATGAGTGGTTCATAGCACAGGATGACTGGCAATGAAAATTATAATATATTATTAATATATAAATACTAAATTCATGGAAAACACGACACCAAAAAGATACAAAGATTTAATTGTATTGAAAAAGAGATGCAAAATTTTTCTCTTTTGTCAATGTAAATTTGTATATATATTTATGAGAATACAAATGTGGACAAACTACAACTGACTGTCTTAGGAAGCTCTCATGGTTGTAGTTTTCAAGTAGAAAGCACAGCAAAATTTTTTTTAGGGTACAGTAGATACCATATATACATGTACTTGCATACTCGTTCTATATACATGTGCTTGCCAAGTATATAGAACATGCCAACTGATGTAATATTTGTAAGTCGATGTATGGATCTTCCCTTCAGAAACCAGTGACTGCCGCAGGATACCTTTGCCTGCTTTATGTACCCCTTCATTAACCTTATTACCAATGTGACTAGGCAACCAACAGTACAGAATACTTTTTCCAGATTGTATGAGCAAATCATGTTTCTGTAATATTGGGATAAATAATGGGTTGTCAAATTTAAGGTTTTACAAGGCTTTTGGCAAGGAAAGGGAATCCGAAATGAGAAAATTTGTTTTATGGGAGATTTCAGTGTAGTTGAAAGATCTGAGTATGGCCATAATTTCTAAAGTAAAAATGTAAAAATGAAGGCTTTATCCAGTTACCAGCTCAAGATGGTGCTGTGGGGTTGCAACTGCTGTTGCAACCTTTTCTCCATCTTTCAAACGGTCTGTAACATACAGGGTAAGATAGTTTTCTACAATATATTCTAATACAGGAAATATAAAGTGGTCAATGATGTAACTGTATTCAAGTAGTATGATATGAATTTCGTTTTCAACAATGAATTGAAAATAAAGTTGCATATGAAGTTACATTCCTGTTTTGACTTTGGGTTGAGTAACTGCTTTGCTTGAACAAGATTTTGACCTGTATACTGCTAATGTTAACACTTTTTATAACTTTTTACTCTTTCCACTTAATTTATCTTGCATACAGTGCAGTAAAAACACCAGTTCAACAGTATTACATTTACACTGCATGATCTGTTATGACAATGTTCACACTTAATATGCCTGTCAATTTCTTTTTAAGTTTACTTCCTGTGAACGAATTTAATTCTTAATTTGGTTAATTCTCTAACAGTATATTTGGGTTAAATGAATTTTAGGGATGACTGGAGGCCAAAGTCTTCAAAAATTAAGAGAGAAAAAGCAAAGTTTACTACCATATCTGGATTATTTATAAGCATCAAGAAATCAGCATATAAACAATCTAAACAATGAACCTAAAATTTTGTTTCAAAATAACTTCCACTGAATGTAGGGAGATCGACACTGTTTTGATGAAGTCAGCAATCCCAAGTATTTCCAAACAAAAATAAAAAAAAGAAAGAAAACAAGTCTTTATGAATTAAAAATCAGATTGTAACTAAAGGATTTGGTGAAAAACAATCACTCAGGAGCTGCAACAGATTGCAGAATCAGTCCATTCTTTGTGTTATGATAATTCTTGTTTTAAAAAAAAGTATCTGGTATTGATGCTTCAACATTGACTTAGTATATGATTTACTTTAGCAAGGAACCAAGAGAATTATATACTGTATAACAGTGGTTCCCAAACTTTTTTGATCGCAACCCTAATTACCATCTTTTGCGACCCAAAATGCAGTACCAGTATAGGGTTGCAAGGGTCCTGGCGACCCTCATTTGGGTCGCGACCCGGGTTTGGGAACCACTGCTGTATAAGAATATATTTGAGGATTCATTTATCAGTTGTTCTTACAATGTAAATATCTAAACTATCCTGTATAGAAATGCTAAGTTCAAGAGTGTCTTTACATTTGACAAATGATGATGTGAAAGATACACCATATAAAAGTACAAGATCCAGCTTTAAGGATGTCCACTTTTACTGTGCAGCTTGAAATGACAGGACCATGATATTATTGTCATCAAAATGGCATCACTTGTTACCATATGTACTCTCTTATAAGTCAGATCCAACTGCAAACTGCATAGACACAAATCTGCCATCACATAATGTGCCAGCAGATCTGGGTCTCTGCAGTTTTTTCTTAGGACTAATCAAACAACAGACCCAGATCTCGCAGGGCATTATGCGATGGCAGATCTGGATCTATGTTGTTTGCTGTTGGACTTGACTTATAAGTATGTATAAATGATACCTAAGTGTTTCTGAAGTGCTATGAACTCAAGGAGATATTGGACATAAGATGTGATTGTGACTTCTGACTCTTACTGAATCAGAGCTCCAGATAAGAGTTTAATAAATTGGGTATTTTACTCCCTGGTTTGGAACTAATGGAGATTTTAAAAAAAATTAAATGAGGTATTTTTGTGGATACCACAAAACCTACAAGATGCAAACTTGTGCTACCAGACTGAGTCTTGACCATCAAGACATTAATCCTGGCTATTTGAATGTTAGAGCTTAATGACTAAGACTAATTCATGGTGTGTGTTTGATTATATGGCTCTATCTGAGTGAGTGTTCTCACAGTGAGTGAGTACTATAATATCTGGAACTCCATCCAATAGCTAAGTTTATATTGACTGAATGCATCATCAATTCATCATACAACATGGACTGTGCCTATGGCAAGAGAAATACCCTGACAACTCTGGACTGAATACTTACAATTAAAATGGTTTGCATAATTTGAATGCATTCATAAATTTCTGTATGCATTGTTTGTCTATTTGTCTGCGTAAAATATGCAAATACTCTGCTTCTCTACAGCTCTGTTGAAAAATACAAAATAGAAGTGTAATAGAATTTTAACAAAAACAAAGACAGCACTGTGACAGAAAATGATAAATTCAACTGAAAGTATATGACACCTAGGTAAATTAATACCGTATATACTCGCATATAAGCCAATACCAACTGCAAACTACATAGACCCAGATCTGCCATTGCATAATGCGCTGGCAGATCTGGGTCTATGCAGTTTGTAAGAACTAATCAGTAGAACAAACATAGACCCTGATCTGCCCGCACATTATGCGATGGCAGATCAGGGTCTATGTTGTTTACATTTGGACCAGGATTATATGCGAGTATATATGGTAGTAATTTACCACCAGCCATAAATTAGCCTCCCAGGTTTTCTGTTTCAGAATTCAAATGTAAGCCCAATAATGGTGTCATATACATGTAATGAAAAAGTTCACTCACCAACAAACCCTTGTCTTGATGTATCTTGTAAGATAAATGTTTATCTTCAACCTGTGCAAATTTGATACAAGTTTAAATACTCATTCAGTTACTATTTAAGGTATAATTGATGACAGAATACTTTTTCCATACTTTTCTGTGTAGTAACTCTTACATGGAGATAAATATTTAACTAAGTCCAGCATTAGAAAATACATAACCTATTTCTTTTTCATGGTTTTCAATTACTTGGACCCTTAACTAAGCAAAAATATCTATTTTCCAAATAGTTAAATACTGCTAAATTTTACAGGCAAACACACTGAAATCAGTATCATGCAAAAACAAAAGTACCTCAAATCATAAAACATTCCTATAAAATGAATGCTGAGTTCTCATATCATATTTCACTCAAATTAGTTCACTAGCGTGACAACAGATAAAAAAAATGTGTTGTACAATGTCCAATTACGCTGGCAATAACTTCATTCACACAGAATCATTACATTACACTCAGTGCCAGCATTGCTCCAATCTCTCTCTCTCTCTCTCTCTCTCTCTCTCTCTCTCTCTCTCTCTCTCTCTCTCTCTCTCTCTCTCTCTCTCTCTCTGCCAGTGGTAAGGTATAATCAAATTTTCTCCTTGTCTTCTTAGAGGGTTGTGTGAAGCTAAATCTCAAGCCATTTTTCCAACTCCTGTTTAATTGCTGAAGTCAGAGATGCAGACAATAACAAATCTTGTTAAAACAAAAAGAACTTGGCAGCTTGTCTCTCAAATTAAGATTCACTAAAGACTGGTACCTACTGTAGGAGCTTGTTTTTATTCCCTTTTTATGTATAAAATTCAAGGGGTTAAACATTCTGGAACAGAAAGTAAATGAACACCTGGTTTGGTCAGTAAAGGGGGATTTGACCTGGTATTCTTAGTACAGACATCATCAAAACAAAAAGTGGGTCAACTTATTAACAGGGTGTCTTCAATTTGCAGCAATTCAATTGAAGTGTCAGCCATCAGCACAAAAGACCTGGCACAGTAACCTGATGCAGTATTGTTATGAAGGGTCATTGATCTTTTTAAAGCCATGCAGCACTTTGCGTGACATTTATTGACTTCTATTGCCAATCATTACCACTTCTCTTATAGTATTTTTTGTTGATGCTTGGAGTGTGCTTTTTTCGGTTACAAACTTGGTTATTCTGCGAAAATTACAAAATGTGCAAAACTGTATTCTGATCAGCAACACAAGTTTAGGATCCGGTAAGATGAAACTTTTTGAGAAGGTGGTTGTGGTTATCCTGAACTAACCTTGTAACTGACACTTTTCCATCAGATTACAAATAAAACTAGAGGAATGGTGATCAATTTTCTCACATAAATATACCCCCAGCTCTCACCCCCCCCCCCCCCCCCCCATGATAGAGATGAGTCTATATATCTCATGTGAAAATAGTGCGAGTATAATGGTCAGCATGCTTATCTTTTCATCATGACCATCATATTGGAAAACCTGTCTCAATAGATCAACCCTTTTGCCAACAAAAAATGGTCACTCAACATAGGTTGTCTGTCATAACAGGTCTGTGCAGGAGGGCCAGTTTTTAATCTCAAAACTCAACTAGGTTGATGAGGGAAAAATACCCATAAATACTGTACATATATTTTGTTCTTTATTCATAGTTCTTATTTAAATATTACATGCATTTATACATGTATATAAAGAAATTATATTGCACTAATAATACATCAATCATAAACATTATCTTTTTTATATGAAGTTCACTTATAGTGTATTGGCATTATGGCATATGAATTGCAAAATTAACTATAAGGTAACACTTACTTACCCTGTCCA
Organism: Margaritifera margaritifera; assembly: GCA_029931535.1. NCBI lineage: Eukaryota > Metazoa > Mollusca > Bivalvia > Unionida > Margaritiferidae > Margaritifera > Margaritifera margaritifera. The sequence goes on along the minus strand of JAQPZY010000617.1, from coordinate 59,805 downwards.
TAAATTGTAAAGTTTGCTATGATAATTTTTACTCAGTAAATTTAATTACAACCGAAAGAAAAAACCTATGTCACCTATGACAAAATGATAAATGGATCAACTCAATAAACAATAGGTTGAACAAATGTCCTAAAGGTGAATAGATGATGAGATCTCAGACCATGGCCTGTTCGGCCTCATATGTGGGTTTTAATAACAGTAACATCAATAAAGCAACAAGGAATACAGACCTTTACAATAACTACATAATTAATACATCTAGAAAAAGCAAATAACTTAATAAGAGAAAAAGACAAAGACCGCATTCATCCGTGTCATTATGTAATTATAACTCCACAGACAACTGATTTAAGGCAGTACCCATTGCACCACAGTGAAAGCAGCGTGAGAAGATATCTCATTATTACATTATCGGCATTGTGCTGATTTTCACAACAGATAAACAACAATATGGACCATTGAATTATGTGCATCCATGATTAACAATCCTTTAAACATGGAATGGTTAATCATAATTGAGATTTTGATTTCTATCACACTTCAGTAGCAGTCTGACAACAACATAAGTCTGGTTTACTGTCATAAGCATACAACTTTATCCTATAAATCTAACAAAACCAGTAACCAGACTCAAATTTTTCTCTCATTTTTTTGTATGCATCATGCTTCAGAATAATCTTCACTCAGTCTGTGGACTCTCCTAAGCAATCGTGCTTACAAAGGATTGAATAAAGGTCTGTAGTGTTCGTATCTGGTTTTACAATGTAGTCATTCACAGCAATGTTGAAACATATTTTTGCCAAAAAATCTTGGTCGCTCGTTGTCTTTAGGAGGTTGTCACTCACAACAGTTCAACTATACAGTAAAATTGACCCATACATGACAATTATGGTTGTAAATGACACATGGCTGCTCATAACAGAGGTCATGTAAGTCAGGTTTTACCATATATACAAAGTTTCACAACAGTCCACAAGAAACTGCCAGAGTAGTTGCAGTCACAAAATTATGTTGTACATTACATCTAGCTGTAAGTTAAGATGGGTAATAATTTACAAAAATCAAAGGCTCTAAAAGATTTGTCAATATGTGCAACTTTAAATGATGACAATAATACTGCATGTACCAGGTTTCAGAACAGCAATCCATACAAATCTGCAAAAGACAAGTTGTGTTAACAACATTCTGTCTTACATTGCATTCAGATAAAGGACAAAAAAGTACAATAAGTCTAATAAAAATTGCAGGAGCAAAGTGATTTGTTGATCTGTGCATCTTCAGGTATAACCATAATATTTACCAACTTTCACAGCAATCCATAACAAGAGCCCTTGAAGGAACTGATGCTCTACCAGATGAAAAGAATTTCAATGAATTCAAGATAAGACCATTTCTTCCTTTTAACTGTTGAGTGTTCAAACGATCTTTGATATTTTTCAGTGATAACAAGATTTTCAAATTACCAGCTGTGATACACGTACTATATGTCAGCTTGGCACCATTTTCATTTAGGCCAAAGTAGACATCACTAGAAGTCTTTTGGTGAAAACCCCATGTCATAATGATCATCCATTTCAGGGGAGTAGTGACAATAATATTTTCAAAATGGTCATCGTGGCAGCCATAGTGGATGCATGACTGGCACCATTTCATTTAGGACTTGGTGAAAACCCCCCATCAAAATGATCATCCATTCATGGGGAGTACTGACAGCAAGATTTTTAAGACAGTCATTGTGACAGTCACATTGGATGTACGGCTGGCACCATTTTCATTTAGGACCAACTTGGTATCATAATAAGTATATTAGTGAAAATCCCATGTTGATATAGCCATCATTTTGGAGAGGAGTATAGATAACAATATTTTCAAGATATGACTTTCCATTCAGGAGGAGTAGCATTAACAAGATCTTCAAGATGGCTGCAGTGGTGGCCATATTGGATATCAGATCAACACCATTTCCATTTAAGACCAACTGGACATCATAAAAAGTCTTCTGGTGAAAACTGCACATCAAAATGACTTTCTGTTCAAGTAGAGTTGTGATAAGATTTTTAAGATGGCTGTCATGGTGGCCATATTGGATGTCAGATCAGCACCATTTTTATTTAGGACCAGCTAGACATTATAAGAAATCTTTTAGTGAAAATCCCATGTTGATATGACCATCCATTCAGGAGAAGTAGCAATAACAAGATTTTCAAGATGGCCACTGTGGTGGCCATAATAGATGTCCGAGCAGCACCATTTTCAATTAGGACCAACTAGAGCATGGGATGAATGTGTGTAAAGTTTCAAGGCATTCCTCTAAGTAGTTTATGAGGAGTAGTGATAACAAACTTGTGCTAACGGATGAAGAGATGGACGAATGACGGACAACAGATCATCCCATAAGCTCTTCTGGTCTATTACCAGTGGAGCTAAAAACATGCGAGACTAGTTGCACTAACAAGATTGTGTCCTACACTGCATTAAACTACAAAACAGGAGTTCCATGTATGGCACATTATATGTATGCCTGCCCCATGTTTAATAGTCCTCTATGTTGATAACTGAAATTTTTGCACAGAAACCATTTTCTTCTTTCAGTAAGTGTGACCCTAACCATGGACCTTTGGACCCTGAGAGTAATAGGCTTCTTTCTCACCAAGTGTCAGTCAACCACAAAGTTTGGTCCAGGTCTGTGATGTATAACTAATGTTATTGTGTGGAAACCATTTTGCTTTTTCCAGTCAGTGACCTTGACCTTTGACCTTTTGATCCCTAAATCAACAGCCTTCTTTCTTACCCCCAGTTCAAGCCATCCACAAAGATTGATAGTCATGTAGATATGTCATGTAGAACCAATGTTATTGTGTAGAAACTATTTTCATTCTTTCAGTCTGCGATGGCTCAGTGGTTAGCATGCCAAACTCTTAACTGAAACATTGTGGGTTTGAATCCAACCATTGGATCGGCCTGGCTCGGCTACCATGGTGTGTCCCTGGACAAGGCACTTTACTGCCATTGCCTTGGCACTAAATAATCGACTTGTGTTGCTGTGCTGTAAAACACCAAACCAAACCAAACTTTCAGTCACAATGACATTGACCATTGGACTCCAAAATCAAAAGGGTTCTTTCTTACACCAAGTGCAAGCCATTAACAAAGTTTGGTTACTGAGGATCGTTGAGAACTCAAGTTATTCTCCAGAAACCATTTTTATTCTTTCATTCACATTAGCCTTGACCTTTGGAATCCAAAATCAATAGGGTTCTTCTTATAGCAAGTGCAAGCCATTCACAAAGTTTGGTAACTGTAGAAGGTTGAGAACTTTAGTTATTCTGCAGAAACCATTTTTTACCTTTGACCTTTTGACCCTGAAATTGATAGGGTGCATCCTTACATCCAAGTGCAAGCTATCCACAAAGTTTGTAACTGTTGATGATCACGAACTGGAGTTTCTAAGCAGAAACCATTTCCTTCTTTCAGTCACAGTGACTTTGACCTGTGAGCTTTTGAGCCAGAAATCAATAGAGTTCTTCCTAACCCCACTGCAAGCCATCCACAAAGTTTGGTAACTGTAGATGGTGGACAACAAAAGTTACTGTGAAATTATGAAATTGGTAACAGATGGACAGATGGATAGACAACATCATAACATAATATACTCCATCTTATGGCAGGCATATAAAAAGGGCAATAACTCTAACAAACATTGCAAGACTAGTGATTTGCTGATATGCTCATCTTCAGATGATGAGCATAATATTTACCAACTTTCATGACAATCCATAAAAAACTGAGAGAATAGTTGCACTAACAAGATTGTATCAAACACTGCACTAAACAGGAATGTAGGCAAGCCACCTGCCAAGTTTGGTCCAGGTATGCGATGTAGAACTAATGTTGTTGTTTGGTAACCATTGTTATTCCTTCAGTCATAATGGCATTGATCTTTAACCCTTTTACTCCAAATTCTATAGGGTTCTTCCTTACTCCAAGTACTAACCATCCACACTTAAGTTATTATGCAAAAAACTAAATTGGTAACAGACCGATAGATGCATGGACAGCATCAAAACATAATACACTCCTTATAAAAGGCATATAAAAAATGGGATCCATGTTATAAGTGGGATCAATGTTATAAGTGGGATCCATGTTATAAGTGGGATCATGAGTTACCTGGGTGTGCTAAAATGAGGAAGTGGTGTATATTATCACAATACCAAGAACAGAATGCAAAACTTTCACTTAAAGTTCAATAAAAAATGTGATCATTACAGAAGAATTTTGTGCCATATTCTTAAGACATTCATTGCGTACACTCGAGATGCTGTTGTAAAATGTCAAAATTGATTAAGTACAAGAAACCTTGGGTTTTATAAATTCTGATGGCTGAATTCAATTCCAAAAAGAAAACCTAACTTGTGTCAGAAACATTGCGATATCTATGGCAAATACAAGTCAAAAGTACTGCCAATATGTTTCTAAATGTATAAAGCTATAGGTTGATAAAAGAAAGAAAAAAAAAAACATCCTAAGGCTGTATGAACCTAGTGGCATACACAATGGAAGACTGTTCAGATCATGAAGATCCTGAGTACAGAACTACCTCATTGTAACACTCTCTATGGGAGCCTTTGGGTATACTGCATTATAATGAGACCACCTTATAAAGAAGTCCATTATGCATATGATTTCAGTAATACGTGATAAATTATTACCATACCATACCATACCCGCTTTATAACAGGAAATATGTTATAATGAAGGATGCAATAGTGAGTGCTGTATTCTGAAAAACTGTGTGATAAAAGATTTGGGACTTGCGTCCTTCACATTATACAATTTATAAAAAGGAAGTTTATAAATATATGAAAAATATAAAGGGCGCCAAGTGTAAAAAACAGACAAGAATGCAAGGCTGGATATAATTATGGTATTTAAAATCATTGATCATCAAAATGGAATGTAATAAACACCTGGTTATGAATGTTTACAAAACTAAATTGTGTTTTGCTGCACATGGTTCACGAGGTACCTACAATTGTAATGTCCAACTGTTCTTCCTTGAAAGCAATTTGGTCTCAAAGAAACCCCTGCAACAGTCAAACATTTAAAAGATACAATTTCAGTGCTCTTGAATCTAGGTTATATCTGGAATTAAAACAGAAATACCTGAAAACCTGACTGAAAGGACACTCAAGAACCCCAAAAATATTGTTCTTAGTAGACTAGATAGTTGCCCTTTAAATTATAAGTTAATTCGAAAAGGACTAGTTTTTCATGCTGTCCTTTTATCTGCATTGTTGTTCCTAGCCTTTTTAGGAGCATACTGCGCCCTGCCTATGGGTGCAAGCCTACCCTCCTTATTGGACTGTTCTGTCTTAAAATGTATAGAGATTTAGTACATGGCATATTGTAACATTCAACATGTGCATTTTGAGCATCAACTTGGCATCATTAAATTCTATTTTTACTTCCAGTGCAAACAGTCTTCAGTGCAACAGTGGACTGTGTGAAATGGCTCTTTATGGTCAAGAGTGCCCTCAGAAAAGACTATGCTGTGCTTAAAATGCCCTGACAGGCAACCAGTACCTTACCTTGAGTAGTGGTCTGGGATCAACTCTGCAGCTGGTGTCCTTTCCAATAGAGATGTTTGCTAAGACAACACTGATACTCTTTCTGCAATAACTCAAACTTATGCCACTACAGAATGGACAAATGATTGTACTAAAATCCCCATTATTCCTTGCTATAACTCTGAAAGAGAGGTTGCATGGTGCTAAATGTTGATACATGTGTAACACAGCCTAGTTATCTATGTAAACTGAATTCATTCACATCTGTGTTACTAATAAAACGCACACATAAATATGATAAAATCCAGCTAAAGGGTTTATTTCTCAATTTTAAGAGAACTATAATGGCGACATTCTTCTCACATGACAGAATATTATTTAGACATTCCAATCATAGCACATTCAATCACCAACATGACCATCCGTAACTGATAACTTTGTACCTACTAATCAGGTACTTTAATTTATATACTCTTTTTTTTTACCTAGGCTACTGTAAAAAATGACACATTTAATTATATTTTAAAGCCTCACATAGCCACTGGCTACACCCAATAGTATAATCTCACTGACAAATCTTAACATTGTGATTGCTCCTTGATAAAGATCATATCTTGAACTGTCATTTATGTTAATATCTTGATCACATGTCATTATGATTCTATTGTCAAATAGGTTTGCAGGATTAAGGCTTATTTTTAAGTCTGAAGTCTCATTATGTTTGTAGCAGTTCTTATTTGACTGAAATACAATCATCCACATGACCAAAATAATCAAAATTAATTTTAAATCCTGAAAGATTTTCTGGTATTTTACTATTAAAATATGCACTTAATCATAGTAGTAATCTTATGCATGCATGAGCAATCTTATGTATGTATGTATGTATGTATGTATGTATGTATGTATGTATGTATGTATGTATGTATGTATGTATGTATGTATGTATGTATGTATGTATGTATGTATGTATGTATGTATGTATGTATGTATGTATGTATGTATGTATGTATGTATGTATGTATGTATGTATGTATGTATGTATGTATGTATGTATGTATGTATGTATGTATGTATGTATGTATGTATGTATGTATGTATGTATGTATGTATGTATGTATGTATGTATGTATGTATGTATGTATGTATGTATGTATGTATGTATGTATGTATGTATGTATGTATGTATGTATGTATGTATGTATGTATGTATGTATGTATGTATGTATGTATGTATGTATGTATGTATGTATGTATGTATGTATGTATGTATGTATGTATGTATGCATGCATGCATGCATGCATGCATGCATGTATGCATGCATGTATGTATGTATGTATGTATGTATGTATATATAGGTATGTATGTATGTGGTTTAACAGCACATAAGTACAACCCTGACAATACAGTGCCAAATAAGTTTAGATATCCCCAAAAGGCATACAAATCAAAGATAAAGGTTAACAAGAGTACTGTGTACAGTACAATATATGCCTGCCACTTGTTTAATAGTCCTCTATGCAGGCACTAGTAAAGCATGGTTGACTGGAGATTACTGATCAGCAAATCTTAATGACATAGACCAAAGGTCAAAGTATGCAGTCTTGAAGTAAACTGACTGTGTATATACCATTATTTTCTTATCAGACTTACCACGACCTTTAGACCCTAAAACCTATAGGTTTCTTTATTATTCAAAGTACAAGCAGTCCACAAAGTTTGGTCAATGAACATTCTCTTCAACACAAGCTTTTGTGCAAAACCCATATTTCTTTTTGAGTCACAACGACCTTAACCTTTTGACCACAAAATCAACAAGCCTCTTCCATAGCTTAAGTGCCAGTCCTCCACAAAACTCTGGTCGAGGTACATGATCTAGAGCTAAAGTTATTATGCAAAACCATTTTTTGTCTTTCAAAGTGACCATGACCTTTGACCTTTTGATCCAAAATTAATGTCTTTCTTTCATATCCAAAGTGAAAGTACATGGTCATGAACTGAAACGCTTGAGCAGAAACCATTTTTCATTTTTCAGCCAGTGCTCAACCATTGACATTTTTTACCACAAAATCAATGGGCTTCTACCTCGCTCCAACTCCAAGTGCAAGTCATCCACATAGCTAAGCCCAGGTCTGTGGCGTAGAATTATTATATTGTGCAGAAGCAATTTTCTTCTTTCAGTCACAATAGCCTTGACCTTTGACTTCAAAATTGATATGCTTTTTCCTCACCCAAAAGTGCAAGCTATCCACAAAGTTTGGTCAAGGTCTGTGATGTAATAATAATGTTATTGTACAGAAACCATTCTTGTTCTTTTAGTCATTCTGAGCTTGACCTTTGACCTTTTGACCACAAAATCAAGAGGCTTCTTCCTCAGCCCAAGTGCAAGCCATCCACAAAGTTTAGTCCTGGCCTCTGATGATCAAGGTCTGTGATATAATAGTAATGTTATTGTGTGGAAACTATTTTTCTTCTTTCAGTCATGTCACCATAATGTTGACCTCTAACCTTTTGCCCCAATATCAGTAGGCTTCTTCCTTACCCGAAATGCAAGCTATTTACAAAGTCCGAAAACAGTAGATGGTGGACAACTTGAGTTATTGTGCAGAAACAAAAGAGGGAACATGCAGATGGATGGACGTCATAGTTGATACACACCTCTTTAAGGTGGGCATATAAATAAGATAAACTATAATTACAAAGTCTAAATTTTTATATAAACTGCACTCTTTTAAAAATTCCAAGACCTTCTCAGCTGGAACATCACCACGGAAAGCATCCCGGAGCAAAAAGACTGGCTCCATTAGTTGCTTCTTATGACATGCAGGAAGGTGTAAAGGAAAGAAATGAAATAAGAAAAGTATCAGTATTTTTTCCCTCTTTGATTTGACAAAGCACCACTCAGATTTGACAAATTTCATCGTACAAGCACAGTATTTATGGAGAAATCCAAGCAACCACTCTGCACAGCATAACAAAGGTGGTAATGGCTGGAACAAGATACTTGGGCAGAGGTTGCATTAACTCCAAATTTTTGCATCCTGGACATAAAATAATCAATCTGGATGCTAAAAGATCCTGTCTCTTACATTCATGTGATGCAAAAGATTAGTATGAAGCAACAAGATATCAAGCTGAGTTCCAGTTTGCAAGAAAAACAACAGAATTAGAGTATAGTCGGTAGGACACAACAAGGAAACACTCTCCTCTTTATTAATCCATGGTAACCAATCTCTAATGAAATCCATAGGATCTATACATGTATTAATAATCTCTCCAACAGGCAAATGTCAGGGCTTATTGTGTAGAACATGCATGTAATATCATAGTATATTTACATAACTAGAGCTCCAGAAATACAGGTTAGGCATTTCATGAGATAACTCTGCAATATTTGTCAATAAATTTCTCCATCATAACCCATGGCTACCCACCTGGTCAGTGGCCACAAAAGTGATACCAATGAGTGAGGAAACATCCTACTGCCCTGAATAAACAGGTCTCAATAACAATGCTTTATTTGTGGGTGACCCAGAAAGGCATAGGTCAATAATATCAGGTCACTAAGTGGTCACTTAGCTGAATATCCCACAAATAAATTCCAAGATTGATGGATGGTTATTTTTCAATGTACATATTTTGCAAGGTTTGGGGATTTACAACTTGGCTCAAGCTAGAACTTAAATAGGGACATGTGTGTGTGTGCATGTGTGTGTGAGGCAAGGTCATAGTACCAGGTACTACCTAATTGTAATGAACAGTTATCAAACAGAATAAACGTCCCTTGTTATATGTAAAAAAGAACGCGTACTTGTGTGCTCATCATAGGTAAAGAGAACTTGTATTTATGAGCTCTTTATAGGTAAAGAGTGCTTGTACTTGTGTGCCTGTTACTAGTATATGTAAAGATAACTTGTACTTTTGCACTCATTATAGACAAAGAGAACTTGAACTTTTGCACTCATTATAGATAAAGAGAACTTGTACTTTTGCACTCATTATAGGTAAAGAGAACTTGTACTTTTGCACTCATTATAAATAAAGAGAATTTGTACTTTTGCACTCATTATAGATAAAGAAAACTTGTACATGTGTGCTCCTTATAGGTAAAGAAAACGTGTGCTTGTGCTCCTTAGAAGTAAAGAGAACTTGTACTTGTTTGCTCATTAGAGGTAAAGAGAACTTGTACTTGTGTGTTCCTTATAGGTAAAAAGAACTTGTACTTGTATGCTCATTAGAGGTAAAGAGAACTCATACTTGCATACATTAATTTCTTCTTTGATCCTCCAACTGAGGGTTGCTTTATTATGGAATGCCTCTGTTTGTTATCTTTTTTGATATTATAGTACCTAAAGGGCCTCCAAGTTTTAATGGAGACCAGGCCCCTCCATCATAAAAACTTTATTTAACATTCTGATTTGTTAGATTATTTTTGAGTAAGATTTGGAGTCAAAGTAAAGTTGTATGCTGGTGGACCAAGTGTTTTAAAGTGTTTCTTCCTATTTTTGACAGTTAAATACTATATCCTATTATGTAAGGCATTGGCATATAAAGGTGCATGATTAAGATCACATAATATTTGCCAAATACAGTGTTTTTACTAAAGGGTCAACTCTGTGTGGGGGTGGAGGTGGTCACCTAGCTATTTTATGCTTGACCATGTCTGACATCTCTTGATTTGTTTCTTTCTTTGTTTTTTAATGACATATCAACACATGAAAGGCTATATAGTGCCAAAGTAGTGGGAGTAAAGTGCTGGACTGTGAATTCAAACCAATGACCTTTGGCTTGCAAGTCTGGCACGCTAACCACTAAACCACTGTGGCAGGGAGTTTCTTGAAGAAAAATAAAATTCTCCTACCATTTAATATTTCTTATGGATTATAATAACCTGGTTATTTCTTAAAGTTTCCCACCAAGAGAAAAATATGCAATATTCCTGTTGAAGTGCAATCAGTATGGTCATATATCAGGGTTCTCAATAGACGCGTACCATCGGGTTTTGATGCTTGGAATTTAAATGTGACCCATTTCTGATGCATGGAAATTCCAACCTGTGCATTTTTATGACACACGTTGATTTGGGCCAGTGCATCAGTCTTAATTACCCTTGATTATCCTCCGGCATAATTTCCTACTGAGCATACACTGTCCATTAACAAATTTACTGTATGCACCAGTGACTGACATTTGCTAGACTACTGTTTAAACCTTACTGGTCAATAATATCACACTTCTGTCAAATCAATATGAACTGTGCGGAGATAACACACCATTGAAGTCACACTTAGGTGTGCATAACTGAATCAAAGTTAGATTGTTCTGAGATTATCTTTCTTGTTTATGATAGTTAAAGGAACAAGGAATCAATTACAACCCGATTTGATTAAGTTTTGATAAAATATTGGTGTTTGTTTGATTGCCCATCAAATTATAATCAATTAGACAAAACTATAAGGTAAATGGACAAACTTTAAATGTGTTTTATTGGTGATTTATTTGCTTCAGTTGGCAAAACATTTAAAAATTCTGCTGTTTTAATTATTGTATCATTCAGTAAGAATTTACCCAACAATACGCTCAGTGATTTATTTCATGCATTGGAATTACTCAAGACTGAATAACAAGATGTAATAATTTTGTTATTTTAGATGTATTTGTGAACTGTTAAATCACAATGGCTCAAAGAAGTATATTTTCTTTTCTGCCTCAGTCTTGGAAACAACCTGCCAGTAATGATAATTCCAACCCTCAGAAACAGAAAGTTAGTAACAATTCTGAGAAGAAGGAGAATAAAAGTTTTAAGAAAATTTAAGGAAGAGTGGAAAAGTGAATTTCCGTGGGTTAAAAATAAGTAATGGTAATGTCTGTCTCACTGTCTGCTTTTCTGTTTCTTACAAAATACTGTACAAGTGTTTATCTTTATTTAACATAAAACAAAATATCTTAAACATCAGTTTGTTCCACGTATGATGAACAATGCCAGCTATGAGCTCATGACTGTCAAAAACTAATGACTACCAAGATTTCAGTTGTGACTCTTGAGATTTTCATTCCGACTCCTTTGAATATGGAGTCAAGGGTCAAATGACTCTTCATCTTTTAAATCTGTTGAGAATCCTGATATATGTTTTGTTTTGTTTGATGTTTCATGTCATAGCAACGCTTTTAAGGTTATATCGTTCCAAGGCAAGTAAAGTAAAGTGCCACGGTCGTCACTCAGGGTTGATCTGTTGGTTTGAATCAAACCTGTACCCTTCTGGTCATAAACCTAGTGCTAAAATCACTGAGCCACCAGGGCTCCAGACACAAACTGAAGTCTACCATCAATGTTATCTATTTTAGCAGAACATACAGCAAATGAGAATATTTGTATATGCACTACAGGGGGATTCCTTTATAATATCTAAGGCATGAATGTATAAAGATAAATATGTGTTTATTATTGTGGGTTTAAGCATATTTGAAACTCCACATACATGTAACACATGAAAGGTTATATAGTGCCCCCCCCCCCCAACACAATACAAATTTGGAAATTTGCGGTTAAAATGAAGACACCATGATTTTAAAGCATTAAGTAAATTACTGCAATGCTATATGTATTTATTGATGGATACATTCAGTAAATGGCTGCTGTTTTTACTACAGCTTTTATGGTATGGTGAAGCAGCTTAATGAGACCTATTGATTATCCTGCAAAACTAGATTACTCTGAAAAATGGAAGCCAAAGTAGCTCATTTGGAAAAGCATCTGACTTGTAATCCAAGCGTATTGGGTTAGATACATGCCCAGGCCAGCCCTGGTTGGCTGCCTCTGTATGTCCTTTGGAAAGGCACTTGGCTCCCATTTCTGCAGCATGATATAGAAAATAATCAGGGCTCAAAATTGACTGTAGCAAGCTATCATTTTGCTAGTTACAATTCTAACATTGCTAGCTGAAAAACAAGAGTCCCTCGAAGGGACAGATGCTCTTTTGTTTAAAAAGAATTTCCAGGAAATCGAGATAAGAACATTTCTTCTTTTTAACTGGTGAGCGTTCAAACCATCTCTGATATTCCTGAGCAAAAAGATTTCCAAATTAGCCACTATGGTAGTCATAATGGATGTAAGATTGGCAGCGTTTTCATTTAGGACAAACAAGACACCATTAGAAGAGTTTTGGTGAAACTCCATGTTGGTATGACCATCCATTCAGGATAATTAATGACAAGATTTTCAATATGTTCATTGTGGCAGCCATATTTGAGGTCAGATCAACACTATTTTCATTTAGTACCAACTAGACCTCATACAAAAAATTCGGGTCAAAACCCAATGTTGATACGACTTTCCATCTAGTAGGAGTAGTAAAAAGATTTTCAAGATGCCCAATGTTGATACGACTTTCCATCTAGTAGGAGTAGTAAAAAGATTTTCAAGATGCCCAATGTTGATACGACTTTCCATCTAGTAGGAGTAGTAAAAAGATTTTCAAGATGCCCAATGTTGATATGACTTTCCATCTAGTAGGAGTAGTAAAAAGATTTTCAAGATGCCCAATGTTGATATGACTTTCCATCTAGTAGGAGTAGTAAAAAGATTTTCAAGATCCCCACTGTGGTGGCCATACTGGACCTGATCAGTGCAATTTTTATTTAAGACCAACTAGATACCATAAGAAGTCTTTTGGTGAAAATCCCATGTTGATATGACTTTCCATTCAGAAGTAGCAATAACAAGATTTTCAAAATGGCTGAAGTGGTGGTCATATTGGCTGTCAGTTCGGCACCATTTTCATTTATGATTAACAAAACATCTTAAGAAGTCTTTTCATAAAACTCCATGTTGATATGACCATCCATTCAGATGAAGTAGCTAGATTTTCAACATGGTCACTCTGGTGGCCATATTGGAAGTCCAGGTGGCACCATTTTCATTCATAACAAACTAGACATCATAGGAAGTCTTCTGGAGAAAACCCCATACTGATATGACTTTCTGCTAAGAAGTAGCGATAACAAGATTTCAATATGGCTGCCATGGTGTCCATATTGGACATCCAATTGGCACCATTTAATTACTGATCTGTTCCATGTTACAAATGCGTGACCCAAATAGCCAGACACAGGACTCCTTAAGAGGTCATACACTGAATGAATGCGATAAATTTCAACATACCTATATTGTCCAAATACAGTATTTATTCAATGATATGACCAAGGGGTCAGTCTAATAAATTTGCCAAAAAAGTAGGGGGTGGGTTTATTGTCAGGCAAAGATATCCCTAGTAATTATTTGGCAAAATTTTGTGAAAGTAGGGGAATGGGATTGTCACTGGATATATATGGTAAAACGGCACACTTTTGATGATTCAGTGATTTCCCTTCACTTTAAAGCCATATTACCATTCTATATATGGTTATTTCTATTTGATATTATAAATAGGAATAACAGAAAATGGATAATTTTAGTTTCATAAGGGAGTGGTAAAAAAGTCAACTTTGATAAACTGCAATACAGGGTGTGGGATGTTGGGGATGGGGAATCTGGATATAATGGTGTGAGTGTAAAGGGTGGGGGTGGGGGCTAAGATTTTATTCCCATCCTTTACTCAGTTATTTGTTCAAACCCCCCTATCCCAACAATCTCCTCATACACCCCACCCCCCAATCCCCAATTGGAAATATCCAAGTTATATGATGACTATATTTTCTGCAAACCAGCTCAATCACAGCTGGTGTGGTTCAGTGGTTGTCATGCCAAACCTCTAATTAGTGGGTTGCTGATTTAAATCCTGCCGAGACCATCCTGATTTAGGTCAAGGCACTCTCAGTCATGAAAATATAGCCTTTCATGTGCTAACTGCTGTTAAGCAATCAATCCATCAAGTAATCTATCATATTTAAAGCTTAAGGTTTCCATCCTGCATAATGTAGGAGTGGTGCTACATAACTCGTGCATTAATTATTATGCACATAAATGAATTTATGGGCTTTTGTGTTTCGAGGGGTTCAATGCCATTTTTCAGCACATGATAGGCTAGACATGGCAGCTAGTATATTTGGTGGGGGAAGAACCCGGGAAGAACCACTGACAAGCTTTCTCACATACCCACATTGGTTGAGTCGAGACTCGAACTCATGCAGACAGAGGTGAAAGGTGTGAACGATCTGTAAAGGCGAGTGCCTTAGACCCCTCAACACATAAATGAATGTAAAGGCACAGGGTCTTTTTTGCCCAAAAATATAGGGGGATAGTAAATCTGGTATGTGAATTGTCTACCGAAGGAGCAACTAGACTGATATCAAGAAGAGACATTCATTATTCTTTAACTAGATTGATAAGCTACATTCATTATTCTTTCTTAGCGGTACACGTTGAAATAATGCAGCCCTAATGATAAGTCAATATGGATCTGATCAGTGCAATCATAACTTACTGAGGTGCAAAATTTGAATTCTTTTCTGCTAACACCAAAACACTGGCACTCGTTTCCTCTTTTCTATAAGTTGATCTTGATCTTAATTTTAAAATGTTATCAATTTGGTTTTCTGCAGATTTGGGAGTTGTAATTCAAATTTGTGGTAATGAATTTCAAATCTTTGATTGTTTGGGGGAAAAACACTTACTAGTTTCCCTTCTTTACTGACAGATACGAGTGCCTGTGTACCAAAATATTATTTGACGTCCAACCTCTACCTCTTCTGCTATCCTATACTATACGCAAGTTGGATATGGTTCTTGGTGGCTGCTAAACAGAAGTTGCATTATCATTGGGTTATGCAGGTATTGCATTTATTCAACATTAATATCATGATCATGAACAAACATTAAAATTTCTGAACTTATCCAAACTGCATACTGACCCATGAAGTGAAATGTTGCCCCATACCTAGTCCGAGTTTTCCTCTGACCCTTCACATCCCATTTTTGATATTTGGACATTTATGTTGGGGTGTGGGGTGTGAAGGGTCAGAGGAAACTCGGACTACCCAATACCGAAATGTGTAAACAATTTATACCATACAAAATTACAATGTCATTGGAATTTAAAGACCTGAGAATTTTCCTTTATTCTAGATGTCGGCTACCCTTCTCTGTTGCCGTCCAAGCAGACGACTCATTCGCAACAACACAAAGTCATTGGCGCAGGGCAGGGAAATCCTCGAATCAGCTAATTATGCAAAATGAGTCACACACACATCCAAAACATTGAATGTCTTCTCTCACTACAGTCACCGTTTTCACTAGCGACATTGCTGTTGGACATCAAATATATCCAAAATTAAAAGAATAAAGCACTAAGACTTACCATTTCTTACTAATGCAGCAAAAATGCATCCATCCTTCCTTATCAATCAATCCAGTGAACGCCACACATCGACATGCATTCCGTCTACTGCTAACATGGTGAGCTATTTTTAACATTACTTTGACAAAGGCAAAGAGAACCGCCATATGGGCGTATCTTATGCACTGTTTGGATTTTCATTGGCTACAAGTCAAGAGTGATAATTAAGATTGACAAGATTGGGGGAAAAAAGTTAATAGTCAATGCATGCAATCAAAACGTAATAATGACTCCGTCAGTAGCATATCGACTTTGATAAGCCGTTAATGACAAATCGTTTACTTCCCAAAAATTAGCTTACTCGTTTGTACTAATGTATGTAAGTGATTGATTAATTACTGTTGATGGCGAATATTTCCGTAGTGCTGAAACTGCTAATGCCGAATGGAGTCACACGGGCTTGGGTCATGGAGGTATATTTATTATGTGTGTTTATAGTAAAGGCATGGGATCAGAATACAAAAATAATGTACCCCATACTCTTAGAATAAACATAGAAATAAACATGTACCGCATACTTATAGTATAAACACAGAAATAAACATGTACCGCATACTTATAGTATAAACACAGAAATAAACATGTATAAACGTACCTCTGTGCCCCTGTAGAAGCATCTGGTTGAAGGAGATATTTGTACCTATTTATAAAAGACACACACTGGGTCATCATGACTTTCTTTCGGATGCTGATTTTATTAATAAGATGAAAACCACAAGAATTCAGACGTAACTAGTACTTCCTTAACGTTTCATTCTATGGTTCTTTTTTCTTTGTCTGTATGACTGTCCGTCAGATACACACACACACACACACATATATATATATATATATATATATATATATATATATATATATATATATATATATATATATATAGTTTTATGTGTAAATCAGATTTTGCCACGTTTGTATTACTTTCTTATCAAGTGTCTGTCTGTAGTTTAATGTATTTTTATTATTACATCTTGTATAAATTGTTGCCCCTTGAGGATCCCGTTTTGGAAATATATATGTGATATTATCTGATCTTTTTTATATCTGACTGTATGCTCTGTGCCATTAATATGATTACAAATTTAAGATAGATTACTTTACATGAGTACAATTTACTCTCTCCCGTCCCCCAGGCCGTTCTACTTTTCTGGCCTCTTACAACCAATAATGTTACTACAAATACGAAAAAACTAAGACACGAATAAAGCAAAATGTTTGTGTGTTAAATGATTGTCCTCTTTTATTTCTCTTTATGGATGCAACACCTTTACTAATGAGACAAGTGTCTCAATCTCTTTATGGATGCAACACCTTTACTAATGAGACAAGTGTCTCAATCTCTTTATGGATGCAACACCTTTACTAATGAGACAAGTGTCTCAATGATGGATTTAGAGGAAGTTCATGGGATTCGGTCAAATCCTTATTTTTCAAGTTAAAAGAATCCATTTTCAGTGACTGGCACATAAATTTGGTAATTTTAAGCCAAACCAACCACCCCTTTTCAAATTGAACACCGTTATATAATTAATCCGCCCCTGTGTTTATTGTAAAAAAAGGAAAAAAAAAATTTAATGTGACGATTGCGTGTCGTAGTACAGACAGAGGGGTTACGTAAACGTCGCCGTCAATGAATTGGAAATATACGTCGTTAATAATTAATGTGGTCGTAATTGAAAACTAAAAACAGAGATTTTTCAAACAAAGAACGACTACATTTTTGCAGTCCATTACTCAAATACTCACCTGACTTTTTTAATTTCTATCTTCTTTTAGTTTTGTATGTATGTCAGACACTAGACTGTCTGAAGGCTACGTAGCCCACTTTGTCCAGTGTTTGATCTAAAATAATTTCCCCAAAATAACTTTATCTCAATGTTAATTTAACGAAAATACTGCCCAATATAATATTTTCAGAAAGATGTAAGCTTTGTATAACTCGCAATGTAATTTTCAAAACTTTGATTAAAGCATGCACAAATTGGAATGGACTCTCATGTAAATTAAGTCTAGATTGAAAGTACTCGATCTGAAATAATCATATCTATAAATAACTAAGAGAAAAGTTTTTTTTAAAGAACAGGAAAGAGAAATAAAAGAATAAACTCCCGTCGAATTATTATTTGTAATATCTGTATTTAACGTAAATCTTATCTTAAATATGGCACCAAGGTTCCATGAGATTGAAATGAATGGGAAAAATGTTTAATTGTTTCTGTACAAGGGAAACTTTACATTATCTAAATATTATACGAATATGAACCCATAAAACAACGTTTTGACAAATAATAATAATAATAAAAAACAGCGTTTCACTTACACGGGTTTGAACGTTACTTTCATTTTAAAATAAGAACGCGTGGTAGTGAGTCTCAACCCAGGATCCCCCTCCCCGGCTTTGTACTTGAATGTCCGTACCAGTTTTTCAGCCCAGTAAACTCAGGGCTATCTAGAATGAATGCATCCTTTCATAAGCCCATTATCATTCCATTCTCATCGCGTACTGAAAATAAACATGAAAATGAGTCAAAAGCTACAATGTACCTACATATTTTTCCTTGATGACCACATGTATACAAAAGGACTATTACAAGAGACAGCATTTATGGGTTAGTGCCGACTATTATTTTATTATAATTATATGTATTCATCATTTACAGACTATATTTTTAAAAAAATATTGACAACAATTGAAAAATAAATATACGTACCTCATGAAATTTGAATTTCCTTCCTGTACAAATAGTTCGTCCTCGCTATTACTTATCAGGTTGTGACAGTGATTTATACTTAAATAGCACTGAAGAAACTTCAAATCTTAAAATAGCGCTTATCACAAGCAATGATACACGCCATTCATAAATGCGGAAAACAACAATCGACACTTGTCCAAGTCTGACTAGGAAAACAACAATCGACACTTGTCCAAGTCTGACTAGGAAAACAACAATCGACACTTGTCCAAGTCTGACTAGGAAAACAACAATCGACACTTGTCCAAGTCTGACCAGGAAAACAACAATCGACACTTGTCCAAGTCTGACTAGGAAAACAGTTGAAACGTTATGCCATGGAATTCCAAACTCAAATAATCCCCTTACAAAAAAAGAAAAAAAAAAGAAAGAAAAAAAAAAGCCTAGTACAAATTTGCGGTGTCTGTTCGCAACCCCCAACATTCCTTGCATACCCGGATTATGATATGCAATAAAATATAACTGAATGATTAAAGAGATCTATTAGTCTGCCGCCCAGTTGTATATATCTAGCTGTTACAGTTATAAGTAAATTAATGTCACAACCAGTCACAAACACACCGAACGTGTGGGGCCAGAGTTATGAATGGTCTGATGGGAAAGTTCTTAACTGAAAGAATGCGGTCAGTATGTTACTTTATAGCTTTGCTAGCTTTCATTTTCTACAGACTAAGCGAGGCAATTAATATTTCCCATATAAATACCCATAAAAGAGCCCTGGATTGTGAACAAAAGGCATAAACTGATACGTGAAATGAACAATTTGCAAAATGAAGAGGCAAATCGATGTTTATAGCGCCTCTTGAAGAAGGGGTGAAATGTAGCAGTTACTTTGTTCGTGCATCCGTCCTCCCTGTCCTGGCAGTAACGTTTTTGTTTAATACGCCTATAGAGACAAAACTTGCAAACTGGGTGCATCAATGGATAATGGTGTGTCGATGTGACCTAATTTAAAGGGTTGCCAAAAAAAAAATTCGCGTCCGGACTCTAATTTTAATATTTCTTCGACCTGCTGCCACCCAGGTTCAAATGTGGATGCAGCTTGGAATGAACGCATGTAGCACATAAAAAAATGGGTCATCGTGACTTTCTTTCAAAGTGTTTTTAACTAATATCGATATAAAAACTAATTGTTGTTTTATGTCAAAGGAGCTGGGTTAGCTCTCAACTCCTGTTCAATTCAGTTACAACATGGTCCTACCCTTTTGGGGGTGGGGTGGGTGTGGGGTGCATGGGCGAGTGGATTCCATTACTCGCGGCGCAAGTTCGATTCCCGCTTTGAACGAATTATAACACTACTTGATTACATTTGTGTCATTTTATATAAATTTCTTATATATATATATATATATATATATATATATATATATATATATATATATATATATATATATATATATATATATATATATATATATATAAATAATAATGTATCCATACATTCAGTGTGGAATCTTGGGATAACTGCTTTCCTATCTGTTTGGTATATAAGTGTCAATTTGTAATTATAATTTCACTTATATAAGTTGCATATCTAAATGAAAATCCAATGGGTTTGCGCGTTTAACTGAGTGTTAATTTCCGCTTTCTAAGCGAGCTGGTTCCCGTGTACCTCAAGCCTTTCCTTCGACCTGTTCCTTTTTTTTTGGGGGGGGGGGGGGGAGGGGGGCGAATGGCCGAGTGGATTAGAGCGCTCAGCACATTTTTGGCTTTATTATGACAAGGAAATGGGAGTTAAGTGCCTTGTCCAAGAACTCACAGCCTGTAGCGTACTAACGGGAGGGGGGGGGGGGGCAGACGGGGCGGTTGCCCCGGGCGCCCGAGGTCTTGGGGCGCCAAAACAGCTGATAAAAATTCGGGCCTCGTATTCTGGCCCTTTGGGTGTGTAGGTACGCAAATCATATAGTCACCAAGTCGAAGAACAGCTTCAAACCCTCTCAACCTTTACGCCGTCTGTTGTCTTACTACACCATACAGGTGAATGCACGCAAACGAATTTTGGAAAAAAAAAGTGTTTGGTGTGATTTGTTGATTGATTTTATATTTGACATGCACTGAAAGTAGAACTATCCTATGCGTACCTAGGCTCAAACCCATGTTTACATTATACAGGTAAATAGTCTAATTGAAATACAGTGAACTCAAATGCGATATATTATAAAATATCAAAGAACAAAACTTTTTTTCTTCTAGTGGATCTATAAAAAAATTGTGCGTGTGTCTTAGTGTATGTGCTGGAGAGAGAGAGAGAGAGAGAGAGAGAGAGAGAGAGAGAGAGAGATTTCACGATAATCTACTCCAAGACGTACAACTCCATATATATCGTATGCACACAAAATACCTCTATGCGAACTGCATTCAAAGTCAAACAAGTGCGTAAGGTCTGTAGGTAGACGTAATATTTTGAAATGGATATGAATGAATGGTATCAAATTCAACAACTATGTGAAAGTGCTATTTGATCCAGTTATCAAATCCCTTTAACTCTCCAAACAAGGATCAAATTACATACGATGTATTTTCTGTCGCCTCTGCACCCTTTATTTGCATTGTATTGATATTTACTTCATGTTGACAACACAGACTTTGATATGTAAAGCCCTACCTTTTATCCAAAGTTTAAATCCACATTGAAAGGAAGCCACTGAGGAAATGGGTCGAAGTTGCACACCAATCGAGGTATTTATAATTTTCATGGTATTTTTCTGTAAATCAAACCACCAATTTGCATTATTTTCAAACACCAGAGACTTTCTGAAGAAAAGAAAAAGAAAAAAAAAAAGCAGTAGATGCAGAAAATAAAAAAAAAATGGTTAATTGAACGATGTACATTTTGAGCATAATAAAAATCAGTCCTTATATTGGCAACTATGAAGAAAAATAAGTATAATGTAGACAAATCCACATATGGGATCCGCCCGTAGCCATGTACATTGACCTATTTACATATGAATGCTCCTTGTTCTTTTGATACAGATTTGTATCAAAACGTAAGAAAAA
This sequence comes from Margaritifera margaritifera, assembly GCA_029931535.1. NCBI lineage: Eukaryota > Metazoa > Mollusca > Bivalvia > Unionida > Margaritiferidae > Margaritifera > Margaritifera margaritifera. Next base: position 38,150 of record JAQPZY010000617.1, on the reverse strand, counting down.
ACGAAGAACTCTGCCCACTGAGCCACGAACTTATGTTTCACCAATAATCCATTTTTTTGCTGAGGACAATTCTACTGCTTCTGACAACATTTTCAGTCTTTTTGTTTCCTCCAAAGACAACATTTAATGTTGAAGGCAAAAAAAAAATAACAAAAAAAACCCAACTAGATTTGTGTTTGTAAAGCAAGCACAGTTCCCCTGCAAACATGCAGACCAATAAGTCAAAGCTCACCCCCTCCAAAAAAAATGTACAAAATTTTAAGAAAATGTGTAAAAACAAATTGTTGTAAAAAGTCTAATCAGGTCATCTACATATGAATACATATATGTCTCTCAAATTTAATTTGTCTACCTCAAATGATTATTACTTAATCATTTATATGATTTGTGTAAAGAAAAAAAGGTTAAATACTGAAAGTTAAAAGAAAAAGTGTTTTAAAAATAAATCTAAAAATGTCGGTAGTCGCCTGAAAATCTAAACAAAACAAATATGAACATAAAATGCAATATACCTATATCGAGTGATTTTTGCTTCATAATACTAACAAGGACTTTGTCAAACGTTTCAAGGTTAGAAAAGTTCACAAATACTTAAAACAAATAAAAAATCTTGCTGCAATGGCCTGTAAATCTAATCAGATTATATATATATATATATATATATATATATATATATATATATATATATATATATATATATATAAACAAACACACACACATACACGCAAATATGGTAGCCAAATTTAATTTGTGTACGATGAGTGTTGTTTGCGCAATCTTTCTAACAAGCTTCTCATAGTGTACAGACGGACGGAGAGGATCAAACAAAGATGCAGCCGCTGCAAGCAACGAGGGCATACAAAAATTTGATGTGTATTCCCTGGGCGACAATCTTCAGATAACAAGTATACACTAAAAAAGAATCCTGTCCTCTCACGGTAGAGGAACCTGGAATATCCCTTCAATTTATTTTATATATGTTTCGTGCGGAGGCAATTGGAGTAATATGCCTTGTCCACTGATAAACCACGGTTGCTGACCTTGGCTGAACCAATATTTGGATCTGAACCCTTATCCTTTACGTCACAAGCCCAGCATGCTTACCACTGAGCCACAGCGGCTTCTGCCTCCATTAGTTGCCTCTTACGACATACAGGACGGCGCATTGGGATTATTCTACATCCCCTATCCCCCAGAGGTCAGTCTGTGTATGTATGTATGTATGTATGTATGTATGTATGTATGTATGTATGTATGTATGTATGTATGTATGTATGTATGTATGTATGTATGTATGTATGTATGTATGTATGTATGTATGTATGTATGTAATACGTCTTACTCAAAACTAACTAAATTACTTATAAAGCTTATCTGATCACTGAAATACGAATAATGTCTCCCAATTGTTGGTAATCAAGGATATTCAAGTAATGTCGCCTAGAGGCATCTATACACTGTCAATGATGCCCATCCCTATGTCTGACAGCTGCAACATGTATTTATTATATAATAATGCATAAAACCTTGACATGCACTTGGTCATCTCCCTCCATTAGGTTAAACGCTACTACTAATATCCTAGTGCTTTCTGACAAAACTACCAGAGACATGACCGAATGTGTTGGTCCCGTTGTATAAACATCATCATTACTGTAGGGACAACAAAAACGTGGACTACAGTTGTGAAATATTGATTATAACAGACGAATTTAAGCTACTTAAGCAAACATTTTTGTTCCCCTGGTTTATAAGAAAACATGTACAAAGCTGACACGTGTTTCTGTTTTTTTTTTTTTTTTTTTTTTTTTTTTTTTTTTTTTTTGGTGTTGTTTTAAATAAATTTGGTTCCGTTTTGGTTATGTACACCATAAACCGTCCTTATCGATTTATTTTTTCCGTACATGCACTCTCCGTTTAAGGTTTCAGACTGTACATTAGTCCAAATTAGGCTGGTCAGAATTAAAAAACCGAATCTGAATCATAAAAATTCGATAATAATTTGGTCTAACAACAGATTTTTATAATAAGGACAAAATATAATTACTTTTACCGTACCATCATCCAACATTCATTGGCTACAGAACCTAAATCGGCGCTTAGTGAGCTTCCAGAACAAATCTTTGATCACATCCTGTCAAGTAAAATCAACACATAATGCATTCTGTTAATTTTAAATGATCTGCAATAGGATTTTGTATTACGGTTTAAAAAAAAAGTACTGTTTGCCGAACCATCACCAAATCAGTGGCGGCGCGAGGGTTCGAGGCGCCCGGGGGCAATGTTCTTTTAATGATGCCCACACTTTGCTACAGAGAACAGTTTTTATATCAGTTGCCAACCTCCAAACCCCCACACATCTAAGCCCCGAGACCGGGGGCTTAGATGGAAGGGGGGTGGGGAGCAAGGCAAAAAAAGCTTTCGACGGCGCTTCCTTCCCCCCCCCCCCCCCTCGCTTGGGGGCAACAGTCCCCATCTCGCGCCGCCACTGCACCAAACATCCATTCAGCTACATAACCTACCTTAGCGTGTTGGCGCGCAGTGAGCTTCGAGAAGAAATGTTTGACCACTGCCCGTCAAGTAAAATCCACAAAAAAATGCAAGCTGTAACTTTTACCGTACTGGAAAATTCGAAAGATACAAGTGGCCTGCTGCTCAAACTAAGGTGCAGCCGTCTGTAAATGTTTATTGCTGTGTGCAATAGATATCCGTCCAGTCCTTGGCCAATCAGTAAGCACTATATTCCATTGATCTATGGAGTTTTATTCATGTATCCCTGCGGGACGTTCCCACGCCATTAAATCAACAACTACATACACTCTTTTTTTGTAGTGTTTTATTCAGATAGATGTATTCCTTGATTCAGTCTTTTTCAATACTTGTTACGACCAACATGCACTAGTATATACAAGTACAGTGTGTGACATTGGGAACTTAAGTACAGCGCAACATCTCTTAAGCAACCACATTGGGAATAGAACACGTTTGGCTTTGTCAGGGAAGTGGTTACTGAAGAAAAAAATATATAAAGAAGATATCAAAATGGAAGCACGTGAGCTGGCTGGATACGAGAGGTGATTGTTTAAGGAAGATGACGGTTACAGGAGGTTGCACTGTAAATAGTCAAATTGGAATTTCTACGCTTGAGTGTAATCCGATGGTGAATTGATGATGTTTCTCGGTTTTTATTTTTATTCGTTTGATTACTTGTTTGTTTGCTTGTTATGAATGCAAAGTTTTGTTGTACTGTCTCTTGTATTTGAAACTGAAATAAATAGACATAATAGAATGTCTTCATTTCAACTGATTGCTAAGAATGTATTATGTTCCACAGTGTTTGTTTGTGTGCTTGCTTTCTGCAAAGGAAAACGTCATGTTGTAAGCAGCATTGTCTACCGCTAATACAAGTCTAGGAAGCAAATACGCCAAAAGCAAGTGAATATGTACAATATTATCATTTTTGGTAATACATTAAAGACTGAAACATGATCGTGGAAATCATTGTCTGTATTCGCGTATAAGGCAGATCCAACTGCAAACAACATAGACCCTGATCTGACGGCGTATAATGCGCTGCATATCAGGGTCTGTGTTGTTTGTTCAACAGATTAGTCCTAACAAACTGCATAGATCCAGGTCTGCCGTCCTATTATCTGGGTCTATGCAGTTCGCAGTTGGATCTAATTTATAAGCGAGTACAGACGGTGGGATTTTTTTAACAACAACAGTAGCTGTTGCAGTAATATGAATAGTAATAGAGGTGGAAGTAGCAACAGCAGCACCAGTGGCAAACATAGTGGTGGCAGTAGATTACCTGTTGTGCCTTGTAATAAAATATACTAAGTAAAATAATCACCACTTTAATGCATAATTGTAAATTGACTAACCTTAACAACGACTAAATCAACCTTGAATTGTACGTTTTCCTTGTCATTTCAAGAAGACCATATTTAAATCACACGGCATTAAGTAAAAGATCATGCTTTCTTTCTTTGCGCACTGCAAAATTTCGGAAAAATAATATTGCATCACTTAACAATGAGGAAGTAATACACGGAAATGTATATCTAGGTGACAATTGAGAAAAGAGATGAAAATTCATTGCACAACCTACCTTTTTTTAAAGAAAAATCAGCAATACAGTGCATACTTCCTGAATTGGAATGCGTTTTGGAAAACATACACACACATTAATGTTTTTTTAAAACTTAACTACAATTGTGAAAAGTATCTGCCAGTGCTAGCTTTAAAAAAATACGACTAGAATTTCTGGAATTCTAAGCACAAAGAATATACACTTGAATTGTATGACAGATAATTGTCAATAGTTAACAAGCGACTGAGACATATCCAATTAAACGTCTTGTGTCGCATTATACGGTAAAACAATGACCATTCATAATTTTTACAGACATGAAGGATATCAAGTTTCGTACACCGCGTAATCTCTATTTTAGTACTTTGACAAAATTAGGTAGAATAATGCCTTAAATAACCGACGAGTCCTAACACTGACCTTGAGTATGATAGTTTCTATTCGATATGGTTCAAACTCCTGCTTGTTTACAGTAAATTTATGTGCCTGTCATTGTTCCATGTGTACCTGCATGATAAAATATCATAATAATGAAACATGATTTTTAATTATGTACTTACGGCTAGTTAAACATAAAGCAATGATAAATACTTTTTATCTAGTTTTAGCACGTTAGGACCAGTTTAAGGTCATTCCGACAATGAATTCATGTTCGAAACAAGAACATTAATTTGGAACAGGTTTAACTGGGGACAATCTCATTCAGAAAACAACGGTTTTTGCAGGTTTATTGCTTTGTCATTGTCACAGTCCAAATACTGGAATGAAGATATTGTTCATCCTATAGAAACACAAGTCCCTCCCCGCTCCCCCTCCCCCATCTATTTAACATTTTTTTGGGCTAATATCATGCCTAAGAAATGGGAGCTACGTGCCTTTTCCAATGTCACACCGAGGCAGCCGAGCTGGGTCTTGCCTGGTCAAATTAGAAGAGTTTGACGGAAAAGAAAACTTAATTTTGGTACAATTTTTGTTTAAATAAAGTTTTCTTTCGCCTCCATTATTATAAATTTTAATCCTCTTATGTATTTGATCGCACCGATAGAGGTCTACTCAGCTAATGCATTGTCTTTACAATACAATATGCTGTGATTCGATTATTCGATACGAATTTTCATTTTAGGTTTAAAGGAAATTAAAGAGATTGGCTTCATTCTGATTATTTAAACATATGACATATTTTCGCTTCGAGAAATGTACGCATTTTCCTTATATATGCATTTGAAGAATAAAATGAAAGTTTTTTTATAACGTCAACAAATATATTAAAATAATTGCAGGCAATTAAATTTTCTCTTTCTGTCCAAATACTTTCTCTCCGAATGAGTTTTGAACTTGTGTGACAACGATGACCTCTTGATTTGTCAAATAAGTGGCTTATACTCTTTAAACAAGTTTGAAAACATAACTAGATTGTCAAGACATAGGTAATTTGAATGGGCTTTATAAAGTTCTTTCTATCAGCTGATCAAGTATTTCAAGTACATGTGCATGTCGAGACAGAGAAGAAAAACTTCCCGTCATTCTGGAAAGGAATGTTGCGGTCAATCTGCAGCTTACTAAAAAGCATGTGTGATGGGACTTTACTGCAACCCAAAAATGACACTTTGTATGAACATGTGGGATGGGACTTTACTGCAATCCAACATTACACTTTTTATGAGCATAGTGGTATTTTAAGTATCGATATAATATTTTATCTTGTCAAAGATAAATATAGATCTGTTGCAATATTCTAGTATGTATCTAATCCTTCTTGTAGCAGTTTCATAACAGGTGGTTCATATCTCTTTCAAATTAATTCTTCTTTACGTCAGTTTACTCATAAATAGATAAATAAATAAATAAAAATAATAAAAAAAAATAAATAAATAGCAAAACGATGGTAAACTGCTTGTTCAGTTTGGTTTATACATATTTTATTTCCAAAGAGAAAATGTATACATGGCAAATAGGTCGGAAACAAGTTGTTTAACTTACTGGTTTCTCTTCATTGTAGAAGTATAACCATGTAGGCAAGAGATATATACAATCCAATTACCTATTGCTTTTCAATAACATGAAGAAAACCCTCTATTATTTAATGTTGTTCTTTCTTTACTCGGATGGATAATAAGGTAAAATATAAGTAGACACTCCTCACTCTTCTATTGCCGTTGGGAGATAGCATGTATTGAAAATGCGCCTTATCGGAGAGAGCTCGAATTGAATTCTTTCATTTGAATCATATACGATCTACTCCTTCACTTCTGGATAGGGATTTTTTTTTTTTTTTAAAGAATATAGACAACTATTCAATTATATATACAGCTTTGGCATAGAACTCACTGCTTAGCATAAATTAAAGACAACTATTCAATTTGATATACAGCTTTGGCATATAACTCACTGCCTCTCCCTTAAGTAATGAAACTGTATGACATCTTTTACTTGCTTTATTTACTCTACGTTGTAATGGAAACTCATACCATGCTGATTTGGAAATTAGAAGTCGACAGGAAATGTTAAGTATTTTAGGTTTTAAGTAGTACTTAATTGGATAATGACACATTTACGGGTAATCCTACAAAAAAGTAACTGGACTTAGAACCATTTTCTTTTTCTTTTTCATTAACTTTTTTTTTTTTTGTAGAGAGTACATGTACATATGGTCTTCCAATATTAATTTATTCTTTTCTCATAAACAGCTGTACATGCCCTTTCAATATTTGCGGTCCCAAACAGATTTTTCTGAAAATACATTTCCAAGAATTTGTCACATACATGTGTTGTCCTACACGTGACAGTTAACAGACCTTTGCAATAATATGTAGTTGTCTTTAGTGGTTATAATTTTACACAACGAAGGAGTGTCTCACAATAAGAACGTGTTTTAGATTTGCCGTATTTACCGCGTGCAATGACCCCCGATATGTAAAAGCAATGGGTAGAACCAGTCTTCCAATGAAATTATGCCAATTCTATCTGGTTCAAGCGGTTTGATTCGTTACCGAGAACAGTTTTTTTAAACATTGCAATTGCACTTGCCGATTGTATACAGTTTTCGTTTAGATATAATTTGTAAATAATCTATGTATTTGGAGATTGATTGTGCGGAATTAACATCATACACGATTTGCGAAGTTTAACGCTTGCATAAACTATTTTCGGAAAGAGAGAGAGAGAGAGAGAGAGAGAGAGAGAGAGAGAGAGAGAGAGAGAGAGAGAGAGAGAGAGAGAGAGAGAGAGAGGCCTAGACTTTACCTTCATGTTAAAAGTCTTCCTTTGTGTTTTGGTAAAATTTTAAATCTGGAAAACTGCAAATGATCCCATTATCCTTTGCAAAGACACTGGTCACGCGTAATTTTTTTTTATAGAGGAATTAAAAACAGGTGACATAAACATTTCGTATAGAGATATATAGAAGAAACAGGTGACATAAACATTTCGTATAGAGATATATAGAAGATTCGTATAGAGATATATAGAAGAAAATTGTCAGAGCTATTTACTTCAGTTTTTGTTACCGTCACATGCAGGTATAAATGGATAGCACTACTGTTTTTCACGTGGCACATGTAGAAAGGAAATACTATACAAATGAATTACATAAGCCATACAACCTTTTATCTTTTCTTTTTCTGATAGTAATTTTTAAAAAATAGTAACATTTATATCCACTTATTCTTTTTTCTGTATTTTACTTCACGGATGTTACGCAAGTTGTATTAAAACTTTCAATACAAATTTGAAAACTTTCTACCATATATCACACCAAGAAAGGTGAATGCATGGATTTTAGTTAGACTTTCACTTCTACCATATATCACACTAAGGAAGGTGACTGCATGTGTTTTAGTGAGACTTTCACTTAACAGGGCTGATAGCTTGGCTCTTATACCTAAATCTGAGCATAAAGTCCACTCTTATTTTTAATACATGCCATTTCTAAAATGCAATAGTTATGCGGCATCATAGCCAGTAAATTAGAAGCACTTAGAAAATAACTTTGATAAAAATTATAAAAGGGGTGCGGGTGGGAGAGGAAATCTTGAATTGAGCATGTACTCATATTAAGTGCTGTTATGAAAGCTTTCAACTTGAGTACTAAAATTGTTGGCAGAATTAAAATTGAGTAGCAGATTCATCACTAGGTGATGTCCACACCTTAATTAAATTTTACATTTATGTACATATGCTTATTATTTAAAAAAAAAAATTAAATCTGATATATTATATTTATTCTAGTTAGTATTGGAATTCAGCTAGAATTTCACAATCGATTATCAGTTTCTGCTAACCAATCGACGATTAATTATTAATCGATTAATTTGTCCATATGATGCCTTGTCAAAACCAGAATTTTTTTTTAACCCGAAGGATGAAGCAGCGGCAATGGTACAGAACTTAATTTGGACAAAAATCGATCGCATCAGTTTTAATAGAATAATTCATCACTTCACTGACAGTGGACGATGTTCGACCAGATCGATTAATCGGAACAGAACTTATTTAAATAAAGGATGTTTGATGCAGAAGGTTATAGATATTGCAGATTACTTCAAGATTTGAGAAGAAACATAACCCGGTAACATCTTAATTTGAACATTCTGAGACGTCGGTAGGTATTCCTTTTGACTTCTGGGTCTGACTTCTGTGACGTCGGTAGGTATTCCTTTTGACTTCTGGGTCTGACTTCAGTTCTTCAAAATTATGTCCTTAGCATGTGAGGACATGTAACATATGAATTATTTTTAGACATCGCTTTTTTGAATGAAAATTCTCGATATATTTACCTTTGTGGCATACAAGCAAATCTAAAGCATACTTAACATCTTGATCTTCAATCTTGTATTTTGTGTAACGTTAGAGTCAAGCCTATTTATTCATCCACCACTTCTTTCTACAAAGCAAACTTGTGATTGCTGCAGTGAAAACGTGCACGATAAATAAACAGCTGAAGCGATTGGTCTACTAAACATTATTTACATTATGTCTGCACACATCTTAATGATCAAGTAAACGAAATGTCATACTCTCACTGCAATGTCTAAACAAAGGAATGGTGATACAAGGTGTGCGATACAGAGTTATCTCCAGCTACTACAGCGAAAATTAATTTGCATACTGCTCCAATCAATATGATGTGGTACCGTATGTGCTGAATTACGAGTTTAATAGGAATGGTCTTTTCCTTTCCTGTTCCATTCTGTTCAGTTCTATTCTATTTTTAGTCCTGTACTGTTGTACTGTTTGTTTCTTTCTTTTTTTTTCTGTCTGTATGTGTCTGTATCATTTCCTTTCTTTCTCGCTTTTACTATGCTTTAATGTGATTGGTTTGTAAAGCACAGTAGAAGTTTTCCTTTCGAACATTCATGAACCTAAGTTAGAAACCATATTTGGTCTTTCTTGTTTATTTTGTAAAATAACGAAAAATATTCCCTGAAACCGAATCACCACCCTATTCAACCAATTGTCTCTCTTCCCCGTTCCAATCAGTTGTCTTGGAATGTTTTACTGAACTTTAAAGATAACAATCGACCCCCCCCCCCACACACACACAATGACTTAGTTGCCTGAACGACATTAAAATTCATACAATTTTAGGAAGTTCGTGCGCTACTTCCACTTCTAAAAATTATAAGCACAGTTTCTGTCATTTAGAGATGGAAGACTTTATAATCTTTACAGCAATCATTTATTGCTCGAAGAACACGAACAAAATTGATCGAAGTTCTTTGATGAAATGGGATAATAACTTATAAATAAATAGCTTCCACTCAGTGGCGGCGCGAGAGTGATGGGGGGGGGGGCAATTGCACCGGGCTAGGGGGTCAGGATTTTTTTTTTGCCACACCCACACCCACCCCATATAAGCCCCGGTTTCAGGCCTGGGGGGGGGGGGTGGAGGTTGGCAACTGACATAAAACTGTTGTCTGTGGCAAAGTAGGGGGCGCCATTAAAGTACATTGCCCCGGGCGCCTCAGTAGGGGGCGCCATTAAAGAATATTGCCCCCGGGCGCCTCAAACCCTCGCGCTGCCACTGCTTCCGCTGAAGAATAATTTATAAAGTTTTTGCAACGATTCTTTCGTAGAAGGTGACAAAACAAGGATGGTTTTCGTACATAAAATAAAAATAAAAATTGAGAAGTTGCTTTAACAAATACCTTATATACTCACGTATAAGTCGGATCCATCTGCAAACAGCATAGACTCAGATCTACCGACGCCTAATGAACCGACCGATATGGGTCTATGCTGTTTGTTAGGACTGATGAATATAACAAACAATATAGACCCTGATCTGCAGACGCATAATGCGACGGCATATCAGGCTATCGACTTATAGCGAGATTATTTTTTTTGTGTTGCTTTATAGCATCCAGGATGCATTCTCTGTCTCTTTACCGTATTTGCTCACATTGAACACACGTCTAGCTCAGATTGGATGCGCGTAGTAAGGGCTATTGGTAATGCACAATACAGGTGGGTGAGGGATGGTACTCTGATTGTGAAGAAATGGCTAAAAATTGTGGTAATAGTGATGTCCCATTTTTTTCAATTAAGTATCCTGTAAAATTTAGCAGTCAGTATGTGAAAGAATATATTATAATAAAAACAAGTCCACACCTTTTGTCCACAGACTTTGATGCAGTAAATAGCAATATGGAGTCTGTATGCAGTGAAAAAGAAATGTCACTAACACTTATGAATAATCCATTTAGTGGCAAGTAGAAGTGGATTTTGTATAAAACTTGCATAAATTGAACATGAGCTGTTTTTCTGCAATACTGTTTGCAAACAAAAATGGAGTTTTGTCAGTCCTGAAGAACGTTTATAATAGTTTCTAAAAAAAAGTAGGTCGGCAGGCCTGCACTAGCCATAAGCAGCATGTTATGATGAAGACAATGACACAATTGTACATGTATTTTGGTAATAGTATTAATGACACAATTTTCAGTCCCAAACATTATGATGATCCCCAAAATGAACAGTCTGGAATATTTGCATATTCTCCGTTCACATGTTTTTCTATATTTACACGTGGCTTATCCGACACGCCGTACAATCCACTGTAGAAAAGCACATGGATATATACATATATACATGTCATATTCACCGTCAATAAGCATGTTGCGCTATACTTAGTTTAAAATTCACGAATTGAACGAAGAACCTTTTTCTAAAGCATGCAACTGCTCATATATCTTACCTGATCAGTTTGTAATTTTGTTAAAATTTGTCTTTTTCTTAATTTGAACCACACCGTGGCATTAGGTGAAGTGCCTTCTCACACACTAGCGGAAACACATACAACAACTACAATAGTTCTCATACTTACATGCAAATTCAATATATATACCATGTATGCATACATATAAGATTTATTTAAGATAATTAGCTAATCTCAAGTACTTTTCATTATCTTTAGATGGGTATTAAGAACGAAGGACTGATAATAAGTCAAGATATAAACTTCAGCGGAGTAATATTTACAGAACCACATGCGGTGAAAGAAGAGCGGAAAACAAGTAAAATGTAAATACGCAAATAAGTAATTTCATGGTACGTATTTCAGGAATGTTTTCGGAATTTTCTTCGCTATTAACAGTGCCGACAACTGTACTTTCAATATGGAAAGTTTGATAGCCATCGGGTTACAGGTATGCGTAAAATATGACCGTCAGTCATGGGACCGGGTTGACTGGAAGAAGACCAATATGGCAGCTCCCATTACATGGCATCGTGACGTTTGCCACATGCATTGTACGCAAGGCTCAGTGTATATGAAAATGTAGTACTCGTTGCATCTTGCTTAGTCTTCATGCAACACGATAATTACAATGCAATAGCTCAATACCATCTCAATGCCGTGATCTATTGCGCGTACAATGCAATATCAAAGTGCCTATTTTAACTCTTATAAATATCTTTTCCACAAAACAGATTGTACCTGCACATTTAAATGACAGGTTTTAAAGTTAATAATTTATAACTTTTCATTTATTGCGTACTATAAGTGATACATGGCAATACCACACCCACCCACCCTGTTAAGTCTATTCGCATTACCAATAGCCTTGAAGCATAATCGTTTTAAGAATGGTAATACGCGTAGACTCTGATTGCATAATGCGGCGGAAAATCGGGGTCAGCTGTTATAGCTGCTAAAACATTTCAGCGAATAACGCAGAATATCATCTATCGCTGCATTATTCAGATCAAGGTCTAAGGTATTAGCAGGTAGGTGGGACCATGCATTAATAGTACATTTAGTAACTTAATAAAGCGTAAGCAGTTGGTTATTACATTTAGCTGTTTATTAGGAAAGATATCTAGCTCCCAGTAGAACGGTGTTCATGACGTTTTGTCTACAAAGCAGAACTCCAGAGAGATGGGCGATTATATTGACCCTATACTTCACCACCTATACTTCCGCCCCTCAGAACAGATGTTATCAACCATGTGATGGACTGTTCCCCCCGCCCCTCAGTACAGACGTTATCAACTAAATAATGGACTGTTCCCCCCGCCCCTCAGCACAGACGTTATCAACCAAGTGATGGACTGTTCCCCCCGCCCCTCAGCACAGACGTTATCAACCAAGTGATGGACTGCCCCCCCCCCCCGCCCCACAGTACAGACGTTATCAACCAAGTGATGGACTGTTCTCCTCGCCCCTCAGCACAAACGTTATCAACAAACGATGGACTGTTCCCCTCGCCCCGCAGTACAGACGTTAATGAGCACTGGCGTCAGATTTAAGATCGTATCTTAGCTTGATTCAGCTGTCAGTACTTGATTTATGTGTCTGGTTCTTCTCTTTGAGGGCGGCCCATTTGCATCCTGTGTAACTTCTTGAGTGCTATTGAAAACTATTTCAAAGGTTTTGTTTCTTTTCGGTAGACGACTGTATGGAAAGTGTCCTTGCCTGGAGATCATAAAACTCCGAGCATGAGTTTGAGCTTGAGTTTATACTATCAGCCAATCATAAACGACATTTCAAAAGTAACGTAATTTGTAATTGGTTGAAATAAAATCTCAAGATCAAAATCAAGCTCAACTAAAGAGTTTTATTATTTCTAGTCCTGATTACAAAGTGATTTCGGGTGATATTATTAACACAATCGACAACAAATAAAAGCGGAAAATCCAAAAAGCATGTTGTCCAAATCGCCATTGGGCGAAGTATATTTTTTATTTAAGAAAGTATTTCATGGTATCCGTAAATACAAAAGGACATTATCCAGATTGTTTCTGCTGTACTGACGAAATGGTCGTCAACACAAAAAGCAGGTATACGTCTGGTAAAGGGATTTAGTTCCAGTCACAATAAAAAACAAATAAACAAAAAACAAAAAAAAAAAAAAAAAAAAAAAGAAAAAAAAAAAAAAAAAGGAAGAAAGAAAAAAACAAACAAAACAACAACACCAGAAAACACCATATTGCCGTACTGAAAAACTACCTATTTCAGTCAAGAATAGAAGTCGAGCACTTCAACAAATATTGTTTGAGTAAGAATTTGTAGCATCAATGCCGCTTTCATTTGCTCAATGTTTATCATGTGGAATAAACCATTTCTTAGCAACGGCCCTATACGATTATTCAGACACTTTTCATTTGTGGTAATTTGTCCATTATAATCGAGACCAACAATGATAAATGAGATTGGATTTGTAACTTACAAATATCATTAGCAACGGCGTTGTACCCCCCTCCCCTGCTATTCTCCGCCTGCCGCCTAAAAATCAAAACGTAGACGTTACACTAGGCTGTTGACATTGAACCAACTAATTCCAACGTTCTTATCCCAATCTGCGTAATTTTAATTTGTATATCTGTCTCCGGATCTGAAGATATGTATTCCATGTTAAATAAATGAACTGATTTTTGTCTTGTAAATTGTATTCCTCAGATGCCGAGTGATTATCCAGCGAATCAATTTTGTAATTGTTCCTCTCTCTCTCACAGGTGTTTTTAATCAAGCACAGCATGTTTTCCCATTCTAAGAATATTGACACGTTGCCGTAATTGATTCTCTATGTTCATTACTTCAATAAATTGTTTCTGAAGTGTAAACAGTGCAGGCAATGGTTTTATCAGCAGTTTCACCTCTTATTACTCGCCCCCCCCCCAAAAAAAAAAAAAAGTAAAAAAAAAAAAGAAATATAAAAAACACATCAGTTCGCAACAGTTACTGGTAACATCATGTGACAAGAATGATATAGTTTATCACTCGTAGTCCATTAAATGGAGCATATTGAGATTCTTTTCCGTTTCTTGTTATGGTTACCAGTGAAAAATATGATAAGCACTCAGAATTCCCGAACAGTTATAATTTATACACATCTCTGAAAGCAGTTAAGCACGTCTTAGAGCTAAAAAAATTTTTTATAGGATTCCAAATCGCTAAAATCTGGGAGTTTTCGATACGATGAAATCGTTAAAGACACACTACCTAGAATAGTGACGTAGTGACCGCCCTAACTAGTTGCGGGTGTGGGTGGGTTGGCCATATCCCGTTGGGGGCGGGGGCAGGCCCCGTCGGGGCCCAAAATTCTCATTAAACAATTTGTTTTATTGGGAGGGGGCCCCAAAATTAATTTTTGCGGGGGGGGGGGCAGAATTTTTTGCTACGCCACTGACCTAGAAACTCCATAACTATGTCCTCCAACCATTTCTTAGCATTTCTACAGGATGAAAACGTCATGATTTTGTATTTCTTTGCAATTTAGTAACTAAATAAATCATCAATTCGAGCTTTGTTAACCAAGCTAACCGAAATCTTCTATACACATATCCCGCGCAACTCTGAAATTTCGCAAAGCAATACACTTCACACAACCTCCTCTTCAAACCGCGAGTTTGCAAAGAAATGGTTGGGGAACATATCCTGTGGAGTTTCTTGGCAGTGCGTCTTATTTTAACGATTCCATCATATCGGAAACTTCTAGGTTTGAGAGATCTGGAATCCTATCCTATTTTTGTAACGTCACGAACCTTAGCGTCCAAAACAGAGATCCAAGGTCCACATTCAGCGCTATTAAAACGTCCTTAGCTACTCCGAATACAGCACCGGCCTACTGAGCTACGCACCACAAAGGCATTGGCATTTTATACCCCCCTCCCCACAGAACAAACAACAACAAACAAGAACAACAAAACAAACAAAACAAAGCAAAACAAAACAAAATGCAAAAACAACAACAGAGGAACACACACACACACACGCACACACGCACGCAAAGACACACTTCCATAAATTGTAGGTATTATCGGCAACTCTAGCGAGCTTGATACACGAGAAAGGCTTTACTATGGTTTGGTTATTTACAGTAGAGGTGTGATCAACTGAAACACCTTACTCTCATGTATTTTATCTTTGGAGACACAATTTTAAGTTAGAATGTGTATTCTGTGCAGTGGAGGTGGAGAGTCCCTGTTGCGTTGTCAAGTTACTTGCGCGTAAACCTTTCCAAAACCAAACGCACGTGATTTAATTTAAAAAGCAAAAAAAAAAAAAAGGAATCTTTTGATTGATTGTGTATTGTACCTTAGACCGAGTTTTTCCTTTAAGACCTTACTCTTTCCCTCAGCACACGTCTAAACAAGTGTATAATACACCTTTTTATCAGCAATAGTCCGATGGACTGTCATGTGATCTCGCTGTATATGCACAAAAAATATTGTACGCAGAATGATACATGTTAATGTTTACCTTTCACCAAACCCTCAAGTTCACTAAAATCTTGCACTACACGGACAACGTGTCATTTTTGATTAATGACGCCCCAAAAGCTGCTTCCTAAAGTCTTGGGTTCCTCCCCTAACTACCACGTGCAGTCTTTCCCCAAACTGTTTACAGTGGAGACTTTGAACTTCTCGTGTTTCAGAAACATTTTGATGAAAGACCTTTTCGTTAAAACGTTTCTGAAACACGAGAAGTTCAAAGTGTGAAGATACTCGAGGCGAACTATGTTTTCCCAGTTCGCATTTTACGCCGAGTTGTCACAAAAAAAAAAAAAAAAAAAAAAGAGAAGATATTGCGACATGTAGGAATTAACCACTTGCCTTCAAGCTCTTGTTACCGTATGCACTTCTTTTGAAAAACTTGGACTAAACCGGCTCTTTGCAAAATGCTCTGAGAGATCTCATTTTTTAAAAAAAGTTTGCCGAGAAGGATCTTCAGAAAAGCGAACAGCTTAGACCCTGATCTGCCCAGGGAATGAACACGACATTTTGTACACTGTTTGTGTCTTGTATGGTAATAAAGACGGTGGTATTTTAAATCTTGACTCCCAAATTAAATTTTCTCTAAACTTAATAACCTCCTGAAAAAGCAGATGTAGTGGAATATCCACAAAGGAACCACAGTCGTGTGTATTCGCTATAATTAGATGTGTGTATTCGTTATAATTAGATGTGTGTATTCGCTTTAATTAGATGTTCATACTACACAAGGGAACCACAGTCGTGTGTGTTCGCTATAATTAGATGTTCATACTACTAAAAGGAACCACAAATCGTGTGTATTCGCTATAATTAGATGTTCATACTACACAAGAGAACCACAGCCGTGGGTTATCATTTTCTTATCATGGGTCAATGAAATAAATTCAAAATGTACTTGCCACTGGAAATGGTACTTTTTAAATATTAAATGGGTAATAGAAATAAAATAAATTGTCAGGAAAACTTGCCTCCTGGTAGATATATTTGTTATAAACTTGAAGTAAATTCTTCGTCAAAGAATACGCTAATTATTGTACAATGTACTAAATAGATGATATCTAGATTTTTTAGATATCAGAAAATAGTTCACCAGTGAAGTGGAAACATTGCATTTTGCGAATGGCGAAGCCACGCTTGACAATACGAAATATTTCCACTTCACGAGTGAAATATTGGAAATATTTCATGAGTGCAATGTTATGTTCACGGGTATTTATATGTGTGTGTATGTATGTATGTATGTATGTATGTATGTATGTATGTATGTATGTATGTATGTATGTATGTATGTATGTATGTATGTATGTATGTATGTATGTATGTATGTACACACACACACACACACACACACATATATATATATATATATAAATAAATAAATATATATATATATATATATATATATATATATATATATATATATATATATATATATAAGCACAGCTTTGCTCGCATTAATACCGTGAACATTATTGGAGTGCTATCATCAGAGTGAAGTAGAATACCATTCGATAGCCTGCAGTACGTAGCAACTTTAACAGTGGCGGCGCAAGGTGTGGGGTTGGGGGGCAATTACCCCAGGGCGCCGGGCGAGGGTGGGGGGCGCCGTCGGGAGCTTTTTTTTTTTTTGCAGCTGTAACCGGGGCGTAGATGGGGGTTGGGGTTGGAGGCAAAGTAGGGGTGCCACTAAAGAACATTGCCCCCGGGCGCCTCGACTGTGAGTTTACTTGTTCGGTTTTTGTGTATTTCTTTTTATTTATACGTTCTGTTTGCAATCATCTCTCATTCATACTCTTTTTGTCAATCGATGTAAAATATAGATACGAGTGTGACGGTGTTAAATTCGCCCAATATCCAAGTTTCAGTACATTACTTAATTGAGATTTGTGCTCATAAACTTTTATCGTTCTGCGTGTATGATTTATTCTGACTTTAGGTCACACTGAAGGAATATCAGATAGATACAGGTCTTGTTAAGTCAAGTCTGTGATTTGCACGATTCATGTGGAAAATTATTTTAAATAAGCTAATACATGAAATC
Source organism: Margaritifera margaritifera (assembly GCA_029931535.1). Lineage (NCBI taxonomy): Eukaryota > Metazoa > Mollusca > Bivalvia > Unionida > Margaritiferidae > Margaritifera > Margaritifera margaritifera. The sequence goes on along the minus strand of JAQPZY010000617.1, from coordinate 20,301 downwards.
TATTTCTTGAGTTTGGTTTTAAGTATCTTTTGAAGGTCAACCCTCATTGTTTCACTACACTCATAATATCTGTGCATGTTTTATTTTATGATCATACTGAGAGAGAGAGAGAGAGAGAGAGAGAGAGAGAGAAAGAGAGAAAGAGAGGATAAATGAATTAAATATCATAATATATCTTTTACAAAGAAGATTTATTTCCTAAATTGAAAAAGAAAGTAGTCCCACTGTGGCGATATAAATGTTTCCCTCCCTGATACATTTTAATATGCCATTATCAAATATATAATAAAAAGCAGAATTCATTTCAAGAATTTTTCCAATAACATTCAGTAAGAGTATCTATTTGTAGGATGTTAACCTTCTACATAAATGATGGTGCTTGAGTGTTAACCTTCTACATAAATGACGGTGCTTGGATGTTAACCTTCTACATAAATGACGGTGCTTGGATGTTAACCTTCTACATAAATGACGGTGCTTGGATGTTAACCTTCTACATAAATGATGGTGCTTGGATGTTACCCTTCTACATAAATGAATTTCCTTGAATGTTAACCTTCTACATAAATGATGTCCACCGGGCCTGTTATACTCAAAGCATGCCAATATCGCTATCCAAAGAAGCCTTAGAAGTCAAGTTAAAAACACTGGAAAGATGAGAAAGACAAAGAATATTGGAAACACAGTGCTATATTTGTCGAATACTTTCATGATTGTGTGCATGTTTGAGTGCATGCATGCCTACATCTGCATATCTTTAGAACCTATCCATACCTTCTCAAAGTAATACGAATTTGAAGAAAATGAAATTGGGCTATGAAACAAATCATCCATGTTAGGGTGGATATCATTCCCAAGCCACCTACTGTCATCAAAGAATACATGTCTTTTTCGTCATATAATCAATGTTTCTGACTGACGATTAGTCATACAATTCAAAACATAAGGTTACTTTACTTTTGGGAAGTGAAATGAAGCATCATGTGTTATGAAACATATGCTTTGATGTCACAATTCCGATATTTTAATTGGGTAATCTCGTGGACCAAAAACGACTTAAAAGTGTGGCTGACCAACCTATCGAACTTATACTGTTAAACCTGTAGGAATCTGTAGGTCTGCGTACATATCCAGTCAATCGTCAATATTTAGTACGATGTTGATAAGAAATAATATTTATACAGCAGTTATTATTTTGTCGAGGAAAAGAACATTATTTAAACCCGGAGTGTAAGGAGACTGGAATATCTAGGATGTCTGATACAGATTTTTCCGTAATGTTAGAATTGCTACAGTAATGCGGAAATTTAGATGGCTGAAAGAAAAAAAAGTTCTAATATATTTTTTTTACTTCATGCAAAAGTTTTACCATCTCACAGTATCTGCACAATCTCATACAAATCACCAGTTAAACACAACCAAAGATTATTTTATTTATTCCAAAGGTAAAGAAATATATCAGACGTAACATAAAAAGTAGCTTAAAATGCTTATTGTATTTTATAACGGAATGTGCTCAGAAGGGAATTCTCACCTCAAACCTTGGCAAAGTTATAAACATTTTAGGTCAATTTAAAAATAATGAACATCAAAACGTATGAAAAATGAATGGATCAAACACGTTTCCGCGTCATTCATGCCTGAGGAATCCAAACGACATGATTTCATATTTTTGGATGAACAAGAAATACAGAACATAAAAACATGCACTTGATCTAAAACCAGGTTAAGTGAACATGTCGCCGCATGTTACTGGTTCTTTTACAACACAGAAAACGACAGTATAGCTTTAAAAACCTTTAATGTGACTTCTACGATTCTGCAACCCGGAATGCTTGATTTTCGCATAAGGCACTTGTTTCAACTGTGAATAAAATCAACAAGATATAAAGCACATGACTGACATAAGCTCCAAAGTTCGCCGAGTCAGTTTGCTGTTAATGAGACAAACCTTGACTTTAAAATAAACATTCAGCCCACACAGTCCAGGCCTGGCTGTAGTAAACTGTCACGAGGTCAAGCAAATCAAGATCTATGGTACAAACATTTACCATAATTATCCTCTTACAATAGCATGTTACCACCGTCTTCTCCAAAACACAGTTGGAAATTACTGTGAAGTGGAGATGACATGCATCTGTCATGACAGTATTAATCAAAATGTCAACTTCAGCTAAACACATGTCACTAGATATTAAATTGACCAATATCAGCAATCATCAACTGAAAAATGAAACTTGCATGGGATTTATATGGTTAGTTTACTTTCATGGCATTTATCTGCTTAGTTTACTTTGTTTTGTAGGGGAGGCATTTATGAAGCAGCTAATCTTTTGACTTGCTTCTTGTGATTTGCACGGTGAGAATAATACAGAAGTTATAAATATCAACTTTAAAGAGGAGATTTTGTGTGAGCACAAACTTTGTTTTCTTAATTCTCTATGCAGTAAAGAAATTTCCTTTCTCTATTTGCCCTCTCATATTGTAATGTTTGGAGATGTTTCGTTTAACCCTGTACCAATCCAATATATTTGTGGCACCTGCAGGAAATCCGTAAAAAGAAACCAAAAGACATGTATGATCTATGGTATAATCCAAATGTATATCTATGTCTAACACCATCTATGAATGCCAAGCCGATAATGACAAGTCCTGGATATGTACAAATTGTGCCTTTCCAATCTTATGGAATCTTTTTTTCCTATCTACACCCCCATTCGCATATGTCAATACACATTTCTGGAAACTAAGTGTACTGACCATAGCGGCACGTCAGCGATAGGCTCATTATTGTCACTGAGTTCATCACTTGTAGAGGACTTCACTCTGCATTCCCTCAGTCTCAGCAATGATACTGACAGTTATTCCCCCACAAAGAACTTTTATGTCACGGAAGAGGGTAGTGCTGACGTTGTAAACACGAGTGAAGACTCAGAACCATTCTAGAGCTCAGAAATTTATGTAAGTCAAACCCAAGACATAAATATCTTAAGATATAAAGATAATAACATTGTTCCAGTCTTACATGACAATCTAGTTAAAATTGGACGTTAGCTCCAATTTATTGAAGGTTAAAGGTTACATGTAACATCTTGAAAGGAAGACATATTATTTGTAATTTTGGAGATCTACTTACTTGCTATAGGTGCTACAATGTAATCAGTGGCGGCGCGAGGGTGGGGATGGGGGTTGGGAAGGGGCAGTTGCCCCATGCGCCAGGCAAAGGGGGCGCCGTCGGGTGCTTTTCTTGCAGCTGAAATTTTTCACCTTCACCTTAGTGTAATGGGGGCAATTCTTCACAAAACTTATAGTTAGGAGGGGGGGGGGGGGAGGGGGGTTGGCAACTGACATACACACTGTAGCAAAGAAGGGGCGCCACTAAAGAAAAATGACCCAGCGCCTCGAACCCTCGCGCCGCCACTGAATGTAATCAAAGTGAATTAATATTCATGAAATTCCAGCTCGATAAACGTACGTGTCTAGCTTTTTATGTATCTACACACCTCGAAGCTTAGCAAATGCTATTTTTAAGGATTATATATACATATATATATATATATATGTATATATATATATATATATATATATATATATATATATATATATATATATATATATATATATACCAAGTTAAATACTGTTTGTGCCAAGTACGAAAATATATGTTTAATTGGTGATCTCAACCATGACCTTTTAAGAACGGAGAAAAGTCAAGCCTTTAGGAATATCTTTGATACTTTTAATGTAAAAAAATAACATATTGAACCCTACATGCTATGTTGAAGACTGTCTCCTACCTGCTTCCCTGATAAATATAATTTCTACTAACAATCCACATTTCTTTTGCTATTTGATAAATTTCGACTTTGGCGTAAATGACTTGCATCATAAAACTGTCAGACATGGACGTAACTAAAGGATTTTGAAATGTACGCCGATTTCGAGGCACGAAGCACAGATCTGGGGGTGTGGGTGCGAGGGTGTGCTGGGGATGGGGTGCGTGGGTGTCCCCTCTTCAGCTTGTGTGGTTCCTGGGAGAGGGACCGCCACCAGGAACATTTTGAAGAAATGATAAGTTAATGGTACATTCTGGTGAATTCTGACTGGACAAGAGCTGGTACGGGGACTATATATTTTCATATTTCTTTCTTTTCTCACTGATATATGTATACGCAGCTGCGTATTTGAGTACACACAGATCTACGCCATATTCAGACCGTGCGATTGGTGCGACAGAGTACTGTATTTAAAATTGTCCACTGTATCGCGTGGAATGGTGGTAATTAAATGAATGAATAATGAGACTCGTTTCCTACTGACAATAAAGTTAAGCTAAAAAATAAAAAATATACTATAGTCACACTCTAGTCACATTTTTCTTCCTTTTTTGTGAATAGAATACAAAGTTACGCAGAGTATGTTTATATCAAAGTGACCTATGGTCAGTTGAACAACGAGCAAGTATTGCACATTTCTTTTGGAATACAAGAAACAAAATCAATTTTTAAAAAATACAAATTTCATTCGAAAGAGTTCAGTTTGTTTTGATTATGGAAAGTGGCAGCGCGAGGTGAGTGGGGTTGGGGGCAATTATCTCCAGGCGCCGGGCGAGGGGGGCGCCGTCGAGATATTTTCTTTCTTTTTTGCCCCCCCCCCCCCCCCCCCCCCAACATTTAAGCCCTCGGTTTCAGGGTTGGGGGGGGGGTTGGAGGTTAGCAACTGACATAAAACTGTGTTCTCTGTGGCAAAGTAGGGGCGCCACAAAAGAACATTTCCCCCAGACGCCTGGGGGGTGGGGGTGGGCGCCATTAAAGAGCATTACCCCCGGGCGCCTCAAACCCTCGCGCTGCCACTTATTATGTAGCGTAATGCTATTTTAAATAATACCTTGGCTTAGGGCCTTTACGATTATGCAGACTTTTGTTTCTCTTGTACTTGGTCCTTCAAGCCAAGAAATGGTAGCATAATATATTTCATTACAAACGAAAGCTATATATAATAGTGTCATCCAGACCCCCCCCCCCCCCCCTTATATGTTCATAATGTAAAACTAACATTTTATCTCCGTGGTCACGTTTCTTATTAATCCGGGTCAAGAAGTTGTAAAATGGATTCGTTTTGTTACACCCTTACACCGTTAACAGTGGTTTCGTCTTCTCCAGCACCTTAAAATGTCAGCATGACACAAACAACACCACAATAAAACGGCTGACTCTCACATAGGGATGTTAAGAACCATGTGGATTTATTTTTCCGTAAATTGTGAACCTCAGCTGTTGAATTGATTAAATTACTGAATGAATCAATCTTGAAACAGTTCCTTTTCACGGGTGTTTCTAACCAAGCACTGACTGTCATTTAATCTTCAATAAATTGACACGTTTCCACACTTGCTTATCGAGTTAGCTATGGTCATTTAAATTATCGTACTGGAGCTGTACATCGTGAACACAGTGACACGTGTCCTCGACAGTTTCTCCCTTCAATTAGGAAAATAAACGTCATTATTCCGCCGAGTTACTGCTAACATCTTGTAGAAACGGCATAGTTTATCGATTATAATCGACAAAAGGGAGCAATGGAGGTTTTTCTTTCTTTATTTATTCTTATTATGGTTTCCAGTAAACAATATGGAACGCGACCAAAAGCCCCAAATATTTTCACATGTATAATTTCGAAGGAGAAATGCAAAACATATCTTGCTACGATTCGCAGCTACATTGACATTTTGAATAAACCTCTAAACTGTCGATACTGTCAGCACACCCTTAGAAAGATGGATACACGGGAATTAATACAAGTGTGATCAACAAAAACACAATATTTTGATGAGATTTAATGTAATCGTTCCTTGTTTGAGATAAAATTCTTACTCTCAGTTAGGATGTGAACTGAGTGCAGACGGATTTTCCTGTCAAGTTGTCGAGTTAGATCCGTTTATACTTCTCCGAAACTATCTGCACATGATGCTTGTACATGTAGGACTGTAGGGACCGACCATTTAAATTTCCGGGGGGGGGGGGGGGTGGCTAGGAATTTTTAAAAAAAATCTGGCTTCCAGTTAGCTTAAAAAGATACTCTTGTTTTGATTTGTTGACAAAACGAACTAATTTCATTCATGATATTGGTTGAAAAAATGATCTTTAGATAAAAGAGAAACAAATATCCTGGTTGGAAAGAAAATTAAATCCCCCCTCCCCCCACATTAAATTGCCAGTCCCTTAGGTGACAGTTACTTATCGTTATGTGGGGTCTCAAGACAGTTACTTATCGTTATGTGGGGTCTCAAGACAGTTACTTATCGTTATCTGGGGCCTCAAGACAGTTACTTATCGTTATGTGGGGCCTCAAGGCATATATAGTATTATCACAGTAACGCGATCTTGATTGCTGGATCACGTCGAGTTGTCAGCATTAGAAAATCCGGATCATGACGAGACGCGAAGCGTCGAGTCATGATCCGGATTTTTTTGCTGACAACGAGACGTGATCTAGCAATCAAAATCGCATTACTGTGATAATGATATTTTTCTTATATACCTTTCAATTTTCAGATAATTTCATAAAATCACTATATGTGCTTGAAAAACACAAGGAATTGCTAAACATTTCAACCTCTATAAAACGAACTTCATCTTAAAGCATAAACCGAATTACTTTTTGAAAGTCTGACATGCGCATGAATATTAGTTTTATGAACGAAGTTTGTGAAACAACGCTCGCTCAGTTTGACTAAAATCACTGTCAATAACACGAATTCTTCGACGCTTGAGGGCAGACTAGTCATATATGTGATTTACAGTTATTGTGCAGTTCTGAAATTTTGCATCACGGAAGTTTTCACCAGCTGAATGACTGGAAGTTTCTTTCAGAGGTGAGATTGAATGCGGTTGAACTGTTTCTGGCGAGACATTGTGAGAGGCTCCGATGGGAACTTGACATGGGAATGACCACATTATTTAGACTTTTATTTACAACAGGATTGGAGAAATTGTTGGAACTTGAAGGTACAGTTTTTGTTGCAGAGAATATTACTCATTTATAATTTCATATTCATCCATTATGCGTGAAACTCACTAACGTTACCATTTTTGAATTTCCGTAAATGGGTTGTACTGTACAACTGTAATGTGTTGGTACGCGATTTCCTAATATGATCTTGTTTCAGAAGAACATTTTGGCAATATTTTACTACATCAAAATAAAGGAAAAAAATGCTTTTTTATTGTTGTTGTGACAAAAACATGGTTTAGAACTTTCAGATATTTACATTTAACGCAAGGTTTTTTAACTAACGTCGCTGTGAGAGCATTGTTTACTGCTAGTGTTGGCATTCCATCGCCAGGAGCGCTGCTATTGTCACCAGGAAACCTCGAGGATAAAGTAGTCTCAGCCTCGTTTGAGAGTATGGTGATACGGGGTTTGGGAAACGATAGTATCGTTTTCCTGCTTGTAGGAAATGACGGTAAAATTCTGGCTCTTTCTTGGGTAGAAAATTGGAAGGTGTATAATAAAGTTACTTATCGTTATGTGGGGCCTCAAGACAGTTACTTATCGTTATGTTGGGCCTCAAGACAGTTACTTATCGTTATGTGGGGTCTCAAGAAATTTACTTATCGTTATGTGGGGCCTCAAGACAGTTACTTATCGTTATGTGGGGTCTCAAGACAGTTACTTATCGTTATGTGGGGCCTCAAGACAGTTACTTATCGTTATGTGGAGTCTCAAGACAATTACTTATCGTTATGTGGGGTCTCAAGACAGTTACTTATCGTTATGTGGGCTCTCAAGACAGTTACTTATCGCCGCCAATAAGTAAAACAGAATTATACATCGGCTTAAATGTAATTTGAATATCTGCGTGACATCTGTACGGTTCAGAACGTTATAAGGTGATAGATCGCTGTAACTTCACGTATGACCTCATAATGACCTATTCAACTCGTCGTGACAAGTGTTTGATTGAAGATAACTGAGGGAAACGGTGTTTTCTCAATTACCATTTCATGCCGAGGTGCTACAAATATAGCAAAACGGAAGGGTGTGACAGATACGGTACGTCCAGTTACCCTACAGCCTTTGAGCTCTCGACAGATTATACAGTATTAACTGCTACGGCATGACGCCAGGACAAGTATAAGCTTTCCATAAGAGCTTGCATAACCCTACATTTATTTCAGTGGTTTAAAAATAGGACTGAGTCAAATATGGATTGAAATAGATATAACTAGCAAACCTTAACTACTTTCTGAGTTAATAGTCTTTTTTAGCTATATACATGTCTCTGAACAGACCTGCGGCATGATCTACAATTTAATTGTACTCTTTAAAGCTAAGTGAAAGTGTATTGGTAGGAATTTGAATTACAAGTTACGGTACATTAGCACTCAGACAGATACTTTATGATTGAAGAATTTTATAAATAATGCATCAAAATATAGGGAAAAAAAAGAGTAGAAACCAGCAACATAAAGAATTAATTTTGTAACTAATGTCATGTTTAGAATCGTATATGAAAACATTACAAACTGTGTTATACTACCAATTTCCTGTCATGTATATTTTTATATTGTATATAGAATATGGTAGATTGTAATTGATATTCCTAATCAAATCTTTGGGATTGTGAATGACCTTGTCTGTTTTCAAGCTGATCCACACATCCAGCCGTCCATGGTTTTAGTGTCAGCTGAAAGTTCGTGAGGGGACCAGTCTATTTAATTAGCTCTTCATCCAGAAGACATAAAAAGTATTACACAGTTTCAGTGTTATTCAACGGTTTGAAACCTTTTCTGGCACTTCCGTGCCACGTTCGTTGTTGTGGCTTGTATGGAAATATGGTGATACACACTTGACTTCAATATTCAATTTACTAACATTCACCCTATGAATAACCATGTAGATGAATATCCATAGAAAAATCATAAACGTCTTAACTTGGCTGTATGTAGATGTTCATAACAGATCGATATGACATGGATTTGCCATCGGCAGCAATTTTCCTTTCATATCAAACGGCTAATCAAATGGGTTAATTCTCCAGGAAAACTTTGCCGTCTAGTAGCCATTTCTGTTTTTGTCAAGGAATTTAAAGCGAACTCTTTACGAACAAAAAGAACTGTTATTGTATATAAACTAGTTAGTTGTGTTCATTGTATACCTATATGCTTTACTTTTCATTTTTGCTACTGAGATAAAGCAAGATTTACTTGCAGGCCATCTGAAACGGGTGATTAGCAATCAGACCACGTGTATGTAACACCTTGCGTTAAAGTTGTACACGATTGCTGATGGTGCTTAAATGCCTAAGGGATTGATTCATTCCCGAAGCAGTTGAAATTTCCCCACTAGAACAAACCTCAGAAGTCAAAATAAAGAAGACTGGACAAGTAGAGACAAGTAGAGACAGGTATAGAGTATTTGAAAACTAATATGTGTTCTGTTTGAAATGTCCACATGTGTGTTTGTGTGCATGCAAGCGAATATTCATGTTTGTGTGTATGCATGCCAAAATGCGATTGTGTCATATCTTTATAACCATGCAACACATTCTTCTTCACCAATAAAATGAAAATTAAAGTGTTACTTTTAAAACATAGTACAAGGCAGATGTCCATCATTGTAAAAACATGCATCTATTTGTCGGTTTATGAGAAATATCTCAGACGCCTATTTAGTAGTAAATATGAAATTACCCTTCATGTAGGAATAAATTCCGCTTAAAGTGAAAAAAATGTCTGCGTTGCCGCCGTGCCTCCGATATGTTGTCGGGTAGTTAGTCTCGTTTAACCACACTGTCCCGATACTGTAATCGATCTAGCGAGATGTAACGGAGTTGCGCAAGGGTCAGGTTGAATGAGACAATGGTGTAGTTGGATCGGAAAGACTCTATATGTGGCTAACCGACTCTTCAATTAATACATTTCTAACTGGCTTAAACCCAAATAATTATTGAAAAACTCCGTGCTAAGTAAATGATTCATCACTGTGTTAACATAGTTTTGTTAAGACAAAACATTTATGAGCGATAACTGGTGATTTTGTGAGGAAGAACAAACTTGAGACCTGAATGTCCAGGATGGATCGACATATGGATTTGTCTGTATTTTCGATAGTTTTATGCTAGTATGTATATACCAAGGATAAAACCATAGCTATGATTTTTAAGAAGGAATTTCAGATCTTAAATCTGGTCTCAAACTTGAGACGAGATTTCTCCACAGATCACTATATCTGCAGAGATTATGAGTAAAGTACAGTGGTGGCGCGAGAGTTGGAGGCGCCCGGGGACAATGTTCTTTAGTGGCGCCCCTACTTTGCCAAAGAAAACACTTTTTATGTCAGTTGGCAACCTCCCTCCTCCTCCCCCCCCCCCCTCTTAAATATAAGTTTTGTGAAGAATTGCCCCCGTTACACTAAGGTGAGGTGAGATACTATGAAAATTTCAGCTGCAAAAAAAAAAAAAAAATTCCGACGGCGCCCCCCTTCGCCCTGCGCCTGGGGGCATTTGCCATCCCCGACCCACCCACCCCCTCGCGCGCGCTACTGATAAAGTACACACCACAATTTAAGAAATTAAATGCAACACTCAATTTATATATTCGAATTATTGGCCAACAAATTAATATTTTCAGGGGAAATCTACATTAAGTAAGTACAGTAATAAGCAGTAATAGTCATAAGGACTATTCGAGCGTTGCTTTTTAATATTTTCAGGGGAAATCTACATTAAGTAAGTACAGTAATAAGCAGTAATAGTCATAAGGACTATTCGAGCGTTGCTTTTTTTTTTTTACAAGAATATAATATTATTGAAAACGTACCTGAATTAGGACCCGCAACCAAGAAAATGGAGACTCTTCTTCCAGAATTGTTAGGAATTAAGATAACTTGTATCTGTTTGCCTTCATTTGTGATAGTATCATTCAAGATATCAACTGTATCAAAACACATGTTGAAATAGATTCCACCTTTTTCTTCAGCGTTTGATGTTTAGTTAACAATTTCAACACATTAAGCAAATGAAATATGACACTTTCATGGAATTTAGAGGGTTAATCTATTTCAATTTGTAGGGAGAGGCAACATATGGTGTGTCGATTTTCGGTATTTGTGAGGTGAGAATAGCAAATTGGCAATAAATATAAACTTTGAAGAAAAATGCCATAATTTGTTGGATTTATTTCTAAAGTAAATGTATTATGCATTACAGATAATTCTTTTTTCTATCCTTTTCTTTCTTCCTAAGATTAAAATATATTCGTCTGAAGCTTCAAAAGTCCATTATTTAACCATAAACACCTGAAATGTACTATTCGAATTCGTGACCGACGGGCAATGAAAACGAATCGCGGCCGCAGCGCCTGGAGCGTTGCAAATGACGGAGTATCCGGATCTTAGGTCCCTCGACTAATGTGAGAATCAAATATGTAACACAAAAGTACAAGATTGGATGGACGACGACCCCCATATGAAGTTAAGCAAGCTGGTCCAATGTCAATAGTGTTGAACTTCATTTTCCCGAATACCATGCAGGAGAACCAAGGAAAGCACAAGGACACTAGTTTAATGATATATATATATATATATATATATATATATATATATATATATATATATATATATATATATATATATATATATTTATATATATATATAGTGTTATGTATGATGTTTATATAATATTATAAATATTTTAGGAAATTATAAATGTTTCTTCACTTTAATATTTGCTTAAATCTTAATGTTATCAGGAAAAACATGTTTAACTAGTGTCCTTGAATTAGGTTGTTTTGATCAATATGTTTTCTCAATTTGAAGGTCAAGGTTGATTTTTGTTTACAAGTAAAAATTCCATTAAGATGACTCATATTCTAGAACATTCTGTCATGTGACCAATCTTTATATATACCATGTTTGGTGGACATTTATTCAGTTTTGACATTACCATCAGTCTTGTAAAGAGCTATTACAGTTGTGAAAATTCATTCCAAATTCTAAGAGAGGAATTATTTTAAATATTCATTGGATTATAACAGTGCTCACAAACTTTTGGATTTTGGATTTTTAATTGATGATTTTGGAATTTAAGTGAACTTATTCAGAGATTTTGGAATACTTCATTTTGACATCAGCACATCAAGATTTCTAGTACATCAGGACTTTGGAGACCATTAGCACATCATAACATTCAAGGACACAGCCGTGAATTCGGAACATTCTATATTTAGGACTTGTGATTAGAACAATCATTCTTATTGGATTATTAGGATTTCAAAACACATTACTGTAAGTGACTTTTTGATTTTTCATTTTAATTATCTAGTAATAAATTGCTTGTTGATTTTTTACTTGATTTGTTGGTTTCACTTTCTTTCTGTTACATTTTTCTTAGACCATAGAGTCGTAACAGAAATTGGGGGCTCGTCCGGGATTGAATTTCTTTAAAGCATATTAGAGATATTAAATTTATCTTTGAAATTCATATTGATTTTGTCTCTGAATTTTTTTTGTCTTTGGCAAAGATTTTTAAATAGAGAAATTTTTTGTGTGAAACCAACAAGCATTTACAATGGCATCTAATGTTCAGAATTTCATTTCAAAACCTACCCAGGAGGGGTTAGAGTGCATGAGAAAGGATGAGTTGCTCGAGCTTGCCAGAAAATACAGTCTATCTGAGGCAAAAGTATCATTGACAAAACAGGAGATAAAGATTATTTTAATTCAGTATTTAGTAGGAAAGGGAATTTTTGAAAATAGTGCTTTAAGTTCGAAGAGAAAGCCTGTATCTGGTTCTGACAGGAAATTAAGGGAATTAGAATTAAAGAACCAGATGGATTTAGAGTTAGCAAAGCTTCAGATTCAGAGAGAGAGAGAGAAAAAGAAGAGAGGCAGATGCAGAGAGAGAAAGAAGAGAGGCAGATACAGATGGAGAGAGAGAAAGAAGAGAGGCAGATACAGATGGAGAGAGAGAAAGAAGAGAGGCAGATACAAATGCAGAAAGAAGAGAGGCAAATGCAGATGGAGAGGGAGAGAGAGAAAGAGGAGAGACAGATGCAGATGCAAAGAGAAGAAAGGGAAATGCAATTTAAATTAAGAGAATTAGAACTGGCAAACAGAGCACACTCCACTCCTTTAAACACAAGTTCAGGTTTTGATGTTACTAGATATATTAGGTTAGTACCCCCTTTTCAGGAAAAAGAAGTAGATAAATACTTTCTTCATTTCGAGAAAATAGCTGAAAACTTGAAATGGCCCAGAGAGCATTGGACTTTGTTATTACAAAGTGTACTTATTGGCAAAGCTCGTGAAGTCTACACTTCACTGTCAGTACAACAAAGCACTGATTATGATGTGGTTAAGGAGTACATCTTGAAAGCTTATGACTTGGTACCAGAGGCATATCGACAAAGGTTTAGGAATTGTAGAAAAGAAACTGGACAAACTCATGTCGAATTTGCAAGGGATAAAGAACAACTATTTGATAGGTGGTGCTCAGCCAAGAAAGTTGATCAAGGTTATGATAACCTCCGACAGCTCGTATTAATTGAAGAGTTCAAGAGGTGCATCCATAGTGATGTTAAAACCTATCTTGACGAGCAGAAAGTGGAAACTTTGGAAAATGCTGCTCGTATGGCTGATGATTATTCCTTGAATCACAAAATTTCATTTGGCAATAAGTCGTCCTCTCAGCAGTTTTCTGGTAAAAAACCATTTCAATCTCATTCGAGTACTTCCAAATTTCACAACAGCACAACTGTTAGGAATCAAACATCTGATAAGACTGATCAGAAATCATTATCTCTTCCTACGTGCACTTATTGTAAAAAGAAAGGGCACGTTATTTCTGATTGCTTCAAGTTGAAAAATAAGCAACAGAGCAAAGACAGAGCTTTTCCAAATGCTCTTATTTCTACGAGGTCAAGGTCACGGTCTTGTATTGAAAGCAATACATTTGTTGGGTCAAACAAACCCCAGTCTGATTCTATTTTGGAGGCTTATGAACCATTCATGTCAGAAGGTTCTATATCACTTATTGGTGATTCTGCCAAACCTATCCCAATTAAAATATTAAGGGACACTGGAGCTTCTCAGAGTCTTTTATTATCAGGTACTTTGCCTTTGTCTGAGGAGTCTTCTTCAAGTGAAAGTGTTCTTGTTCAGGGAGTAGAGTGCGGCTTTGTAAATGTTCCTCTTCATTGTGTAAATTTGGCATCAGACTTAGTTTCTGGACCTGAGACTGTTGGGGCAGTGACTTCTTTACCCATAGAGGGTGTTCATTTATTACTAGGCAATGACCTAGCTGGAGATAAGGTTGTGGTTAATCCACTTGTAACTGACAAGCCTTGTTTGGATCAGAAAGTTGATCCTGTCGAAACTGAAACCCTGATTTGTACCCTGCTTGTGCAGTTACTAGAGCTATGGCAAAAAGAGCTCTTGAGAGTGATGTTGATCAGGATATTATTCCTTTAGCTGACACATGTATTGGTCAGTCTTTTGATGAGGTCACTTTTTCCTCAGGTATTGATCAATCAAATGGTATTGATCACAGTGATCCTCTTTTGGCAACTCATTCTCTTTGTTCTAATCAGGATGACAAACGACAATCCCTTGTCGTTGAACAGGAGCAAGATCCCGAGATATCTTGTTTGTTTCAGCGGGCTATTAGTGAAACTGAAGCCACACAAGTTCCAGTGTGTTACTTTGTGAAAAATGGGGTCCTTATGAGGAAATGGAGACCACCTGATGTACCCGCTGGTGACGAGTGGTCAGTGAGCTATCAAATTGTTGTTCCTAAGTCATATCGACAGGAAATTCTTAATTTAGCCCATGAAACTCCTTTGGCTGGTCATTTAGGAGTCCGTAAGACTTATCACAATATCTTGAATCATTTTTATTGGCCGAAACTCAAAAGTAATGTTTTTAAATACTGCAGATCTTGTCACACTTGTCAAATGGTAGGAAAACCCAATCAGAAGATACCTAAGGCTCATCTGCAACCTATTCCTGCATTTGATGAACCATTTAGTAGAATAATAGTAGACTGTGTTGGTCCTTTACCTAAAACCAAGTCAGGCAACCAATACTTGTTGACCATCATGTGTGCATCTACAAGATTTCCAGAGGCAATTCCTCTGAGAAATATAAAAACTAAAACTATTGTGAAAGCTTTGGTGAAGTTTTTTACACTTGTTGGCCTTCCCAAATATGTCCAGTCAGATCAAGGGTCAAATTTTATGTCTGGAATTTTCCAACAAGTTATGCATGAACTAGGCATCCAACAGTTTAAATCTTCTGCCTATCACCCTGAAAGTCAAGGTGCTTTGGAAAGATTTCATCAAACTTTGAAGAATATGATTCGATCATATTGCTTTGATACAGAAAAGGATTGGGATGAGGGTGTTCATTTGTTGTTGTTTGCTGTTAGGGAATCAGTTCAAGAGTCGTTGGGTTTTAGTCCCTTTGAACTAGTTTTTGGTCATACTGTCCGTGGACCATTGAAATTATTGAAAGAGAAACTTCTTTCAAATGAAGATTCAAAGATTAATCTTCTTGATTATGTCTCTGATTTCAAATACAAGTTGTCCAAGGCCTGTGAAGTAGCAAGAACTAATCTTCACACTACCCAGTCAAAAATGAAATTAAGGTATGACAGAAATTCACAGGAAAGGAGTTTTAAACCTGGTGACAAAGTTCTGGCTCTCTTTCCCACACCTCAGAATCCTCTTCAGGCTAAATTTTATGGTCATTATACCGTTGAAAAGAAAGTAAATGACTTAAATTATATCATTAACACTCCTGGGAGACGGAAACAGAAACAACTTTGTCATATAAATATGTTAAAGGAATATTTTGACAGAGATAGCTCAGGTAATTATTCTGTTAGTTTAGTTGTACCTGTCCCACACAGTGAAGATATCAACGATGGAGTACAATCAGACTATAGTGACTCTGGTATAACCTATCTTCGGAATTCAGAAATATTGAACAACCTAGACCAGAAACTTTCACATCTACAACAACAGGAAAGAAATGAACTAAAACAGCTATTACATGAATATGAGCACTTGTTTCCTGATGTTCCAACACGAACAAGTAAAATTTATCATGACGTTGACATTGTAGATTCTGTGCCTGTGAAACAGCATCCTTATAGGATGAATCCTCTCAAACAGAACTATCTGAAGAAAGAAATTCAGTATTTACTGGAGAATGATTTCATAGAACCAAGTCAGAGTAACTGGAGTTCACCATGTATTCTTGTTCCCAAGCCAGATAATACATTCCGTATGTGTACTGACTATAGAAAAGTCAACAGTGTCACCAAAACTGATTCATTTCCAATCCCAAGAATGGACGATTGCATTGATAAAATTGGAAATGCGGAATATGTCACCAAGTTTGACCTTTTAAAAGGATTCTGGCAAATTCCACTGACGGAAAGGGCAAAAGAAATTTCAGCATTTGCAACTCCAGATGGACTTTATCAATATAAAGTCATGCCGTTTGGAATGAAAAATTCGCCTGCAACGTTTCAACGTCTGATGAACATGATAACATTTGGTCTTGATAATTGTGACGCTTATATCGATGACGTTATTATCTACAACACCTGGGAAGATCATTTGGAAACCATTCGAAAATTCTTCGATCGACTCAGTGATGCGAATCTGACAATTAATTTGAGCAAAAGTGAGTTTTGCACATTTGTGTCACATTTTTAGGACATATTGTGGAACAAGGTCAAGTTAAACCTATAGAAGCTAAGGTCAAAGCTATCTCTGAATTTCAAGTTCCAATTTGTAAAAAGCAACTGATGCGATTTCTAGGTATGGCTGGATATTATCGGAAATTTTGTTCCAATTTTTCCAAAATTGCTGAACCTTTGACAAGTTTATTGAGTAAGAAAACCAAATTTTATTGGTCTGACAAGTGTCAGGAATCTTTTGACAAGTTAAAGGCCATGCTTAAGAATGCGCCAGTTCTTTCTGCACCAAATTTTAGCCAATCATTTAAATTATCTGTTGATGCAAGTGATGTAGGGGTTGGTGGAGTATTGATTCAGGAAGACAAAAGTGGTGTGGATCACCCTGTGTGTTATTTTTCTAAAAAACTAAACAAGCACCAGAAACATTATTCCACAATTGAGAAGGAATGTTTGGCTTTGATATTGGCTTTACAGCATTTTGAAGTGTATGTTACCTCAGCTCTTTCTCCAATTATTGTGTACAGTGATCACAATCCAATTACTTTCATCAACAAAATGAAAGATAAAAATCGGAGATTGTTGAGATGGAGTTTGATATTGCAGGAATATAACATTGACATCAAACACATCAGGGGGAAAAGACAATGTGATTGCAGATGCACTCTCACGTGCCTAGGAAATGTAATATTACCTTGATGTAATTAAGTCCAGTATCATAAAACATGTTCTTATGTAATTTTGGTTATATAGTATTAGATATATATTCAAAAGAAAGCTTTATTATATAAATCTTTCTTTTTCTTTATGAGGGGAGGTGTTATGTATGATGTTATATAATATTATAAATATTTTAGGAAATTATAATGTTTCTTCACTTTAATATTTGCTTAAATCTTAATGTTATCAGGAAAAACATGTTTAACTAGTGTCCTTGAATTAGGTTGTTTTGATCAATATGTTTTCTCAATTTGAAGGTCAAGGTTGATTTTTGTTTACAAGTAAAAATTCCATTAAGATGACTCATATTCTAGAACATTCTGTCATGTGACCAATCTTTATATATACCATGTTTGGTGGACATTTATTCAGTTTTGACATTACCATCAGTCTTGTAAAGAGCTATTACAGTTGTGAAATTCATGCCAAATTCTAAGAGAGGAATTATTTTAAATATTCATTGGATTATAACAGTGCTCACAAACTTTTGGATTTTGGATTTTTAATTGATGATTTTGGAATTTAAGTGAACTTATTCAGAGATTTTGGAATACTTCATTTTGACATCAGCACATCAAGATTTCTAGTACATCAGGACTTTGGAGACCATTAGCACATCATAACATTCAAGGACACAGCCGTGAATTCGGAACATTCTATAATTTAGGACTTGTGATTAGAAACCAATCATTCTTATTGGATTATTAGATTTCAAAACACATTACTGTAAGTGACCTTTTTGATTTTTCATTTTAATTATCTAGTAATAAATTGCTTGTTGATTTTTTACTTGATTTTTTGGTTTCACTTTCTTTCTGTTACATTTTTCTTAGACCATAGAGTCGTAACAAGATATATACTATATATATATATATATATATTTAGATATTATATATATATTAAATAACTAATCATATATACATACATAGAAAGCACAAGGACACTAGTTTAATGATATATGTACACACATGGAAAGCACAAGGACACTAGTTTAATGATATATGTACACACATGCAAAGGCGATTTTCACTAGTTTGAGAAAGTGTTATGTGGAAACTTAAATCACTAAATCACTTGCTCCTCCAGCACCACACTCCTCCTTTTTTAGTATTAGCCTTAGGATATGAGAAATTGTATCCAAGAACAGAACTCTAATACACCGAAGGTATCTACCATGTAATTAATTTTTTTATACTAAGGAAGATAATTTATATAACAGTTAAAGTTCACCACATCTAAATTAATTTTTTTCACAAGACACACAAATGCGTACACAGTATAAAAGATATAATTTTTTGGCTATTGTCCGTCATACTGATATAAAAGATAATTTTTTGGCTATTGTCCGTCATACTGATATAAAAGATAATTTTTTGTTTTGGCTATTGTCCCGTCCATACTGATATAGGAAAGATAGATTTATTCTTTGGATGCTATTGATCTCGTTCATACTGATATACTAAGAAAGATAATATATCCATTTTTTGGGCTATATTTGTCCGTCATACTGATATAAAAGTTATTCGGGTTTGGTTGCGGTTCGTTCACAATCAGACTTTCACCGTAGCCTGAATTCACACTATACTGAGATTTCCTCTCGTGATTGCCTCCTATTTACCGGAAGAAAAAAAAACATCCAAGAAACTAGCATAGATTTTAAGGTCGAAACTAACAATTGTCCATGTATGTATCGTCCCCTCGTCTGCATGCAATAATTCTCTGAAGAGATGGAGGGTTGCTCTGTACTTCATCAATCATGTGGACGAGCTGTTTTATCTCCGGCATAACTTGTTTTAATAAGGAGAGAACGGCAGTTTCAAGATCGTATCTGTACTTTAAATTTTATACGTGTAATTCTTCTCCTCTGAGGCATCCCGTATGCACTCTGGGGCATCCCGTATGCACTCTGAGGCATCCCGTATGCCACTCTGGGGCAAGTCTATTTAGGTTCATATTAATATTTGTTTCAATCAAGTTGAAGTTTAGATGTGGCTAATTGACTTTTTTTTTTTTTTTTTTTTTTTTGAAAAAAAATACAAATTCATCATCTTTAGATCCTGCATTCTGATGGCGAAATTATTTAGGTTTCACAAGAAATTTTAAGCTGATTTTCTTCTGACAGAAAAGTCCGAAAACCGTTGCAAACAAGATAAGTATAGTGTTACAAAAATTCCACTGGTAATAAAGACGAAACGGATAAATTTATCCTCACACATTATATAAGTGTTACATGTATGCCACCGGGTTATCAAACTGTGTGTTCTTCACATAGAAGAAGGGATTAGAGTGAACAGACTCATAGAATGGGGGTAGCACATATATAGTATGATGGCCACATTCCATGTAGCCACAAAACAATCAAAAATTTTCCAATTAGGGCACAAACAATACCAGATGTCCAAGAGTGAAAGTGTACAGAACTTCTTTCTTTGTTTGTTCAGTGCCAACCACTCGTTTGGGCTCATACTTTTGCTCCAATCTTAAAGCGGTCACAATACACAATAATTTTTTTTTGTTTGTTTTTTGTTTGCTGTCGTAATGATCTTATACAGGTACAAGATAATGGTGACTAAGATTCGTTTTGCTACTAATCAAATAGCAAATCTTTATTTAGGCAACTTTCAGCAGCATTATTGAGTTCCTCACCTAAACCACCACCAACAACAACATGAAGGACATTACACTGCAGTACCCGCAGACATCGAACTGACTGTTCTCCGATTCCCGTATTACAGCTTTCTTGATTTTTAAAAATCTTTTTCTACATATTAAGAGCCAAGTGCATGGATTTTGTTTTTCCTCCGTAAATTTTTATGCCTCAGATGTTGAATCGATTCAATTATCAAATAAATCAATCTTGAAATATTCTCTCTCTC
>JAQPZY010000511.1:0-206982 GCA_029931535.1 Margaritifera margaritifera | reverse complement strand
GATCGTGGATACCGTGTATTTGAACGTGTAGGAAAGTGGGCACTTTTCCAACTACAGCCCAATACCAAAAGGACGACGCCACTAATCATCCAGAGCATTTTTTTCGGGTACGTGAACCAATTTCTCAAACTGAAACTAGAAGCTAGTGGTTTATCCATCGATGGTGTCAGACTTCCCGAAGACCAAGTTCGATTTAAAAGAAGAAATACCGTGACGTCGAAGCAATCACATTAAAACCGTAAGAAAAAAAAATGAAGGAAAAAGAAGCGTTTGCCAAAGTGATGTTGAATTGTTTGTGGGGAAAAAAGGCACAAACGAACGTTCATAGCCCCAAAACGGAATAACGAGGACGATCCTTATCGTTACTTTGCATTTGGTGGACGACAAAAGTATTACTAGTTACAGCACGTCGAAATCGTCCGTGAGGCATTTGATCTCTATGTCAAATTTACGAAGACGAACCCAAGTTTTGGTCAAACCTGACGACTTAAGTAAACCGAAGTCATTGCCGCTTAACGTGACTGCTCATGCTCGCTTGAAATATGTACGCCGAAGGCGTTAGAATTCTAGGGAGCTTGTGGTCTTGTATTTTGTATACTGAGCCAGTTAGCATTTACAATGCATCGCCCCGGTTACCCACACCCTACTATTCAAGGAGATGGTTTATGGTGCCTGTGGACAGACGAGCACCCTCAAGATACCATTTTGAGTTTTGCTAGCGTGGGGCCCTAAACAATAATGGGTACCTGATACCGAGACCCTCAAGGGTCCAACTTCACAACCCAATGCAAAGTCAAAAGGATTAACTCTGAAACTATCGAACTAACCAAGTCGTGAACTTTGAAATTTTAAAAAATGCTTTACTTGTCCTGGACAAGTTAACGATTTTTCAAGTAGCCACGTTATAACCTTCACAAGATTTGTACGCCTACTAACTCATAAAATTTGACTCGACCTGTTCAAAAAGTGTAATCGTATCGTGTACCAAAAAAGTAGTGAGACTTCCAGATCACAACACGACTTTACCTTACGGACACGCCGATTTGGAGAAGTATAAAAAAAGGAAAACACCCCACTCATTAAAAAACATGAAAAGATGACCTTTCAACAACATGGGGTCTGGCCTGAACTATGCTGATTGTACCAGTTGCTTGAACACATTTAAAAACTGGCCTAAAGGGTATCGATTACCCACTACCATCTCTTTAGCCAGAGCAGGGCTTTTGTCTACTTTTGAACAAGTAAGTTTAGTGAAATGTTTTAGTTGTGGTGCATTCATTCGCATGAGTCCTAAAGCTTCAGCTCTCGTGGAACATACCAGAATGGTCACAAAACTGGGGCTTACCTTTCTTTAGCGTTTCCACGGATGACATTAAACAATACTTTTTTCGGATGGTACAGTCGACAGGTAATAACAAAAAAGGAACCCCTTCCAAGCCTAACCCTTCATTCTTCTCACTTTCACAAACGTTAACTCAAGAAGCAAGAAGAAGAAGAAAAAAAAAAAGATGAGTCCACACGACTTGGAGTGTGATGCGGTACCATGCGAAGAAACGGATTATGTACGGTTTGGTATTCCCAATTCCACATGGGGGGGGGGGGGGGGGGGGGGGGGGGGGGGGGGGGGGGGGGGGGGGGGGATAGACGTTCAAAAGGATGTCCGTAGCTTGTCACATCACCACCAACCACCAACCACTCATCGGCCACCCTCTAAAGAGGCAGTACGGCCCTTATGTTTTACTGGAAAAACAAAAGAAACTGGTATTGACGTTAAATGACAAACAAGGTTAATGTGGGCCCCTATTCGCATATCAGAATACCTTGTGAGTTTACTTGGTTATTCCAAGTATGAAAGTCGACTCGAGTCATTCAAAGAGCAAGTGGCCAAAATTTCTACAAGGACCCTAAACCGGAAGGTTTAGCTAGATCTGGATTTAAATACACGGAAGGAGGAGATAAAGTTCAATGTTTTAGGGTTGTGGTTGGAAACTTCCACCATTGGGAGCCTACCGACGCAGCTGACATTGAACATCGCCAGATTGGTCTCTCTCCGCACTGTCCCTTCCTTACCTTTAGTGGCTTTAGAACAGTACGGGTACGATGAGCCAGATGCCTTGGCTTCGATGCTTGGCTAGAAGAAGTACCACAGTTTTGCCAAAGATCTAGCCGTCACCACTAAGTGTCTATTTATTAGGTAGCCTGGCTATAAAAGAGTGGGGTGATGCCTGAACTCTCTACACGCCACTCGTTGAAACGGATTCCGTGGAAGGAAATCATAGATCATGTTCAGCACCTTAGAGGATTATAAAAAAGTGATACAAGAACTGTTTCCATTGAATTTTGGACGTTATGTGTGTGTGAGTCTTAGTGACTTCTTATCTTGGAATTCGTTTTCCAGGACATTCCTTGTGAGTATTTTTGAGGACAAGTGTTTGCCTTGGATTCTTTTTGAACGATCGTGATTGTTTTGGACTCAATTGTTGTTGTGATTTCCCAAAAAAACATATGACCCTGTGTTCTTTTTTGGACTTAGTAGAAGAAGAAGAAGACTATAAAAACTTGATTTTATCAGTCCACGAAAGAAACATTGTACGTAATTGCGTTTGAGAGTGGTGATGAAATTAGTGACGCACTTCCATGTGAAGAAGACATTCGTCACACTTTATCTGTGTATAAAACATTTCAAGAAGTGTGTTTTGCTATGTGAGTTACACCAACACCTTTTCCATTGGAAAGATGTACGCTCCTGGAGAAACCTTGGTTTCCGAATATTGGTTACAAGAAGTGGCTCAGTTTGCCCAAGATTTGGCCACATTGTCCATAAGGGTCTAAAAGTGAAAAAAAGGGGAACCTCCATGGCAAACCCTAAAAGAAGAAAAAGAAGAAGGTACCTGACACCACCACCACCACCACTGTGGATCCAATACCTCTTGAGGAACACCACCACCACCGCTACCGTCAGAGGATTCAAAAAAACAAAAGACGAGCAGAAGAATGTCACCCCAAAACACAGTGTCTATCATGACTAGGACACGAAACTATTGTTGTACATTGACGTGTTTATATGACAGTTTGATGGTTTCCGTAGGAGCCTTCATTGTGTACCTGTTAATTTTACTTGGCTATTTTCTCACTCGTGTTGTTGTGAATGACTTGTAAAAAAAATATGTTTTGTTGGTTGTTTTTTTTTACAAAAAAAAAAAAAAAAACGTGTATGAAAAATCGTATAAAATGCCTTGGTTTTTTTGTCTTCTTCTCAAAAATCTTCTTACCCTCAATCATGGCTACATCTTCCTTCTACCTCGTCTTGCTTCCTCCTCTTCTGTGTTTAAAGTGATTGACGAAAAGTTAGATCGTCAAAGTGTGGAATTGCTTTGTATCTGCGCCATCCATTTAACATGTTGATTGCTGGACCAAGTGGTTCAGGGAAAACCGAATTTGTCAAACGATTGATCGAACACAAAACTGATTTGTTCGATCGTCCCCACCTCAACGTATCGTGTGGTGTTACAAAGAGTGGCAACCGTCTTACACGTTATTGAAAGAAATTCAAGGAAGAAACCATTTCGTTGTGGATGGTATTCCTCACGAAGACGATGGAATTGTGTCTGACGTAGTCAAACTCATTTAGTTATTTTTGATGACATGTTAGGAGAAGACGAAGAAGAAATTAAACTTTGGTTTACACGAAAAGGACACCATCGAAATGCCCAGTATTGTCTACATTAAACAAAATTTATTTTCAACAAAGTAAAGCCCATCGAAACCATTAGTTTGAATGCTCATTACGTGGTCTTGTTTAAAAGTCCCAGAGACAAATCTCAAGTACAAGTGTTAGCCAAACAGTTAGGGCGCTCTTGGCTGAATTATGCGTACGACGATGCCACTCAAAACCCCTCACGAGTATTTTACTCATCGACTTAAAACCGACCACATCCTGACTATTTGAGATTTCGTGCCAGTATCTTTCACTCTTGGGGTCAAGAAGGAGGTCCTGTCATTTACACGTCCCCTTGCACAGCCCCATTTTTGAAAAAAAAAGCTATAAAACAACCTACGACGTCCATTTCTATCTCACACTCTTTTTGGAGCGAAAGATGACGCTCCTTTCAAGGCTCATCCCTTCGGCCTAAAATTGATGCGTTGCCCTTGTATGCTAATCAGTCGTGAAAAAAATGCACAGTCCGTAGCTCATTTGTTAGAAGCGAGTCTTAAAGAAGTGTACGATGGTTTTCTTTGACAGACGTCAATTACTACAAGCATTCATTCACATTCCCTCATCAAACTCAACGATTTTTTCAAAGACCATCAATCGGCATTGTCACAACTGGCTGATCCTAGAATCGATTCACGGACTAAAAAAACAAATCATTTTAACTCCTGGTGGAAGTGGTTCTTTAGGAGGCGGGTTATGATTCGTTCCCTTTTGAAATGGGATCCTAATGATGCCAAAACCAAAACAACTCCTAAAAAGAAGAAAGAAAAGTCCCAAAGAAGAAACCAGCCCCAAGAAAAAGAAAAGTCGTACCCAAAAGAAGAAAAAAAACACCCACTACCACCACCACTGGCACCCAGCAAGAGAGGTACTGCTGCCAAGGACGCAAACGTACACCCGCAAAACACCACCACCCTTACCATCACCACCACCATCACAGTCCCCAATGATGACGAGGTCTCCTTTTGCGTCCACTTCCTCTTCCTCTTTGTCTTCTTCTTATTCACCCCCCTTTTACCATGATGCCTGTCAAACCAGACTTAAGATCCGTGTTTCCTAATTTGATGCAAAAATGGAAACCTATTTTCTAAAGTCACCCCGTCGGGGCCGTCGACTTCAGCTGATTTAGCCATGGCAGCAGCCACCCACAAAGTACCATCCCCTAAAACCAAAGTCCAAGAAAGAACTGGCATCTTACAAAGTTTAGTGGATTTATCCAAAGATGAATTGAGACGATTTAGTAGATCCTTGAAAACACCTCAAACGTCGCGAGTGAGAGACCTGTCGTGAGTTGGTACGTCGTGCAGACAATCAGTGGGAAACGTATTCCAGTATAAAATAGAATGGTGAAAGGCCAAAAGACTTCAGACTTGTTTTCTACCGACTAAAAAAGATGGCTCCCAACAACGTGTACACACCACCACCAAGAAAAGAAGAAAACCACCAAAAAAGGACGACTTCCCCCTCGTCTGGCTAAACATTGGGATGTCTTGTCTGTCCTAACCAAATCCAATTCTCCCATGCGAAAACAACTCATTCAAACAGCTCCTAAAGAAATCATTGATACCGTGTGTGAATGTTGTTTGAACGTGTTGAAAGGAACGGTACCTTTGTCCAAGATACAGAAACAAAAATTAGGGAAACATCGGAATGTTCTTCGTCAAATGGAAAAAAAGAAAATACCTCTTCAACAAAAGAAAAAAAAGTGTTGGTACAACGAGGAGGATTTCTACCTATGCTGTTAGGACCGCTGTTAAAAATAGCCGCTCCTTGTTAGGAACGATTGCTGGACCACTTTTAGGAGGGGGTCATGCGATAACCAAAACAGAAGATAAAAAGGACCACCCTTCTCTGAAAAGACCACATTTTTTTGGTACCTTTGGATGAAATGGAAGGACGAAAACTGACTTTAGTACCTTACAAACGATGGATGGAATTTCATCGTTGGAACGAACAACGGATACCTCATTTATCCCCCAATCCTAATCTTAACGAAATGTCTCAGTTACAACAAGAAATACAATCCCTGATGGGACAAACACAATGTGTCCGAAACAGAAAAATCCCAACGGTAACGGTCAACTTTTACAACGTCTACAAAGCTCTTTTGCCAAAAAGCAGTCGAGCCGAAACAGCTTCACCAACTCTGGCGAGATTTTAAGGCTCTGATGAAAAGCGAACCTAAAGTGACCATCAAAAAAGAAAAAGAAGAAGAAGAAGAAGAAGAAGTAGAAGAAGAGTTTTTACTAACTCCACCCTCTTAAAAAAAATAAAAAAGTTAGCCACCCCGGATGGTGATGAAAAAAGAAGAGGTCTACCCCTTTACCCTCAGAAGAGAAAAAGAAAGAAGTGAAGACAGAAGTCAAATCAGTAACCGATGACCCCCTGATCAAACTCCCTCCAGTACCCCAGTAGTAGCACGTCGGACACGTAAACAATCAACAATCCAAAAAGATACCTCACGAAGAAAAAGAGTATTGGAACTTGGTTAACTTATTCTTGAGGAAAATCATCATCTGGAGAAACTGTTAGCCACCATTTAATTACAATCTTGGGCCATGCTGCTGGTTACGGGAGGAGTTCAAAAATTATATCGAGCAGCTAAAAGTCAATTGAAAATTGTACGTTTGCCTGAAGTAAGACGATGGTTACAAGAACAATCGACGTACAGACTTACACAAACCCATACGACGTAAATTTGTCTAGGAAGTACCTACTCAATGTGGAAGGGATCGAACATCAATGGCAAGCCGATTTAGCGGGGACGTCTCTCATTTAGCAA
This sequence comes from Margaritifera margaritifera, assembly GCA_029931535.1. Lineage (NCBI taxonomy): Eukaryota > Metazoa > Mollusca > Bivalvia > Unionida > Margaritiferidae > Margaritifera > Margaritifera margaritifera. The sequence goes on along the minus strand of JAQPZY010000511.1, from coordinate 200,485 downwards.
GCCACTTACAATCGTGGTCACAAATATTTGTTTTGTGTCATCGACGTGTTTTCCAAATTTGCTTGGGTCGTGCCTTTGACTTCTAAAAGTAGTACCGAATTGGTACGAGCCTTAAAATTGGTCTTGAAACAAAGTGGACGCCAACCTTTACGATGGCAAACGGACAAAGGCACCGAATTTCTAAACCAAGCTTTTCAAAAAGAATTGAAACAAAGGACCACATTCATTTTTTTTACGACCGAAAAGCCTGAAACCAAAGCCAGTATTGTGGAACGTTTTCAAAGAACTTTGAAAGAACGTATGTGGAAATATTTTACACATCAACATACTCTCAAGTACATCGACGTGTTACCTCGTTTGGTCAAAGCGTACAATCAATCGTACTATCGTAGCATCAGATAGCTCTGGATTGTTTCGTACTTTGGGTGGAAATAAAGATTTTACCGCTGAAAGTGATTTAGAGTTTGGAACCAACGTAGAATTTGGACATAAATTTAAACATCCTATCGAATTGAATGGTGGACTGGAATTTAATGTTTGGTGTACTCCGATGTGGTGGAGTACAACGTGGTGGGACACACATCTGCTCCGTTACTGAGAGTCATTCCTTTCAAATTGGATATTGGTGGTGGTGGTGGTTCTAGTGTTACTGTGGACGAAGAGGGTGGAAGTACTACCACTAGTAATGCTAGTATTGGTGGCAACACCTTTCACGTTCACCGTGAATTTGTACATCCTCATTATCTTCCAGTCAGTAAATCGTATTTTGACAGTGTCCAGATTAGTATAAAAGGAGATTTAGGACAAAGTGTACCATTCATTGACCAAGGAAAAGTCACGGTAAAACTACATTTTCGAAAAAAACAAATTCTCTAACATTCCTCAAATAAAAAATGTATCCAGTGTACCAGTGTACCAAGGAGTGGCTCGACAACGAGGACATGGTTTAGGAGATATGTTAAAATCAGCCTTTCGGGACGGTAGCTCCTATTTTGAAACCGATGGTGACTCGAGGATTTCATGCCTTAAAAAGATGCTGCTTTGACACAAGGAAAAGAATTTTTGCAAAACGTCCTCATCGACAAACAAAATCCTAAAGAAGCCTTTTTGAGAGCAGGCAAAAATGTGTTGATGACGATTGGTAAAGATCTTTTAGGTCTCCGAGAAAATCCTATAAATACGCTTTACGCTTCAGACTCTGGCATTACTTCACAGCAGCATGGACAAGGTAGAAAGAGACGACGACCTCAAAATCCTTTCAAAGTTCATAAAAGAACACACGGCAGTAAAGGTACTTCCAGAAAGAATAAGAAAAGAAGAAGAACTGGTAGAGAATTAGACGTATTTGATTATTAAACTGTGAAAATGATGCACCAAGATTCTTGCGAATGTACCAAGTCCGAACTAGATCTGTTTTTCTATGCGTCCCACCATGATGACAATGCAAGAATCCCAATGGGTGGAATTTCATCCTGTATCGTCTTTGACGGATTCAGCTCCTATCGAATTTGATATCAAAGGACAAACCGAAGATTACATCGATCTGAATAACAGTTACTTGTACCTGAAACTGCTAGTACAAAAAAGTGAAAACAGCCTTCCTGTGGAAGCTTCCCTAGTAGCTCCCGTCAATAATTTCTTTCATTCTTTGTTCAGTGGAATAGATTTGTACTTGAATAACAAACTGATCAGCAGCAGTTTGGATACTTACCCTTACCGTGCTTATTTGGAAAATCTCTTGTCGTACGGAAAAGATGCCAAGAACACTCATCTGGATGCTTCGGTGGTCTGGAAACCTGTAGGGGCGAGGATTGACCAGACTGATGATGCTGCTCATAAAATAATTCCAGCAGATCCCCATAATGTGGGATTTAACGAACGCCCGAAAGAAATCAGAGGGAACAGTTTAGAACTGATGGATCGTTTTCATTTTGACATGTGGTTGCAAGACAAGTATTTGTTGAACGGAGTAGATGTACGCCTGAGACTGAATCGCAGTAGTAGTAGCGCTTTCCATTTGATTTAATGAAAACAATGAGTGGAAAACCATCATCCAACAAGCCAAACTTTACGTGCGACGTGTGGAAATCTTACCCCAAAGTAGCTAACGACATCAGTCAAACCTTGAGCAGAACCACTGCAAAGTAGCCTCTTAGACGCGTGGAAGTAAAAACCTTTACTGCAGCCGCTGGACTCCGATCCATAGTCGAAGATCACATCTTCCAAGGACAGCTCCCTAAACGTTTGATCATTGGTATGGTTTCTAATGCAGCCTTCAACGGAAACATCACTCAGAATCCATTCCAGTTTGAACACTTTAACGTCACCAAGATAGATGTCAGTCGAGATGGCAAGACCTTGTGTACCAGATCTTTTGACCTGACTTTGGTGGCGAGAGAAATTACTTACGATCTTACTTGACCCTGTATGAAGCCACAGGACAGTTAGGCCGCGACAGTAGCCACGGCATTACGTACGAGGATTATGCAGGAGGGTATGCCTTGTGGGGATTTGATTTCACTCCGGACCAAGGCAGCGATGAAGGACATTTCCACCCTATAAAATCAGGCCCCCTTCCTGTGGAACTTCAGTTTGGTCAAGCTCTAACCCAGACAGTGAACGTCATCTTGTATGCAGAATTTGATAACACTCTAGAGATCAACAATTTGAGAGAAGTCATTGTAGACTATTAGAAGAAACAAAAGATGCAGAACGTAGAACCTATGGAGATGGATGAGGGATTTTGTGAAGTGATTCAACAGTCACCAACTACCACAAAGGATAATGATAATGACGAAGTCATTCATTTAGTACCTCAAATAGAAGAAAAAAAAGACGAAGAAGAAAACCATTCCGTTCCTGTGTTTACTGGATTTATGGCTTGTCGATGGCCAGAACACGAACAACAGTTAGTGACCTGTTATGCTCAGGAATTGAGTCCAATCATTAACAGTCTGATTAAAGAACAATGTTATGGATGTCAAAACGATCATCCCAGTCAGATACAACACGACAAATGTATGATGTTGACAGGTGAAGAACAATTGGATGAATATTTGGGAAACGCCCCTGGACACAACTCTCAGATGAACACGTGTTGACACAGTGGTATAAAGTCTTGCAGACTTCTTCTTTTCCTCCACTTACTTCTCTGGAGATCAAACGGATCGAAGGACTCATTCATCAGAGTGCAGAACCTATCCGACGTGAATATTCTTGGAATTACAAGACAGATACATTCAAGCATAAAGTCAGGTGTGAATTGATAGTGAGTTATTTCCATTGTTGAAGAAAAAAATGGATACCAGGGAACTTCATTACTTATTGAATCGCAGTTCCTATACTTCTTCTTGGAATCCTGTGGTATGTGCCTCATCGTAAACCAAAAAACGTTCATGCTTATGTCATCAATACTGACGACAGTCATCTACCAGGAACCCATTGGATTGCCGTGTACTTTCCCAACGATCACAATGGTGGTGTGGAATATTTTGATTCTTATGGATTACCTCCTTTGGAAAAAGACATCATCGAGTTTATGAGAAGAAATGCCGTCTCGACTCGATTCAATAATGTGAGACTACAAGGATCAGATTCTATGGTGTGTGGACAATATTGTGTTCATTATCTTCATCAACGCAGTCTTGGATATTCCTTAGAACATTTACTGACTTATTTTGATAGTGACTATGTTCGAAACGATTCTAAAGTACAACAATGGTTTTGTCAACGTTATGGTTATCTCTTGTCTTTAGCTCACCATCGTAGTGTACATCAAAATGATGATGTCGATGTAGAAAGTTTAACATTTACTTTACCTTCCCAACGTTGTCAACCTTGTAAATATGTTCCTGTTTGAAAAAAAATTTTATGATTGAATAGTTAGTTTTTTTAATGTTGGAATAGTTCTTGTTGAATAAACAATTTTGTGGATTGTTGAAAAAAAAAGGTGTTGTGTGGTTTTTTATTGAATTTGAAAAAAATAATGAATATGTTCTTTCTTTCTTTCTATCGATCTAAAAAAAGTTAAAAACCTTTTTTTCCCCTCTATTCTCTATGATCTCCCTGTCAATCCTGAAAAAAAAAACCTTACCATGTTTTCCTTCACGTCCGAACTTCTAATATATTAAAAACCACGTCTTCACCGGTTAAGCTATCTAGTTTTTTTATTCAACCAACATGAACAACGTCGAAATCATCAGACAAGTTAAAGTGAATTTTAGAGGTGGCCAGGCCCCTCCTCCATGACTTAGAGAGAAAAAAAGGAGAGGGAAAGGAAAATTCCCATCAAATCGTACTGGATGATGGAGGATTCAAATAAAAGAAAATTGGGATCCTAAAATTTTGTCCCTCAATACCTAAGCCTCCGCCATTTTGTCCCTGAAGAGGCCCACCCCAAAATCTTGTCCCTATTTTACCCAAACCTCCGCCATCTTGTCCCTGAAGAGGCCCACCCCAAAATCTTGTCCCTCAATCCCCCAACCAAGAAAAACTCCCGTTGTCCCTGAATAGCCCCCCCGCCATGTGAAAAAACTCAGTTTGTCCCTGGAGAGCCCCACCCCAAAATCTTGTCCCTCGATACCCCCCATAACTACTATGGGTAGTGTTTAATTGTTTATTTCGATAGATTTCCTTATCAATATATTGTAGTTAATGCCATATTGGTAGATAAATGAAATTGCATTGGCTTGTTTAGATTTATATGCTGATTATCTTAATATATTTTAATGCTATTATATAAATTTTCCTGTTTGTAATCATCAAGTATGTGGACCAATAAACAGGGTTTCTCATTGGAGAGAGTGAAACAAATGTGTGAAAGCCTTCTTGGAACTTGATCCCACCTTTTGAAAGTTTATATATACAACACACACGTGAATATATATATATATATATATATATATATATATATATATATATATATATCTAACATAGTGGCTCTTGAATGGAACCGTAGTGTTAGAAACCTAAGATGAACCTTGCCTAAATACCCAATAGATATGTATAGTTGGGTTTGTATATAGGTCTTGGAGAGAAGTACAAAGGTCACCTCGTAACCTGCTTCAGCTAATGAAGATCTTTGGTTATTTATTTTCTTCTAGGAGGAGCATCATCAACTATGTTACCACTGTGTCACGAGATACAGATTTTCTTTTTGTTTTTGTTTTAAAGATATACATATGTAACAAAAAGCGTCATTATAGTCGAGTTTTCCCATCGACTTGTCAAATAAAGGGTACATTAACAAGGGATCGGGATCACTTGTAACCCATGAGTCTGTGTTGTATGACTCTGAATGCGCTGTGATTTGTGCTGAGACATGACAAGTTGAGGGCTGTTTTTTTAAATCCTGTATAATATTGACATTAAAGTCATAGCTTTAAGTGGCAGAAGTTTCCCTGTCCCAACCAACAACTATTTATTCACATACCAAAGTTCCAACCCATGCTCTCTGCAATACTTGACCAGCTTGTTAAAATTCTTTTGCTGATTTGAACCAAAACGTTTGCATCTCAGAACAGTTGTTTTGTACTTAACACGTGTGCACACTTACTGTAACTTATCTGAATAATGACAAAAGAGACCAAAATATGGCTCACAGACAAAGTTATGAGAGTGATGTCATTTTCTATTACAATCTAACCTATACCAGTTAATATTTGATTTGATATCACCACATATGTATTTTGTGATCATATAATGCATCTTTGTATATTTGAGAGAATGTTGAAATATTTTCATTTACAATTGATCAATTGGATTCTTTATCAAAACAAAAAACCCGCTGAGTCACTAAAGGCTTTCATTCATATGATTCTTTGTTAGAGTAGTCGCTCTGATTAATGACGTAAAAATATGATTCCTTGCAAAATTTGCCAGATAAACCTTGAGCTCATACATTTCTAGGTTGCAGGACACATTATTTACAATGTAAACATTTTTTGTATCACACGTTTTTTGCTAGGCATTCAACAATATGTGTGCAGGTGCAAAAGCTAATGTGAAAGCAGTTCCAGGCACACCATTTATGATTAGTTGTACGGTCGCTTGCTTTGATTATATTACCTGATAAATAAAAATAAATTTAAAAGAGGGTCTGTATTTGCATTTATTGCCAGTCAAGCATAGTATTCGTGATCGACAGAAATTGTTAAAGATTGTTTAGATTATTCACCAAGAATTGATATATAGCAATTCCCGTTCTTTACCTGACACGATAAATAGGCCGATTCATGGTCAAATGAGGGAAGAAAAACACTGCGTTATGCTTCTTGTATCATTTGTTTTTAATGTGTGTGTGCCGTATGGTGATTTCAAACGCAAATACCTAAAGTCGTCAGGATTCTACACACAGTATGTGTTTGACCAACATGTGCACATAGTGAACATGCAAAACAATTGTGTAGTTTTTACTGCAATTTTGATAGTTTGAATAGTTACACTATTTGAGCAGGTGGACATTTTCTGATATAGTGCCAAGAAATAAGCGCCACCTATTACACACCTACCGGTCCAGTAGAGTCGAATCAATAACCGTTGACGTTCACCCATGATGCTAGAACTTACACAATTATGACCAAATAAGTTCGAAAAATAGGATACATATGGAAATTAATATACTTCATAATCAAATGCATTTTAAGGCTCATAAGTTTTACAAGAACAAAAATGTGGAATTGCTTACATTCTCTATAATAATCCGCTAAACGTAGAGTTTCATCCAATGACTCAGTAGGGGTCAGTCTAGACCTTTTTAGTTATCTGTGCCATGCTGATGTTACCTCTGATAATAACGCAATGTTTAGTATAACGAACTGTAAGTATATATAGGTTCTCCCCACGCCGTCGCATATCTTTTTTTGGCTTTTTATGTTAGTTGTTTAAACTTTTACCTATTCTGTTTATTCTGGTATTTTCAGTGAGAACTGAGAATAACTAACTACTTATTACATAATTTAGGAAGTTCAGTAACTTATTCAAGAATAGTGGAAGTGTTTGCTGATTCATTACTTGTTACAATCGGCCATCAAATATGAATATAAATTAGTCATGCATCGCAGGGAACGCAATTTTGGTTGTTCTAATTACAACAGTTAGCTAAATGTTTCTTGTAGTAAATATAGTCTGCAATATCCATGCATCCCCAATCGAGTATTGAGATATGACATTTAATATGAAGGAACAATACAATAGTATCAACATTTGTGAGCATTTACGTGCGTATGTATGCAGGTGCTGACACACACTGAGCAGTGAACTTTTATGGTATATATATATATATATATATATATATATATATATATATATATATAGAGAGAGAGAGAGAGAGAGAGAGAGAGAGAGAGAGAGAGAGAGACAGACAGACATACCTACTGATAGAAGATGATAACGGCGCAGTTACAAAGCAGTTTCCCAACGTTTCGAGATAATCAGCTTCTAAGTCAGGGGAAGAAATAAGTTACACAAGGCATAAGAAATACGTATCACAAAAGCCGAGAGCAAAAATGAACTATTTACATGTTTGAATAACAGGGGAAATGAACAGAAAACAATTTACAGAATTAAAACAAATCAGATAAAAAGATGAATAAAAAACTACACATGTCTATTTGATGTTGGAGTCAGGAATACCACATTTGTTTCCAACAACAATGAAACGCACGGTTATCCGCAACAAATGTGTGTTATGGTGAACCAAATTGTTTTGACTTATTTCAAGGCTAAGATGTCACCACGTATGTATTTTGTGATCATACCGTATTTCCTGGTATGTAGTTGAAGGCAATCATTCTCAAACAATTGTATTTACAAATGATAACGGGACTTTTTAAAAATAAAAACCTGCTGCGGCACTAAAATCTTTCAGATATGTTTCTTTTTCACAGTAGTCGTTCTGATTAATGACGTGAAAAATAAGAATACTGACAAAGTTTACCAGATTGGCCTGAAAAATAAGACTACTGACAAAGTTTACCAGATTGGCCTGAAAGATAAGACTACTGACAAAGTTTACCAGATTGGCCTGAAAAATAAGACTACTGACAAAGTTTACCAGATTGGCCTGAAAAACAAGACTACTGACAAAGTTTACCAGATTGGCAGTGCGTTTCGGCCCAAAAAAGTATCTCATGCATTTTAAATTTGCTGGAAAAAGTAATTGAAACGTAAAAATGTTTGCATCAAAGTTTTGTGCTGAGTACTCAACAATATATGTGCAGGTACAAAAGGTAATTTGAAAGCAATTTCAGGCACACAGCTTTGGGTAGGTATACGGTCGTTTGCTTGAGTTATATTATGTTACACATTATAAATTCAAAAGAAGATTTGCACTCGTGAAAAAGATTACCATATTTACTCAGGTAGTATATTCGCCAGTCATGCATAATACTCGATATCGACAGAAATTGTTTCAGGTTATTTGATTATTCACAGATAGTATTTACATTGTTTCTTTTTAATATCTAGAATTTTAAATGGGCAACCTCATGGTTACACGAGGGTAGAAAAATACTGCATTGTTCTTTCTGTATCATTTAGGGATCTCAAACACAAAGACGCAAAGTCGTCCTGAATCTACATACATTTTATTTTGAACTCACATGTGTACATGCCAAAAATATTGTACAGATTTTAAAAGTAGTATAAAAGTATGGGAAAAGATAATAAGTTAAATCACATTTGAAAAGGGAAATAAGTAGGACTGGTGATATAATAAATAAATATATTACTGAAAATGATGTCAAGTTTTTCATTAGTAAAATGTACGTAGATTGTATATTGGGAGTTCTAGAGCACTTGGTGTCCTCTCAACCCAGTTTTCACTCTTTGAGATGACTTTCAGGAAATAAAGGGCTGAAAGTAGACCACTTGCTGTCATTTTGACCTAGTTTTCACTTTTTTGAATAAAGTTTAGGAAACATTTGTCAAAAGTAGACTTTCTCTTTAATTTGTATTGTAGTATTAAGATTTTGACATTTTTGCCCGCTTTTCACCTTATTCCCTATTGGATGAGGAAATCTGGTTTAATCAGACTTATATAGACTAGATGGAATGCAACAATCACTACTTTAAATATGGTATTTAGAGCTTAAAATATCAGAATTAGATTTGAAATGTTAAGACTTAGATTGAGATATTACGAATAATGTGAATAATGTATTCGGAATTAATCTGTTTAAACCAGGCGTGTATCCCACTCGAGGAATACGGAAAAAAAGCGTGAAATCTGAATATTTTAAAGAAAACTGACGAAAAAGTACTTTTGGCCCTTCATTTATCGAAATGTATTCAAAAAGGTGAATACTATATCAAAATAAAACCAATTATTCTACTTGAGGAGAGGATTACGAATCTCCTATTTGGTGGGAGCTCTGAAGTGGTCAATTTTGAGGAGAAAAGCATTAGAGATATGGACGTATTAGCTGTGAAGAAGTACATAGAACTACCAGATTGAATCTTTAACAAAGAAATATACAATCAGTGTCAATAATGTGGATGAAAGATGATTATTCCATGCAATAGAGACCTTAAGCAACCCTCCAGTTTCTCACTAGGACAGGCTTGCCAAGTATGACATCTCGAAGTACTCTGAATTCTTTCACATGTGTCCAGTGAAGGTTAAGGAGATATCCATCTATGAACATATCTATTAGGCTTCTTTCAACATTTACCAGGTTCTTGCTAGAGATAAAACTATAGCAAGTGTTTGAAGAACTGAGAACAACTTGGAATCGAATTACTAAAACTTTGCATAATATCAATCGTGGCGATACCGGCTGGAAATTATATTTTGTAAACCCAACCGCGCATTCACTAGTGTGCGACAATCGATATCAACAATACTAAGGTCATATGATAAAGAAGGGCGACTTATTCCCAGCTAAACACAAATGTACCTCTGCTTTTGGTTCGAGTTCTCCAATTGAGCTCCTTGTTTAATCCTTAGTCACATTGTAAGGATTATGACTCGATCTTGTGTACTACTTAATCATGGCCGACAGAAAAGCGCGACAATAGGAAATACGTTTCGTCAGGACACATTTTTACAATATATCTGTTTTATCGAGGAAAAGCAGTTGTCATTTACCAAAATATTTAAAAATTGCCTTACATAATGTTAGGTTTAAATTCAGCTGAGATTCTATGCGACTCAATTGCTGATGGTATATTATTATGAGTCACAATGATAACAATAAAGCTGATCCACACTACACAGTTACATATAATTGTTATTTCTTAACCAGGGTTTGATGTTGGCTCGTTTAACACGCACAGTTGAGGCGCCGCTTACTTTCGTTGCTTGCCACAAGATCCGGTCTGAGTAAACACGTTGGAGGTTCATATATGTCGCTGACAAATGCATCCAATCAGCATAAATGCATACACGAGTGCATATTGTACGTTAAAAGCGAGGGGAAATTAACAAATGTATATGCAGCTTTTGTTTCAAATGTGAAACTGAAGCCTTACCTTGTCGTTATTGTATATAAAAGAACACATGAGGGCTAGTAACGGTCATGTTGCAAGAGTATCATTAGACTTTCAAAACACCTTTACTTCCTTCTCAACTTATGCTACCACTATTGCTACTACTACTGCTAATAATAATAATAATAATAATAATAATGTGCTTGGAGCTATGGATTACACCTAAAGGTAAACGTCAGCCATGTCACCACCAACAATGACTTCATCTTCGTCACACAAGTATAAAAATATTTAAACTCAGGACATATAAAACATAAACAGACACTATTTAAAATGTTGGTGATTACGTCTCAAATATAACTATGAGTAAATGTGACAGAACTTGCCAGGTATTATCACCAGATTCACTGATTATTAACTTTTATAATAAGGATCATACAGAAAATACACGCATCAGAGAGAGATAGACAGAAACACAGGCAGAGTGATCAGACAACAGCTATACTGCTAGTAATGTTTTTTATTCCTTCAAATTATATATATATATATATATATATATATATATATCGGCAGAGAGAAAGTCACAGTGCAGGAAACTATCACTTACAGCACGTATGCTATGTATATTATTCTGTTGTTGCCGTTCGTGTTAGCAAACGGTCCCACCGTCTGATTCCATCTACTGTTCATTGTTCAGTTATGAGTAGGTGCTATTCTAATAAACATTCAATAAATATATAAAGTTACTATACAGTTGTGTTTGATGACAAAAGTATAAACAAAACAAATCATGAGATAGTGAAAATAATTGCTCTTAAATCAAAGGAAAATTCATTTTTGTGACGAAAATTGAGACAGCCAATGTGTATCCCAGTATAAATCAAACATGTAGATTAAATAATCCCGTTTTGAGACATGTGTCTTGTTTAAAACTAGACCATTTACCATCCTCAAATATCAGTGGACATTTTGGAGACCTGAGTATAATTTATCATCCTATAATTATTTACAGGTGAAGAGCAAAGTAAACTTGACGAGTGGTTCATTCGAAGCATTTCATGTAAACGTCGAATCCAAACGTGCTCAACAAAGATACGGCGTGCTTTATTGCGATCATAAATATAAATAAAAAAGAATTACAATAGGAACCTTAACTAGTACATCAAGTAGGTTGGGGTAACCATTCGGAAGATAAGTATTCCAACCTATTTCCAGTCCATATTTAATATTTAATAATTTAACGTATAACTATTCAAATGACGCAAAAAGTCAATAAATAAACATGAAAAAATAAAGAAAACATGTTTGTATAAGCAACAGTATAATTCCATCAAGTTCCAATGAAAATAACTGGCACTGAAGACCAGCTGCATTCCACATAAATCTTGTGTTCGTGAGCACATTTGGTTAGACTTGTAACTATCCTAGCAGCCTTTAAGTGAAGTCCCTCTAATCTATCTGAGTCTGCATTTGATCATCCATCCCAAACGACATCAGCATATTCGACTATAGGCTTAATATATGATAGGAAAAAGGATTTTCTACTCATCTTGAATTTGAGGGATCTTAAAACATTTCACAATAATTTAGTTGCTTTTTGAAGTATATTTTCATTACGTAGACTCCAAGTGCATGTAAATGTAAAGTCCAAACGTTTATGATTGTCAACAAAAGTGAGTGATTTGTTTTGGAACTTCAATTTGAGAAACAGTTAATTATTATTATTGCCACGAAACAGGACTTCAGTTTTTTTCCTGGGTTAAAGCTTACTAACCATTGATTTGACCAGTCATTTATAGTTTCTAAGTCAACATTGAGTATGTATTGGATATGTTGCATACTTCTGGAAGCGTAAGTGAGAGAAATGTTGTCGACAAAAAAGTCTGGCGAGGCTAAGTAGATCACCAGCAATATCATTGATATATACCAGAAACAATAACGGTCCTAGAACCGAACCTTGCGGCACCCAGCTGAAACAGACCTAATTGTAGATTATGTGGTTTTCACAGCAACTGTTTGTGTTCTATCGGAAAGATAATCAGAGAACCAATCAATCACATCTGATTCTATTCCGTAGCTTTTAAGTTTATAGGTAAGACCTTTATGCCAAAAACATTGAAATAACTTCAATACATCGAAAATTATTGCACACATGTCGTCTCAACTATCGAGTGCTTCACAAATAATATGGTACACGTATCTCAGTTGGTTCAAGGCTGAGTCATTTGGAAGAAAGACCGATTAACATTTTGTAAATAAGATCATTTTCATGCAAGTCAATGTATATATGTTTGAAAAATGACTTTTACCATGATGTTGCCTACACAGCTAAGTAAATAAATGGGTCTGTAATTAACGAGATCACTTTTGCTACTAGTCCTATGTAATGGTAATACTACTGTTTGTCCAAAGAACGGGGAACATTGTCCCATTATGAGATCTGTTTAATAAAACCAATAAAGGTCTTATAATTACTAGTACTGCACCTTTTAGAAGATTGTGAATTATCTTATCAGAGTACACAGCTTTACTTAGAGGAAGTGTTTCATTAACGTCTAGAATATCCTGTTCACTTATTAGAATGATTGTTAATTTGTTAATTGTACGAAAAGGTAATTCCGGAAGAGCTACATTGATATCGTTGATTTAAGAAACAGATGTGTTAAATAATGGGCCTTCTGTAAATCAAATCGGAGAATGCAGTGTTTAATATTGTGTGAATAGTAGTGGTGGTATATTACAGGATAATTTTTGTGTGACTAATTGTCGTGTGAGCCTCCAGAAATCTTTTGAATTGGTTCTGAGAGTGTCCAAATTTGTGTAACCTCTAAAAAGTCTTTGCAACTATTTTTGGATTGTTTAGCTTAGTTTTCATTTTTTAAATATATTTTGCTCAGTTTCTAGGTTACTTGTTCTGATCGCCTTTTTTCATTCAATCTCTTCTTCTAGATTTACTTCGAAGGCCGCTATCATACCAAGGCCCAACGGTTGAGAGCCTTGTGGGGATGCATCTTTCCGCTATATCTAATATGGAGGATATAAATAGATTGTTTGCATCGTCGATATCGGAGCATTGAATACAATGTGGTATCAAGTCAAAATTAGTTATTAAAATATTAAGCTTCTGAAAGTCCGCATATTTATAATGCCACACATTCCGTCTAAAATATGAATTTCATATGCGATATATATTTTGGTTATTACATAAGTTGCCCGGTGATCACTTATTGACATGTCAGTAGAAATAAATCCCGAATTAAGAATTTTGTTTTTAGTCGATACAATAACAGGGTCAAACAAGGATGCTGAGTGAGAGATTACTCTCATAGGTTTGTTTATCAAGTTTTTGAATTCTTTAGTACCATAATATCGCTGAGGTTTTCAGATTCGAATTTAGCAAGCCCTCATTTCGGTCACAAAGAAAGATTAAGATTTCAGAAATACTGAGGACTCGTTCCATGCAAATATTGAAGGAATCCCATAAAGAGTATCGTTCTAACATAGAGCGATACACAACTGTTAGTAAATAGCATCTATTCCTAACATAACTTTGAATCCAACGTATTTCAGTATTTGTTTACAGGTATCTCTGTTTTAATATGAATTTAGACTGTTTTTATCTGATATATGGGAGTGGGACGGACCTGCATTCAATTCAATATCACCTGCTAGTAACAAAATTACAGTAAACCAAAAGAGAAAAATTATGTAACATATCAATAATGTACAGGGTAGACCAGATACCTTTAAAGTTGCTTGAAACAAATATGACTTGACAGAAAACATATGACTTATGTCCGAGCAAACAATCAAATTAAATGACTGTGAATTCTTTTACCTCCTAGGAGCAATACACGATTTGCAAATATAACATTGTCATGTAGCAATATTTTTGTTTTGGTGCACGTTTAGCTCGAACAAGAAAGAGTCCTATATGCATTATGTGTAAAACAACAGTTCTATCCATATGATTATACGCCTGTCGATAATGAAGTAAAGAATGCAAAGGGCTTATTCACATTTTGTTGTAATTTTAGTTTGGTTTTGTCAAATGAACTTGCCTCGTTATGAATCAACGCCAAATTGAACAACATAATAAAAAAAGTATTACAACACAATAAATAAAGACACATGAATAAACACGAACGGTTGTGGGAATGATTGATGAAAAAAGATTTCTTTCCTATACTTCTCTTAAGAGGGTGAAGAGGAATACAATTTAAACATATCGTATATTCAGGACACGTACAAGGGGAAATTTAGATGAATGTCATACCGTGCACACAAGCAATAATTTCTCCCTCATAATCAAGGATTTACAGAATTTACCTAATTTACAGCTAAATATATTAGTTTGTTTACAGCTGTAATTTTCTCTCGTTATATATGTACAGGTACACACATATACATTCACATACACACATACAAGCACCTACACGCATGCAAACATACACACCCATATATATATATATATATATATATATATATATATATATATATATATATATACATAGCTATCTATAGTCGTACACATACGTATATAAATTGCTCATTTATCTGTTTTTAAGATATATACTTCAAACAGAAAGAGAAGTTATAATATAGAATAGGGTGACAGTTTAGACTTTATATACATACACATAGCTATACACACATACACACCCATATATATATATATATATATATATATATATATATATATATATATACATAGCTATCTGTAGTCGTACACATACATATATAAATTCCTCATTGATTTGTTTTTAAGATATATACTTCAAAAAGAAAGAGAAGTTATAATATAGAATAGGGTGACAGTTTAGACTGCTACATCATTATCTAACCCTCCATAATTATCTTAATGTTGTTCTTGAATGGTTGATAAAAGAGCAAAAATAACATAGGATCTTTCAACTTCATAGCTTGCACCAGAAGTAATGTCTTTGCAGTAAATTCTACTATCATAGACCAAAAAGACTCGGTCTTATCTGCCATCTTAAGTTTCATCAATTTCTTTATCACAGAATGTCTTGTTTTTCTAAGGTTCCCTGCAACAGCAAGTTTTTTCAGCGCTAGCTTGCAACTCTCTTCTTTTGGAAATTACTTTTGATTTCATTTTATAAGCCTTGAATTTAACAATAATTGAAGCTTTGCCACTTCTAATCCTTCGTGCCAGATGAGAACGCTGGATACCATCAGGTTTACAATCACTTCTGAATTTATCACAGAGCATTATGCATATTAGGTCTTCTATTTACTCAGTGCCTGGAGGCAGGGGCACATCGTGAATCCTAATGTTTTCCCTCCTCGAATACTGCTTCGAGTTTTCACTCCAGCTCATCAGCAGAAAGCTTCAAAGTCTCAATTTCCTCATCTTTATCAGATTGTAGGACTTGCAACGGCTTAGGTAAGCTGTTTATAAGCCCAGACAACACACCAGAAACAACTGTGACATAGACTCTTCTATTACCCTCTAAATGGCCGGTTTGAGTGCCCTATAAAAATAGGTAGCATCTTCCCCACAAAATCAGAACTATTGAGACATTCTGACACGACTGGTGCCAAATCAGCAGACTGCAAGGTGAAAGGGTCCACCTTAGATTCCATTCTTGCTTTCTTCGCCATATGTGTACTCCCAGGTGATATATCTGTGCCAGCTCCCCTCAGCATACGCTTTCGATCAATCGTAATAATATTCGTATGCAACATACAGAAAGACCCTTACTGATACACATATATACACCACCTGTATCGTCACTAGGATTTAGAGAAATTAGGATCAATCCTCAAGAGTGACAGTCAAATAAGAAAGCTACAAAAAAATTGCCAGTATTTTAGATCATAATTAGACCTAGGAAGAGTTAAACTACCTTTGATGTACTAAGCAGCCTTATACGGCTATTCTTATGCCACCGCCATGTTGAATTCACTCTTATTTGCAAGTTGTGTAAAATTAAATATATTGTGTTTACAATTGCCTAACAAGCAAGTGCTTTATGTTCTCTTAAATATGTTCAAATTATTTTAAATAAGTATTCATTTTCCCTTTAATTAGATATAAGAACCTACGCATGGATCGAAACATGGATTATGGATGCATGTCTTAGCCTTGGATTCAATTGATAGGAAAATAATACACAGGTTTGCCTCTGTTGTATGTTGTACCATGACGATGTAAACTCAGAGAACGTTGAGGACAACTGGACATGTTTTAGAGACTCTGTGTACTCACCTGTATCCAAAACTCTTGGTTCCACCACAGTAAACATCAAGATTGGTGTGGTGAGAACGATGCTGCCATAACATCTGCTACAAAAGGCCTATTTAGAAGACGGCACTTCATCATCTAATGAAGCAGCCGTCAACAAGTTCAAGAAGACAGCACACTCCAAAATCAGAGAGTTGCTAGACTCATGCCTGAGCAATAACGCAAAAGCGATTTAGTCCTACGCAGAGAGGAATGACATGAAGAACTTATATGATGCTTTGAAAGACAATATACCGGCCACATCATCAGGAACATCTCCAACACTGAGTACTGACATCACCACACTGCTCACTGACAAAGAAAAGATACTTCAAAGATGGAAATAACACTCCAACAACATCCTCAATCAACAGTCATCTATAAGTGGGTAGGAAATTGATCGATTGCCCCAAGTGGAAATCAGCATATCGCTTGCTGATCCTCTAACGCTTACTGAAACTGAGAAAACGATCGACCTGTTGTCAAATGGCAAAGCAGCTGGAGAATATGCTACACAAGCAGAAGTTTACAAAGTCGAATGCTCGCACATGGCACAGAAACTGACAGAACTCTTCCAGTCAATGCGCACTCAAGGCACTATACCTCAGGAGTACAAGTGTGTATCCTTTGTCCACTTGTACAAGCGGAAAAGCAACAGACAATCCTGCAACAGCCATCGCTGCATCTCTTTGCTGTCAACAGGCGCCAAAATCCTCGCAAGAATTCTGCTGAACTGCCTTATCCACCACAACGATCAAGGCCTTCTGCCTGATAGTCAGAGTGGAAAAGGGTGTTTGCAGATCGCCAACTCCAGGAGAAATGCAGGGGAACAAACTCCAACCTGTACACGACATTCGACGACCTGACAAAAGCCTTTGACACAGTCAGTCGTGGCGACTATTGGAAGATCATTGTATTGCCAATCCTACGGCGATCTGAAGGCGAGAAAACTATCTCAGGGTTGATCAGCAGAAACGCTTCAAAGATTCCCTCCAGTCATCCTTGAAACACTACAACATTGACCCTGAGTCTTGGGAAGATCTCGCACATGATCGCTCCATCTGGCGCAGTCTCAGCCATACTGGCGCTACAGGCTATGAACTGAAGGAAATTGCAGAGGCATTGCAGAAGAGCGAGCACCGTACAGCTCTGAACGACAGCACATCCTCTATTGATCAAGCAAACCCAACATTTATTATATACTTATGCGTGAAATATAGAAACTTACTGGCGAAATAATTCTCATATTTTTCCATTCCTATATTTTCACACGTGAAAAATATAGCCTTATATTTTCACAAGTGAACATATAAGATTCCCCATCATGCCATGCGACAATTGTGTGTGTGTGCCTACATAAGTTATACCTGCTGCAACACAAACGTGCACTTTGTGAGCTAGGACGAATAAAAATAAATAGAAACTGAAGAAATTTGACTCGGCACCGTTCGCGTCGCTATGAAGTTATTTCTCCCTTACTTCCTTGACTCAATGATAAAGCCGCTGTGATGCATTGCTGAATTGGACTCGCTTTGTGGTCAGATATGATCAAATAGTTTTCAAAGTTATCTAAATGTAATTTACTGCGACAGATTAGGTCATCCCAATCCTACTCCTCTCTTAAGTCGATGATATTTATATGATCAGCATATAAAGTGATGTGAATTTACGAAAAGGGGGATGGGTGTTGTGTTGAAGGGTGACTCTAATATTCTAACTTCCGAGTTTGGAGCAAGGTTGGTATATAATAAAAAAAAAAATTTCCTGCGTAAATACCGGATATATTTTATATTCTGGTACCA
This sequence comes from Margaritifera margaritifera, assembly GCA_029931535.1. Classification (NCBI taxonomy): domain Eukaryota; kingdom Metazoa; phylum Mollusca; class Bivalvia; order Unionida; family Margaritiferidae; genus Margaritifera; species Margaritifera margaritifera. The sequence continues at coordinate 182,008 of JAQPZY010000511.1, read as the reverse complement.
AAACTCGTTAAAATATCACGTTATTTGTGCCACACGATGAAATATATCCGGTATTAATGTTGAAAAATAATATATATATATATATATATATATATATATATATATATATATATAAGCAATTGATACAGATGTAACCGATTGAGAATACCGGAAACTATAGAATCAACGTTAAACTTATATTCAAAGTTTCTTACTTTTAATCTAGATCGAACAAATATGTCGCAATTACTATAATATTTAGCTCAAAGTCTTGAAATCCCTATTCAGTCGATATCTAATAGTAAAGAATTTAAAATAAAAGTATTAAAGTGACACAACAGTATATAAATAACGATAAATGCACAAAGGCAACAGCGAAATTTTCATGAAAATCAGTTTAACCGTTTAATACTGATGAGATTTGATGAGGGGAAGGAAGAGATTTGACATATTTCGAAACGTTACTCGTGTATTTTTGACGGATATTAATGGTACTTTTCTTTTAATGTTGATTATTAAACATTGGTGGTACTTTTCTTTCAATGTTAAATTATTAAAACATGTTAAATATCCTGAAACACATTTGCGTAGCTATATTAGCTCATTTTAGCGTCGTTGGAACTTGCATTATGAATGATTTACCAAAAACAAATTGAGTTTCTTAAAATCTCAGCATTATATCTGAGGTACCATATTCACGTGTCACATCAGACTTTTAAAATGATGTGCTTCGAAGGAACGATGTCCAAGATGGAAATGTTTCTCGTTGAGCTCTCCCGAAAACTTAAATTTAACTTTTCAAAACAGAAATTTAAACTTTCATTTATTCATAATAAAACAACATTCATTCATTATCATTTATAAAAGTGTTAATCTAAAAAGGATTGCTAATTTGCATCTATTCTCTTCAAGTTAACAGACAAACGAATGTGTTATGTTGTTTTAAAGACTGTGCAATTGTCATACAAAATCACTAAATGTATTCATTTGGAGATGAGTTACATTCCCTGAAAATCTCTTTAAATTCTAATAACTTTGAAACTTACTGGTTTTTATCAAACGTTACCATTGCTTTTGTTAAGATATTTCTCTTTATCTCAAAATGTTTTGTAAAACATTGTCACCTTAATATATACAAATGTGCTTGCATGTTAATCGGAATATGAATGTATGTTTTAGCTTTGATTATAATTATCAAACAACACACAAGTATGCTGTCAAGACCCCGCTTCATAGAATTCAGTAAATAGGAATTTATCCATGAATGAAACCCATACGTTTACGTACAACGGATAAATCTGAGTAAAAAACAATGAGTAAAGAGTACGAAATTTAAAACTATTTTTGGCGCCATTGTTTAAAGTAATATTCCAGTTCAATGTACTTAAGTCAAAAGCAGACCATTTACCGTCTTTTAAATATCATTAAAAATATTTAGAGACGTGAGTGTAATTTATCTCCTACAACTGTTAGCACATGAAGAGCAAAGTAAACCTGACAAATGACATCATTCGAGTCGTCATGTTTAATTTCCTATCCAAATAGTATCAACACAGTTATCAGATGTGTTTTATTTGGGATCATAAATAAACATAATAAAGAACTTGAATTGAAAGCTATAAGATTACCCTTAAAGTTATATAAAATTTTCTTTACATGTTGGCCGAAAAATAATGTCGAAATTACGATGCAAATTATACTGTTACAACACGCAGATTGGGCGTGGTTGAACCATTCTGAGTAAAAACCTTGCGATATTTATTTAGTTGATAATTAGTATTAAATAATTTTAAAGATTATTAAACTGACTATGAAGTCTTGAAATGAATGTATAAATACAGAAGACATATTGATATAAACAACAGTAGACATTGCACCATAATGTTTTAAGAACTTTGTAAGATATTTCAGTTTTAATATCTTCAGTGGAGATTATATCTGTCTAGCTATATAATATTCATGAGTTTGGTCATGTCATAGGAGATATTAAAAAATTGTGGACAGTATGATTCGTTTTGTAACACAAAATAATATAATACGTTTTGTTGCAGTTTGGAGACAAAGAAGTTTAGATGATTCTGCAATATGATTGAATCGTAATGTTTGATCATGCAATGATTTGAATTGAATCGAACGCGAGCTCTGTTCATTGCCTCAATATTATCTGAATGACGCCATTTGGGGTATAGAAGATTCTGGAACCAAATTGCAAGAGTTGAAGAGAATTTAATAGCCAGGTATCTAATTGTAGCTTTTGCTATTTGTTTATATTTCCCATTAGAATCAGACCAAATCGTTATGCTCATTATTAATGAATAGTAGTTGGGGAGGAACCTCGAATTGCAAAGGTGTGAACTTTCTCCATCTTCTTTTCTTTACAACGTTCTACACATTGTATCCTTGTCACTAATTGGAAATGTCTAGTGTGGATTGTTTTAAACTTAGACAACATTTGGCTGTTACAAAACCTCTTTTTTAATAATTGAGGAACGAACGTATCAAACGAAAGCATTATCTGCAACACTTAAATGTTAAGTTAGCATGAAATTGATATTCGAAGCGGAAACATTATCTTAAAGATTTAAATATGAAGTCAGCATGAAATTCACATGATTTAAAATTATGCTACAGATGTTGTTTTTTATTAAAATACAGATCACGCCCATATTATTGTAGCCTGAACAGATTGATTTGAAATGTCACGCAAAGACTGCTGCAGCGGCTCACACAATCTCACACAAGTATGTTTTGTAAATTTTGAATGTAATTTGAAGAAAAGCTTGAGTGTATTTTATTTTATTATACACCTACCAATTTTCTACCCAAGAAAGAGCCAGAATTTTACCGTCATTTCCTGCAAGCCGGAAAACGATACTATCGTTTTCCAAATCCGTATCACCATCCTCTCAAACGAGGCTGGGACTACTTTATCCTCGAGGTTTCCTGGTGAAACTAGCAGCGCCCCTAGCGATGGAATGCCAACACTAGCAGTAAACAAAGCTCTCACAGCGACGTTAGTTAAGAAAGCTTGCGTTTTATGTCAAATATCTGAAAGGTCCAAACAATGTTTTTGTCAAAACAACAATAGAAAAGCATTTATTCCTTTATTTTGAAGTAGTACAATATTACCAAAATGTTCGTCTGAAACAAGATCACATTCGGAAATCGAGTACCAAAACATTACTGACAGTACAAACCATTTACGAAAGGTCATAATTTGTAACGATGGAGATTTTCCAGCATAATGGATGAATTTGAAATTTTAAATATTGAAGATTTGTTTAGCGATGAGTTCGACATGCAGATCATGGATGAATATGTGAGTTTGCCATCAATTCTAAATGATTTTCCTGACAATGTCGCTGCAGAACTAGCACCGAAAGTAAACAAGGCCCCTGCCTTTGTTATCAAGTCCCCACTGGAGGCTCTCACAATGTCCCGCCAGAAACGCATTCAATCTAGCTTCGGAAAGCAACTTCAAAAGTCATTCAGCTGGTGAAATCTTCAGAGATTCAAAATTTGATAACTGCAAAATAACTATAAATCACATATACGAGTCTGCTGCCCCCAAGCGTCGAAGAATCTGTGTTATTGACAGTGATAGTAGTCAAAGTGAGTGACCGTTGTTCCAAAAAATTTCATTCATACAACTAATATTCATGCGCATGTCAGCTTTTCAAAAATGTAATTCGGTTTATGCTTTAAGATGAAGTTAGTATTAAAGAGGTTGAAATGTTTAGCAATTTCTTGTGTTTTTTAACTACATATAGTGATTTTATTAAATGATCTGAAAATTGGTAGGTATATAAATAAAATATCATTATCACAGTAACGCGATCTTGATTGCTAGATCACGTCTCGTTGTCAGCATCAGAAAATCAGGATCATGACTCGACGCTTCGCGTCTCGTAATGATCCGGATTTTCTGATGCTGACAACTCGACGTGATCTAGCAATCAAGATCGCGTTACTGTGATAATACTATATATATATAGCAGGGAACTGGCAGAGTTCCAAGGGTCAGAATGATAAAGAGTATTGTTGTCCTGTGCCAGTTTAATAAGTGTTTTCCACTGCTTAATCATCAAGTCAATTTGACCCTGATCCACATGCATCCCATTTGGTAACAATTTAGTGATGGGTACTTTTCTTACACATGGTGAATTTGTTAGTAGAAAACTTAAGTTGTAAGTATGTCACCAACCGCGTAAGAAATATGTTGTTATAGTCAAATGTGTATCACATATATAATTATTTTAACGTCACGTGCCTTAAAACAATTTTGTAACAATAAAGGACAGGTCTCGGTTACATAATATACCATGAACTTATTTTCAAACCTTATAGGAGAAAAGTCCTTGCTGTGGTATAGGCCGAACCGTTGTCTGACAAAAAATGGTATGAAATGTACAATTTACTCAAATTATGGGGGACAAGTGTCATCAAAGTTGTATTGCAATATAAATTGCTGAAAACAGGCCAAACTAATTTTATGTTCAGTGTGTTGAATGAGTATAGCAGAACTGGGCAGTTTGTCAATCTAAGACTGCAAATTAATTCTTGCAGAATTGCTCTAAACTTAGTTCGATTCTTTCCATTCCTCTAATGCCAACATCTTGAAACGCTGCCACTATTTACGAAAAATTGCTTCTGCAATAGCATTGATCATCCGATGTATTGACTGAGCACGGTGAAATATATTATATTTCACGGTGGTAATAAAGTAAACCATTGTGGCTATTACATGTTTTCAATCTTTGAAGCATGCTTGTTCATGAAAAATTCATTTTCTGCTAATTTATTTCAGCAAGAATTGTAGACATATTCAAACTGGAAAAGAAACATGCTTGTTATGCATAGTGCGTGACGTCAATCGAGTGGCCATTCCATTGTCTCTGATTCAAGAATATAAAGACAATTACTAGACGGCTTCTTTTCAAAGTTATTTTCAAACATACTCAAGTTTTTCAAAATTGAAAACATTTTAATTTTGGGGATTGTTTACCCTCATTTTCTCTGTAATCGCAGAGACACAACAACATCCTTACTATTTCACACCATTCCTTAACATTTTTATACATTAGACTTTTCTTACTGTAGCTCCCCGATTATATTTGAAAGTTCTATTTTAGTTGAAGCAAATGCGAGAAAGAAAGATAGACGAACATTTATAGCTATTGTATTTTCAATCACCTTACTTATTTTTTTAATTCGAAGCATCATTTCTTGACTACTGTATCTTTGGATCACGCTCTTACCCTTCTGCTTTGGATCAGTCTCCATACACATGGATTTATATATAACTCTTCCTCACTGTATTTTGCCGATCACTGACCTTACTCTTTAATGGGAAGTGGGTCGGAAAAGATTGTGATAGATGCAAAACATTTTTTGAACAAAATAAAAATAATAAATACAAACTGAAAAAATAAAAGTAAGCGAAACAAAAACCATTGAAACATATCATCAAGACCTTGCTACACACGCTCCCCACACAAACAACGAGATTCCCATCAATAAAATAGCCAATATAAAAATATAAAAATAAAGAATAAAAACGAATAGGAAAGATCCAGCAGCAGCATCAGAGAAAGATAAAAATCCAGCAGCATCAATAACAGGAATAGAAAATCAACAAAATAATTCAAGCCAAACAAACACGAAAACAATATGCAATGACCGAAAACCTAAATATTGAATCCAGTAACAATGAAATGCACACCAATTAATTAAACTTACAACTACTACTAAAAGCATGGCATACATAATAAAAGTCCAAACAACTAAAAATCAAGCTATAACGAAATAAACATCATTAAGTCATTAATTCAATCCCCCGCGTGCCTCATGTGGCACACAAGGCTTCCACAAGAGATCACCACTGCTGCCTGTCTTAGACCTGTCTATTGATGGTTTCCCATGTGAAGCCGCACGTCTTCATATCCGTCCCAACTGTCCTTCGTTATGTCTTCATGGGCCGACCCGTTTTACGCTTTCCGTCTGGTGTCCAACATAAAGGTATTCTGGATAGTGCGTCTGGTGGCATTACACACATGCCCAAGCCATATCCTTCTTCTTATTTTCACTGTTTGAACAACAGGATTTCCATTTGTTCTCTGATGCATCTCTCTGTGTGAGGTCTTTCTTATCCAGAACATTCGCAGGATCATCCGCAGACACATGGTTTGGACATCAACGAAACATAAGATGTCAACAATTAATTAAGAGACCCAATAACAAAACCCACAAAAGAAAAGATGAACGATACAAAGAAACAGCAAGAATCAAACATTTAAAAGCAACAACAAACCCTCTAAATAAAATCCAAAATCACACAACAAAATTCTAGCAAAAGAACCCATAAAGAATGCAAGAACAAACAACAAATCTAACAAAGAAAAGATATAAAAAGAGAAAGGAACCAAGAAATTAGATGAAACATAATCAACTAAAAACAACCAAAGTCCCAAAACACAAATCAAGCAACACAAAGCCAATAGCATTCAACACAAAGCCTGCAACAAAAACCAACAAATACCAAGAACAGAAACCCAGCGAAAAAAGCAAACAAAATATAACAAAAACTCCAAAACCCAACGACACAAAGAAGAGCAAAGATATATCAACATCAACCCAAAAGTAAACGTTGACGAAGCCAAAACAATTAAGAACAACAGAAGCGAAAGCCAAGCTACACAATTCAAAATACAAAACGTAAGCAAACGAAAGCCCATCAACACATATTCCTTAATATCCTAAGAAGAACATTCACAACTTCGAGGCACAATGTCGTTAGTCCATGTGTTATGCCCGTTGAATCATCCCAACTTTACTTAAATTGTGCACAATTCAATTTAGATTTGTAAACTGATAAAATCACCATCTCCACACACTGTGTACATTTTAATTGTAATAAAATTCCTTGGCAACATTTGGAAACATAGACTTGAGAACACTGACTAGAAGAGGTCTTTTAAACATATTGTTTGTGAGGTTTCTGATATATATATATATATATATATATATATATATATATATATATATATATATATCACACATGTGAGTTTATCAATTCAAAAATATTAAAAATTATACATTCTAAACTTCGAGTGTCATCTTGCTCCAAAAGGCACTATTCTAATTTATCCCACTAAGCCATGCCGGACAAAGAAATAACTGCTGTGATGTAAATTATGAATCATATACCAATCAATCGATAGAGACGAAATTTTTATATCATTATATATTTCTTTATAAAATTACGTTGACCAACACAGGATATAGGTTCAAAGTCTTGATCAACTATTAAAACCACAGACTGCAGAAGAAACCATTTATAATCGCTGAGGATGTCAACTTATTTAATATATTCCAACTATTCATCTAAGAATCAAACCACTTTATGTCATTATGGAGTATTCTTACAAATATCTGATATTAGTTTATGTAAAATACTGTTGTTACATTTATGCAAGGAAAATACTATTTTTCCATTCTTGTAATTTACCGGTCTTGAAATTTAGAAAGTAAATGCTTATTGTTCATGGGCAATGCTATTTGTTTAGTATCAGTCAGGTTCATTTCTTCTTTTATTTCTCTATCCCTCTCTCATCTATTTTTTTTAGTATTGTCCTTTAGAAGATTAATTAATTGTACTGAGTTGCTGTACTTGTATGGAATTGCATTAATTGCATTACCTGTAGGGCAATGAATTAGTTGTCTAGAGTCACATTTTTGTTAAGACACAATCGTTGTATATATCTATGTCGCTGTATTCTAAAGGGAAGACCTCAATATAAGTTGTGATGACTTGTAGTCCGATCAGATTTTCCAATTTGTTTAGTTCTACACCAAATAAAATAAGTTTAAACGCTCAAAAGCAAGCAAATGCGTTTGTTTCAAATAGCGGCCGTCGTTGACAAATTTAGGTTATTATTTCAAGTTCGTAGCTAGAGCGAGCCGAGGTGACTCAATCGTTGCCTTTCCGGGATAAATCAGTGGATTGCTCCATCAAATCTAGCCCAGCGTGGGGCGAAAATCTTGTCTTATTTCAGAGCAAGGCATAGACTTGGGACAAGTCCCTTTTTTCTCATATATTTCTTGATCAATTTATTGTATTCCTAGCACTTCAATTACTGTTTCTTCAATAACATCTAAAACTGGATGTTATTAGAGAGGAATTTAGGTATGGGAGGGGCATAGGTTAAATTTGATTGAAATTTGCATTATAAATTATTGCAGGGAATGTTTGTGTAATTAAAAAGTCTCAATAATGAAGATAACTAAACATGTAGGTATTGTTTATGAAGCCAAATTCCACAGCCCTGCCTCAAAGGATCACATCCAATAATTTTATCAGGGGTAGACTACTCATCTAGTAATGGAAACCCCATTATATCTTGTCAAAATAGTTGCCCACCAAATGGTGTCCTTTTTTCCTTCTGCTATTATTGATTAGGCCAGATGATAATTCGTGAATTTCTCACAAACAGTTCAGAAGCCTGCTAATAGAACATTTCCCTAGTTACACACACGCAACCAAATTTGAGTTTCCCTATACTTCATTGCATATCCTCTAAATAGGCTGATTATATCTGAAGTCAGTCATTAACTAGTATAAGAATTTCAAAATATGTCTGTGGTGTCACTGTTAAAGTAAGATCATCGGCTATAAATAAAATACCCACAAAGACCTTTGTAGAGGAAGGATAGCATAACTGCTCGGGATCTTCTTCCAAGCCAGAAGATTTTGAATTCTGATAAATCTTTCTCATATATCTGTGACTGAATACAGTTTCTACCATTGAGTTTGATTAGGTCGACCAAAGTATCCAATTTTGCGTATGTCGGGGAATAGTATCAATAAATGTATTGGTTAATGACGTCGTTGACTGGATTTCCTTTTCGGCAGCTTGAGTCCAAAATTTACCTTCGTTTCCGAAGAATCTTTCTTTGACATTGTAATAGGTGCAGAAATATGGAAATAAGATATGAAAGGACTGTTGTCAAAGGACCCAAACTTACACTATAGTTAGATTGTTACACTATCTCACTATTAATATCTTCTTTGAAGTTTCGTGCACCATTACGATTCGCAATTTTGATGGCCATAACTAAGGGATTGTCCTGATAACCAATGGGAAAGTCAGACTCCAAAAATTGTCTGGGTAATCATACAAAAAGCAATGAAAAACTTGTATGTCTGCAAGTGAGTATTGCAGTTATTTTTCAACATTATATTTCTGTGATTTCAAAACATTGCAATACATATACATAAAAGAGTGTTCCCCACTACGAGAAGTTGAATAATTACTAAAATCATTCTTAGTATATTTAAGTTAGCATGCCAAACAATGCCCACCTTCTGTATACACAGTGTTATTTACAATTTAAGGTACAACTTTTACAATTTTAGGGACCATGTTTATATTTTTATCTATCTAAAGTCAAGATGAGGAGAAATATGTGCTCGACCTAGGCATAGTCTTCACTCCAGCAAGTTTTACAGATATGCTCAATTTTCCTCACAGGTCCACTCACATTCTTTTGGTGTTCTGAAGTTCTGAACTAACAATTTTGTCTTTGGTAATCAGCATAAAACCAGACCTGGTCTGATTATGATAGATGCCCTGACTTGCAAGTTGTTTTCGGAGGTGTTACCGTTTGTTTTACTAATATTGAGATTTGAATAATTTATGGGTCGTCCGCCAAAGAATTTAGGCCTATCTCAACTCTTCTCAAAAATACTGCATAATAATCAAGATAACCTTTTCAGTCATAGATGCTGGCATAGTACATTACATGTTTGAGGAATTGTTTAACTAATTTCTCTCTAGATGAAATTCTGTGACTGAGGATAATTTCGAGTTCACCAGCAACAGCACATTTCAGGTCTACTTTGTCAAACGTGACCCTTCCGCACAAAAATTCATATTGAACAGCAGTGTTTGGCCCAACGTGAGGAAACTGAGCTTTTTGTTGGAACAAAATATAAATTGTTAATGCCAGACGTCTTATTGCACCTGTAATATTTGCCTGATTTCAACTTATGCAAAACCTCTGGGTGCGAATTTATACTACCTCTAGATTAAAGACCGTCAGAATAAGAGCTACTGTCTAAATAACTACCTGTACACGTGACACTGCCACAGAGACGCCATACTAATGGCATTGACCTATTTTGTCTTTCCAGATCTCACAGTTGTGTTTAAGTATCGATAGTTAATTCTGCAGATTTATCATGTGATGATTCATGCAACAAAATGAATTATTTTGGTAAGTTCAGATTCAAATTTTCTGTTTTGCTTTTACCTCCTCACACGACATGTTTCATCTCCAATTGTTGAGACGCTTTGATCTTTTCCTGAGTTCTATAGATAGCCTCCTCGACCTGTGTGAGCCCAGAACTTTAGTATACCCCTCAGTTTATGTCAGATAGAAATTCTGCGTTGGTTGCTTTGGCTGTAGTTCCAGAACCTAGCACCGCTTGAATGAGCCCGGACCGAATGCAATAATTTCAGTATGGTCCATTTTTTTTTCTTTCTTTTCTGTTCGATACTCCGCAGACATCTTGAGAAAGTATTATATTATACTGTTTAGCCAAATAATAGGCTCCCCGACGCGCTGAACGGCAGGTTTAGATAATCAAAAATGATTTTTTTGAAGCACAGATCACAAACAGTTCAGTTATCACCTTGGTGCAGTCGAACCTTCAGCACTAAAACCTTCGGATCAACTCAAGAATGCTGGAAACAAATTTGGTCATAATGTCAACTCAGCATTGTCAATAAACGAAATGAACAGAATGAGTTCCAATGGGACATTCACTGGGGTCACCCAGCCACCACTTTCTGTTTATTAATGGCCGACATACATAATATTTTTATCCTGGCTCATAATTATTTGCTTTAAAATGTCATATAAAAAACTGCCAATTGCATGGGGAGAAAATTTATTTGGAATGAGACTCGGTGCAGGTCTTCGCAAGGTACATTCTCTCGGCACTTAATATTGTAGTAAACCATCAACCCTGCAACTGATTATGTTATATTTTTCATCTCTCGGATTCGCATCAATCTACGTGAGACGGGGAAATTCCACATGTCTTGGCAATGACAAAGAACTTGTTTACAAAGGTAAGGGCAGCTTCATTGGATTTTAAAGACAAATTTTGACCAAGTTTGTCTGAAATATTTGACGCTAATACACAGAACAATACTTGCTCTATATGTCATGTAACTTTACTAAAATTCAAATCTTATTCGAAAATATTTTAACCTATCAAAGCTTTCGTTTCTACGTTTTCAGGAAGGTTTTCAACTTTGGAGAAACATGAAATATTTGACATATTGAGTCAAGTTTTATGACGGAAATCTTTGATCATACTCCTAAATGATTATGGAAATAAAAGTGCTCTAAAGTAAGGCCCATTTTAGGAATAATCTAACTTTTCAGGATGACTGGATTTTGCAGTCGATATATATATATGCATTATCTTATTTTATAGGGTTTGCTCTATAAAAGAAAACATATTACGAACTGGTATTTCATTTATATTCATTACCTAAGCTACTATATCCTATTTTATTTATGAAATAAGCAGAGGACTACCGCATTTGTTGAAATGTAAATTTGCTTTATTTATATCTTTCCATTTCATTAATGGGTCATAGTTCTATATGGAACTTAAATTTTCATACAAATGACGTGATAAGAAATACATACAGAGAGACATATAGTGTCAAAGAGCATAAATATATTGACATGGCACTGCTATGAACTAATTAATACATGTTTGTGTAACTTCTGTTGAAAGATTGCTTCTTCTGTCAATGATTATAATGTACTATAAAAATAAGCACTAGATAAACATCTAATTATTTCGGAAGCCCCATCTTGATCTGACTGAATGTTTTCTCATATTCCTGTTTTAAATATAACCATCTTAATAAAACCCGTAAATGTATTTCCTAAAGCGCTTTGTCCCTCGTTCTCTCATGCTGTGTCAAGCATTCTAAGAAGTGGAATCTGAGAGAAGTCAATCAAATTTATTTATTGAAGACATCACATCTTGAATTGAAAAGATCTCTTCAAAACCAGTCATGAAAATTGGCTTGTAAGTGAGCATCTGTGAAATAAAGATTGTTTTTTCAAGGTTAATACAAACCGCCGAGTCATAAAATTGAACCAAATATCTTAAATGATTCACTGCATTTGCTGTATTTTGGACGTGAAGTTTGTATTAATTAAAACAATACAAATAAAATCATAGATGCTTCATTTCAGATAGAAAAACCTGTGGAATTTCTTATTTGTATAGCTATATAGACATCAATATAAACTTCCTGTATAAATAGAGAGAGAGAGAAAGAAAGGGAGGAATATATAAATCAAATGTGTTTGTGCAATCCAGTTACCTCGCGAGCGAGTTGTTCACTTCGAGTTCTTTGATAATGTTCCATCCTTAATTTTCTTTGGAGGGGAAGGGGAGGGGGTTGCATTGCCGTGTGCTTAAAGGCACTGATGCATGAGAGCTAGGCTATTTGTGGCGCTATTCACGCCACTGGTTTGGTAGGAACGAATTACAACTCTCTAACTGTTTAATTATATTGGTCCCTCATTCTCACTTTCTCTCTCTTTCTCTCATTCTCTATCTCTCTCTCTATCTCTCTCTCTCTCTCTCTCTCTCCACCTCTCTCTCTCTCTCACTCTCGATATATAGATAGATATATCAGTATGAGACAGTTGGAGAACGGATTTGGTTTTCCTCAGGGACAATACAATACATATACACACAAAAAGTGACACTTGTCAAATATTACACATTTACATTTTGGCAGAATTATGAAAGGCTTAAAACCAAAGAAAAAGAAAAAAAGTAGCAAGATATAGCTACAAGTCCAGAAAGGGAGTTATTATCTATGCAAAAAGGCAAACGACGTTTGATGCAAGCTGTCAGCACAATAACGGTACGCAAGGATATCGTGTTTCATATGGCGGAATTAGTTTTCGCTTCTAGCTTTACATCCTAGATAATTGCCACTAAGAGAAACAAAGATAAGAAAGTATTTATATGATCAGGGAATGTAATGGAGAGTATACGTGTGTGTAACCGAGTCTAACAGCACGTTAGCACAATGGAGGCCTCACGGCGCCAATTAAAGGTAAAATTCGAAAAATGAAAATTCAAAGAACCTTAAGACATAAAAGCAAACCTAGGTAAAAAGACCATTCCAGCCACACAAAACAAAAACAAAACAAATCTAGGTAGATAAAACGAACGTCATGACAATAGTGGTTATATGGCACGGATTAAAGGTGAAGCTCTAAAAATGTAAACACACAGAATTGAAAGAAAACAAAATAGGAAAATAAATCCTTAGGATACAAATTTTGGAAGAGCAATTCTTCAAACGGCATGTCATCAAAAGAGTGTTTATATTGCGCAGATGAAAGGAAAAGTTCGAAAAATATAAACACGATGAGTTGCATGAAGAACAAAAAAATAGAAGATAAACCCTTCTGACGAAACCTACACACAAAATGTTATAAGATATAAAAAGAAGGTAAAAATGCAGCTATAAAAGGTTAAAGACTTTAGAAAGATAAATCCCTCCAGGTGAACGTTAATATTGATTACTACAATATAAAAGATCGAAAATACAGGTGTGATAATAAAGAAATACTAATAATGAAAGTAACAACAATAATAGTAATAAATTAATGCCAGTAGATGAGAGTGAGGCTAAGCAACTTGACAGAAAATAAGCGCACACGCAGTGGCTTAAACCAAACATTTTTTGGACTTTACTTTTTCTTTTAAGCCAAATGTGCCATGTGTTCGCTTCTGCAATATCAAATAATTCGGATCAACTTAAGAATGTTGGAAGAAAGTTTGGCCATAATGTCAACTCAACATTGTCAATCAAAGAAATGAACATAAGTTGGTGCAAATGGAAACAAAATGCGAGAAAAGGATGTGACTCATACTTTCATGCAATTAATGTATTGTACTGACTTCCTGTTTACTTATGGCCGACATACATATTATTGTTATTCTGGCTCATAATTATTTGCTTTAAAATGTCATATAAAAGCTGCCAATTGCATGTGGAAACAATATATTGGGAAGGAGACTCGGTGCAGGTCTTGGCAAGGGACTTCACTTCCATTCTGTCGTGTAGTGTAGTGTAGGAAACAACAAACCATTCAACTGATCATGTTATATTTTATCTCTAGAACACGCATCAACCTTCGTGAGATGGGGAAAGACCACATGTCCAGGCAATGACACAGAACTTGTTTACAAAGGTAAGAACGAGTTCATTTAATTTTAAAGACAAATTTTGGCAATATTTGTCTTAAATAGTTGACGCTAATACACAGAGCATTACACAGAGCAATACTTGCTCTATCTGTCATTTAACTTTACTTGAATTCAAATCTTATTCGCAAATATTTGAACAATCAAAAGTTTCGTGTCTACATTTTCAGTAAAGTTTTCAAGTTCGGAGAAACATGAAATATTTGAAAAATTGAGTCAAGTTTTATCCAAGAAAACTTTGATCATACTCGTAACTGATTATGGAAATAAAAGTGCTCAAAGGTGACGCCCATTTTAGGAATAATCTGCCTTTTCAGGATGACTGGATTTTGCATTCGATATATATATATATGCATTATCTTATTTTATAGGGTTTGCTCTATAAATGAAAACACATTACAAACGGGCATTTCATTTATATTAATTACCTGAGCTACTATATGCCAGCTAAACACATAGGACTATTAGTTAAAGTGTTCATGCATTACAAATACCTGACTAGTGTTCATCATAGAGGTTATGCCATAACAACACACATTGGTTAGTGACCCTTGGGAAACTATTGCCTCGCGTTATATTGAGAGAGAAAACAAAGGCTTAAGTTCTGCTTAAAGTATAGCGTCCTCAAAGCAGTGCGATGATTTTTGGGAAAACTCGAAAGACTTCAGTCTCGTTCTTAAGCAGCAATTTAGGTAGCACTGTCCAGAGTGCCAGAAAAAAAAACAACAACAAAAAAAAAAAACAAGGCAAAGACGCAAAGCTAAAAGGTGCCACATCTAATCTACTTCATTTGTGTACTAATGGTTCCGATCTACAGTTTAGTGCTTTGCACAGGGTTTGATTTCTAGAGATAAAACATTTCCCAGGATTTCCTTTCTAGTTATCCGGGTTATTTAAAATATGACCTTGGATATCTTATGTATTGTTAAAATACCTTTGAATTCCCTTTATTTTATTGATTTATGAGTGTAATTTGAGTTGTAGAGTATACGTAACTTCAGATGTGCATCTCTCAAAAGACAGCAACCTCCACTTGGTCATTTTCTCTTCCTGGACTTCAGAGGTAAATAGCAGGGAACAAAAACTTGCAGCAACTTTTTGTAGTCTTCTTATATTTCACTATTTACTATATTGCAATTTTAATAGTTAATATTTACTACCCCATAAAAATTAATTTTCTATATTTTAATAATTGCTAAACTAGGTGTATTTTGGACTAGTTCACGTTCATTTCTCGAGTACACGAGATCAGACATTTAGATCAGCTGTCTGATTTAGGCAGAATGCTGTTTCTCTAATGCAACATATAAAGACATTTCACACATAGCACATGAAAATAGCATAGAGGTATGCCAGTATTCTCTCCATTGTGATTATTGCAAATGCACACAACTTCATCTTATACCTCTCCCTCTTTCAGAAGTATGTAATAACTGTAGAGCGGAACCAAAGTAAAGGGACAGGCACTTTACAATTAAATACATGTCTGACAAAATCCTTTTTTGCCTACATCAACATTGTAATTTCCAATGGAAAAATCTAAATAAATGCAGAGCACATTCTGCATGCTTTTATGCATTTAGCTCGGACTTTAGTTATACATGTCATCGTATAATTATTTCAGAAATATGAATGATAATCATGTATCGGGAGCGCAATATCTAGATCTGCATGTTATTGTCATATTTAACTTCAAATGCAGCGAAAATGATTCATTTTATAAATTAAATTAAAACTATCTGAAGTTACAATGTAACCCATACTAATTGCATTTCCTAAATATTAAAATTCCATCAATCTATATTTTCAGTATGTTGTAAATCTCGTGTTAAAAAATAACGTTTGCCCTAAAAGCATATTCTTTACAGCTGGTATAACATGTTCTCTCTCTCTCTCCGTCAGTTTTTAACTATAGCTTAAAATGGCAGTTGTCCAAAATTAGACTTGCCATATTTATAATTGTGTAACCAATTATATAAATATTTGTTCTCTTAGGTAGTGAGTCACATTATGATTATCAATTCTCAGCTAAAAACATACTTATTAAAGAAAAACGTAAACATCCTATTATACTACGACGAATGGCGTGGTTTTTCTTCTTGCCGTTCAGTGTGAAATGTGCGAGACAATCCGACTGGAAATGATTGTATGTGCATTTTCTCAAAATCGATCAAATTTCCATTGCTCGATTTATTCTTGCTCTTCAAAGTAATTGCAATTCTTATTAATATGCACATCAGACACCTGTCAAGAATGCCCTAGATTAAGCTCGTTAGTTAATATTCTTCAAAATGTACAGATTATTTATCAACGAATAGAGGATGTTTCAGGTATCTATGCAAGAAAAGAATATTTTTATTATATACCAAATTTGCTTTTAAATCTAAGTTTAGAAGACAAACTCAATCTTCAGCACTCTACCTCCATGCTCCCCCCCCCGACCACCACCACCCCCCGCTTTAAAACTTCACTTTTAACTTCATTTTGTATGCATTGTCTGATTATTGAAAAAATAATTTTAAAAATATCAGCTATTCGAGAGAACGGTAGGTTTGGGATGATCTCCTAATGTATTCCAGTGAATATATTATTTGACATTTTATTAACTATTTTACCCAATCTGCCCACAAAAGCAAGTCCGATTAAGCGATGCAGCATACTGGATTTTTAACATTGTCACAGTAATATGCGGAACACATATTTGAAGAAAAGCAATAGTGATGATTGAAATATATTTGCCAAAACATAATTTCCATGCCTTAAAGATAATGCAGTTTTCATTTATTGCCCAAGTTCACAAAATATTCGTTTTCTTACTGCTTTTAGGACTATGTAGGCGTATACAATCAAGAGTCACATGGGTGAATTGTGTTTTGAAAAATGTGTACTTATAGGAATGAAAAGAAAATATCAAAAATATTTGACCGATATATATATATATATATATATATATATATATATATATATATATATATATATATATATATATATATATATATATATATATATATATATATATATAATACATAAGTGCAATTAAATAACGACTGAGTGAAAAAAATGACGTTTTGAAATTTTTTTTTTTTTTCTTTGAGTATAAGGCCTACATAGGTTTAAGTTGTATCCGTCGTGTCGACAGTGAGGAATTGTCCTTGAACAGATACAAGTTGATTTGTGCTATTGACAATTACCAGAAGTAAATTTGGCTTAAACACTCTGAGACAGCATTGTTGATGATGGTAATTTCCAGTCACATTTAGGATAGGAAAATGCTTCTTAAATGTCGTATCGACCTTCACTACACACCATTTACGAAAACAATAATTTATTCTTTTTAAAACCAGGGTTTGCTGCTGGGTCTCACTACTCACACTATGGAGGGGCTGCTGACTTTCTTTGTTTACCGGAAGTTCCTATGTGGGGAAAGCACGTCGGGAGTACATCTACTCTCGGGTTAATATACGGCGCTGAGTACGAACTTGTCAGTGGATCCAATCCATTTTCAACTGTGTCTATGAACGACGATGCTTCGTGCTGTGTATGTAGACCTCCACGTACAACCACCCTCATGATACCAGGTAGAACTGAGTGCTACCCCGGATGGAAGCAGGAATATACCGGTTATCTGATGTCAGGGCATTATGGTCACCCAGGACCAACAAATTATGTATGTGTTGATGCGAATCCGGACGGAGTATTTCGAGGGTCTCCAGACCACAACGGTCATCTTCTCTATGTAGTTCAAGCAAGTTGTGGGTCTTTGCCTTGTCCACCATATACTGAAGGATGAATTATAGCATGTGTTGTGTGCTCAAAATAAGGTCATTATGTTTGCCTGTTTATTTATTTTCAATGATACGATTCATTGATCTTGAATAAAGCATCATGTCTCGAGGCTTTTCTCTGCTGTCCACTCCACTCCTCCCTCCACCCCCTTCCTCAATTACTTCCACTGCCTATATATTACATTTCTAAAATCGCTTTGCAAATAAACAAGATACCCATGAATATCTATAAAAGCTATCAGTCTCTTTTTTTAATCCTGTTTAAGATGTTCTATGACTCCTGTCCCACCCGAACTATAATGCACTCACACGTTAATAGCAATCAACCCTGACATGGATAGAAGGCATCAGCTAGTTTCAATGACGTATCTATACAGTTAATGTATTGTGATAAATCTCGGGAATTGGCGTGTTATATTTACGTCTATGTTCATAAATTTGTTATATTTTAGTGATTATTTGTTTGATTATGGGGAGTCGGTATTGATTAGATATTTCTCAGTCTGAGCAATTAGCCAGTTACGAGGTGTAGGCGTCACAATTAACCGTATTCCTGCGACTTTATGGTAAAATGGATTAGATTAATAAATTAGATCATAAAATGATATCTTAGGATATTCTTAAATATAAGCGTTTGTTGACTTGGGATAGGAATAATTTTGTGTATTAGGTGTTTGGGTACTGATTTATAGTTCGTGACAGGAACTATCGATCGATGGCTTAGAATTGCGTACTTATACATACTACCAGAAGTAAGTAAAACCATACCAATGTGAAATTAAAGTCTCGTAAATAGAAACTGTAAATGTGACCGTTGCAAAGAGAGAAATAAAATATATAAAGCAGTAGGGAAATAGGGGAAATATAAAATGACCACACACTGGAACTGGGGTTTATAATTTTATTTTTTGTTTGTTTTAAACTGACGAAAATAAATGTGCACAAATATAGCGCAATTTAAACATGTATATCGTTCTTTATGAGCTTTCTTATGAACTATTTGTTTATAAATTAATAACAAAAATAGCTTCAGTAATATTATTTCTTACCTTAAAGTTTGATATTATAAAAGTTTACAATCTTAATATCTTTGTCCGATTTGAACAAAGGGGCATACTTATAAATTAGTTCTGAAATGGAACGTCTAGTAAAGAAACTTTGATTCACCATTTGGATAATGTCGTGTCTAAAAAGTCCTAATTCAAACATTTTTATAAGCTTAATTTATAAATCGACAATATTTAACCAAGTATACAAACTTGAAGTAAAATAACACTAGAAAACGATTAGAAGAATATTGAGAATAACAACAAGGAATATATGAAACAGAGAGATAGCGAGGCTAGAGAGGAATCATGGAAACGATTAAATTATGAAAATAAACAAGCAAGATAATAAATGTGCTTTACTTTATGACTTAGTTCATGTATGAACATATTTGAAAAAAAGAAAGCAGATTTTAAAAGAATATCAAGCAGTACACTTTATCTTTGTCATACAACTGAGTTTAATGCTACAATTAATTGACACATTGCACTAATATTTAAAGAAATGACAATCTATTGCACAAAAATAAAAAGCAAAAACTATTTCATACACAAGTCGGGAAATAGTTTTGACAGCTGCACTTCAAAGATATGGCAGTCATGATACTGCTAAAACCCTAATGATGTCTAGGTGTTTAAAACAAACACCGAAAATTAGTCTTCGATCTTTAGTATAAACATCTTTCAAAAAGTATCAGCCATGTCTTTCCCTTCCAGTCGCTCCATGAACTTACTGATCTAACATCAGAGCCTAGATAGCCAGACCGACTTTTTAGCATAACATTTGACACACAATCAAACCTGAGTTTTTCTTCTTTGACACATACTACAGTATGATTCAGTATTAATTTTGAGAATATATTGAAAATTTCAAGACAATCGTTGAAAAATGTTTAAAATGTTTCGGCATATGCTAGAAATTGACTGACATGTCGAGAGAAGGTAATTGTTTGCACTCTGATCAGAAGAGTTCGCGACTTATTCTCTACGTGTAGCAGCTAAACGTGTGTCCTGATCCAGATATAGGCGATCTCAAGATACTGATAATTTGTCCCAAGCTCCTGTTTCTATAGGGATTGATTGGTGGTTCCTGGTGGATGAAATATATCAACAGGAGTGTTATGTATGATGTTTATATAATATTATATATATTTTAGGAAATTATAAATGTTTCTTCACTTTAATATTTGCTTAAATCTTTATGTTTATTAGGAAAAACATGTATAACTAGTGTCCTTGAATTAGGTTGTTTTGATCAATATGTTTTCTCAATTTGAAGGTCAAGGTTGAATTTTTGTTTACAAGTAAAATTCCATTAAGATGACACACATTCTAGAACATTCTGTCATGTGACCAATCTTTATATATACAATGTTTGGTGGACATTTATTCACTTTTGACATTACCATCAGTCTTGAAAAGAGCTATTACAGTTGTGAAAATTCATTCCAAATTCTAAGAGAGGAATTATTTTAAATATTCATTGGATTATAACAGTGCTCATAAACTTTGGATTTTGGATTTTTAATTGATGATTTTGGAATTTATGTGAACTTATATTCAGAGATTTTGGAATACTTCATTTTGACATCAGCACATCAAGATTTCTAGTACATCAGGACTTTGGAGACCATAACACATCATAACATTCAAGGACACAGCCGTGAATTCGGAACATTCTATATTTAGGACTTGTGATTAGAACAATCATTCTTATTGGATTATTAGGATTTCAAAACACATTACTGTAAGTGACTTTTTGATTTTTCATTTTAATTATCTAGTAATAAATTGCTTGTTGATTTTTTACTTGATTTGTTGGTTTCACTTTCTTTCTGTTACATTTTTCTTAGACCATAGAGTCGTAACAGAAATTGGGGGCTCGTCGTTCCGGGATTGAATTTCTTTAAAGCATATTAGAGATATTAAATTTATCTTTGAAATTCATATTGATTTTGTCTTGGAATTTTTTTTTTTGTCTTTGGTAAAGATTTTTAATAGAGAATTTTTTTTTGTGTGAAACCAACAAGCATTTACTATGGCATCTAATGTTCAGAATTTCATTTCAAAACCTACCCAGGAGGGGTTAGAATGCATGAGAAAGGATGAGTTGCTCGAGCTTGCCAGAAAATACAGTCTATCTGAGGCAAAAGTATCATTGACAAAACAGGAAATACAAATTATTTTGATTCAGTATTTAGTAGGAAAGCGAATTTTTGAAAATAGTGCTTTAAGTTTTAAGAGAAAGCCTGTATCTGGTTCTGACAGGAAATTAAGGGAATTAGAGTTAAAGAACCAGATTGATTTAGAATTGGCAAAGCTTCAGATTCAGAGAGAGAGAGAGAAAGAAGAGAGGCAGATACAGATGGAGAGAGAGAAAGAAGAGAGGCAGATACAAATGCAGAAAGAAGAGAGGCAGATGGAGAGAGAGAAAGAAGAGAGGCAGATACAGATGGAGAGAGAGAAAGAAGAGAGGCAGATACAAATGCAGAAAGAAGAGAGGCAAATGCAGATGGAGAGGGAGAGAGAGAAAGAGGAGAGACAGATGCAGATGCAAAGAGAAGAAAGGGAAATGCAATTTAAATTAAGAGAATTAGAACTGGCAAACAGAGCACACTCCACTCCTTTAAACACAAGTCCAGGTTTTGATGTTACTAGATATATTAGGTTAGTACCCCCTTTTCAGGAAAAAGAAGTAGATAAATACTTTCTTCATTTCGAGAAAATAGCTGAAAACTTGAAATGGCCCAGAGAGCATTGGACTTTGTTATTACAAAGTGTACTTATTGGCAAAGCTCGTGAAGTCTACACTTCACTGTCAGTACAACAAAGCACTGATTATGATGTGGTTAAGGAGTACATCTTGAAAGCTTATGAGTTGGTACCAGAGGCATATCGACAAAGGTTTAGGAATTGTAGAAAAGAAACTGGACAAACTCATGTCGAATTTGCAAGGGATAAAGAACAACTATTTGATAGGTGGTGCTCAGCCAAGAAAGTTGATCAAGCTTATGATAACCTCCGACAGCTCGTATTAATAGAAGAGTTCAAGAGGTGTATCCATAGTGATGTTAAAACCTATCTTGACGAGCAGAATGTGGAAACTTTGGAAAATGCTGCTCGTATGGCTGATGATTATTCCTTGACTCACAAAATTTCATTTGGCAGTAAGTCGTCCTCTCAGCAGTTTTCTGGTAAAAAACCATTTCAATCTCATTCGAGTACTTCCAAATTTCACAACGACACAACTGTTAGGAATCAAACATCTGACAAGACTGATCAGAAATCCTTATCTCTTCCTACGTGCACTTATTGTAAAAAGAAAGGGCACGTTATTTCTGATTGCTACAAGTTGAAAAATAAGCAACAGAGTAAAGACAGAGCTTTTCCAAATGCTCTTATGTCTACGAGGTCAAGGTCACGGTCTTGTATTGAAAGCAATACATTTGTTGGGTCAAACAAACCCAAGTCTGATTCTATTTTGGAGGCTTATGAACCATTCATGTCAGAAGGTTCTATATCACTTATTGGTGATTCTGCCAAGCCTATCCCAATTAAAATATTAAGGGACACTGGAGCTTCTCAGAGTCTTTTATTATCAGGTACTTTGCCTTTGTCTGAGGAGTCTTCTTCAAGTGAAAGTGTTCTTGTTCAGAGATTAGAGTGCGGCTTTGTAAATGTTCCTCTCCATTGTGTAAATTTGGCATCAGACTTAGTTTCTGGACCTGTGACTGTTGGGGCAGTGACTTCTTTACCCATAGAGGGTGTTCATTTATTACTAGGCAATGACCTAGCTGGAGATAAGGTTGTGGTTAATCCACTTGTAACTGACAAGCCTTGTTTGGATCAGAAAGTTGATCCTGTCGAAACTGAAATCCCTGATTTGTACCCTGCTTGTGCAGTTACTAGAGCTATGGCAAAAAGAGCTCTTGAGATTGATGTTGATCAGGATATTATTCCTTTAGCTGACACATGTATTGGTCAGTTTTTTGATGAGGTCACTTTTTCCTCAGGTATTGATCAATCAAATGGTATTGATCACAGTGATCCTCTTTTGGCAACTCATTTTCTTTGTTCTAATCAGGATGACAAACGACAATCCCTTGTCGTTGAACAGGAGCAAGATCCCGAGATATCTTGTTTGTTTCAGAGGTCTATTAGTGAAACTGAAGCCACACAAGTTCCAGTGTGTTACTTTGTGAAAAATGGGGTCCTTATGAGGAAATGGAGACTACCTGATGTACCCGCTTGTGACGAGTGGTCAGTGAGCTATCAAATTGTTGTTCCTAAGTCATATCGACAGGAAATTCTTAATTTAGCCCATGAAACTCCTTTGGCTGGTCATTTAGGAGTCTGTGAGACTTATCACAAGATCTTGAATCATTTTTATTGGCCGAAACTCAAAAGTGATGTTTCTAAATACTGCAGATCTTGTCACACTTGTCAAATGGTAGGAAAACCCAATCAGAAGATACCTAAGGCTCATCTGCAACCTATTCCTACATTTGATGAACCATTTAGTAGAATAATTGTAGACTGTGTTGGTCCTTTACCTATAACCAAGTCAGGCAACCAATACTTGTTGACCATCATGTGTGCATCTACAAGATTTCCAGAGGCAATTCCTCTGAGAAATATAAAAACTAAAACTATTGTGAAAGCTTTGGTGAAGTTTTTTACACTTGTTGGCCTTCCCAAATCTGTCCAGTCAGATCAAGGGTCAAATTTTATGTCTGGAATTTTCCAACAAGTTATGCACGAATTAGGCATCCAACAGTTTAAATCTTCTGCCTATCACCCTGAAAGTCAAGGTGCTTTGGAAAGATTTCATCAAACTTTGAAGAATATGATTCGATCATATTGCTTTGATACAGAAAAGGATTGGGATGAGGGTGTTCATTTGTTGTTGTTTGCTGTTAGGGAATCAGTTCAAGAGTCGTTGGGTTTCAGTCCCTTTGAACTAGTTTTTGGTCATACTGTCCGTGGACCATTGAAATTATTGAAAGAGAAACTTCTTTCAAATGAAGACTCAAAGATTAATCTTCTTGATTATGTTTCTGATTTCAAATACAATTTGTCAAAGGCCTGTGAAGTAGCAAGAACTAATCTTCACACTACCCAGTCAAAAATGAAATTAAGGTATGACAGAAATTCACAGGAAAGGAGTTTTAAACCTGGTGACAAAGTTCTGGCTCTCTTTCCCATACCTCAGAATCCTCTTCAGGCTAAATTTTATGGTCCTTATGCCGTTGAAAAGAAAGTAAATGACTTAAATTATGTCATTAACACTCCTGGGAGACGGAAACAAAAACAACTTTGGCATATAAATATGTTAAAGGAATATTTTGACAGAGATAGCCCAGCTAATTATTCAATTAATTTAGTTGTACCTGTCCCACACAGTGAAGATATCAACGATGGAATACAATCACTCTATAGTGACTCTGGTATAACCAATCTTCGGAATTCAGAAATATTGAACAACCTAGACCAGAAACTTTCACATCTACAACAACAGGAAAGAAATGAACTAAAAAAGCTATTACTTGACTATGAGCACTTGTTTCCTGATGTTCCAACACGAACAAGTAAAATTTATCATGACGTTGACATTGTAGATTCTGCGCCTCTGAAACAGCATCCTTATAGGATGAATCCTCTCAAACAGAACTATCTGAAGAAAGAAATTCAGTATTTACTGGAGAATGATTTCATAGAACCAAGTAAAAGTAACTGGAGTTCACCATGTATTCTTGTTCCCAAGCCAGATAATACATTCCGTATGTGTACTGACTATAGAAAAGTCAAAAGTGTCACCAAAACTGATTCATTTCCAATCCCAAGAATGGACGATTGCATTGATAAAATTGGAAATGCGGAATATGTCACCAAGTTTGACCTTTTAAAAGGATTCTGGCAAATTCCACTGACGGAAAGGGCAAAAGAAATTTCAGCATTTGCAACTCCAGATGGACTTTATCAATATAAAGTCATGCCGTTTGGAATGAAAAATTCGCCTGCAACGTTTCAACGTCTGATGAACATGATAACATTTGGTCTTGATAATTGTGACGCTTATATCGATGACGTCATTATCTACAACAACACCTGGGAAGATCATTTGGAAACCATTCGAAAATTCTTCGATCGACTCAGTGATGCGAATCTGACAATTAATTTGAGCAAAAGTGAGTTTTGTCATGCTTGTGTCACATTTTTAGGACATATTGTGGGACAAGGTCAAGTTAAACCTATAGAAGCTAAGGTCAAAGCTATCTCTGAATTTCAAGTTCCAATTTGTGAAAAGCAACTGATGCGATTTCTAGGTATGGCTGGATATTATCGGAAATTTTGTTCCAATTTTTCCAAAATTGATGAACCTTTGACAAGTTTATTGAGTAAGGAATCCAAATTTTATTGGTCTGACAAGTGTCAGGAATTTTTTGACAAGTTAAAGGCCATGCTTAAGAATGCACCAGTTCTTTCTGCACCAAATTTCAGCCAATCATTTAAATTATCTGTTGATGCAAGTGATGTAGGGGTTTGTGGAGTATTTCTAGTACATCAGGACTTTGGAGACCATTAGCACATCATAACATTCAAGGACACAGCCGTGAATTCGGAACATTCTATATTTAGGACTTGTGATTAGAACAATCATTCTTATTGGATTATTAGGATTTCAAAACACATTACTGTAAGTGACTTTTTGATTTTTCATTTTAATTATCTAGTAATAAATTGCTTGTTGATTTTTTACTTGATTTGTTGGTTTCACTTTCTTTCTGTTACATTTTTCTTAGACCATAGAGTCGTAACAGGAGGAAAACTTGCTCGGATGGTGAAAAGAATCCAATAAAAAATATTTCTGAAATGTCCTTCCAATCAAATGGTAGACTAGACGACGTAACCACAAAATAAAACAGTTAATCATGTTTATTTCTTGAAATCGATTGTATATGTAAGGATATAGTATCAGTACGGGAAATGAACATTTACACTACATATTTTTTATATATATATATTGTTATGTGGCTGTCGTTCTCGTCGCCATCAAGCGGCTGCAAATGACTCCACCGTCTGATTCCATCTACTGTGCAAGGTTCGATTATGAGTATGTGCACTCAGGCATCTGGGCAGAGCAGTCATGGGCCCCAAAACTAGTTTAATTTTTGTGTATATACAAATCTGTGTGTAGTTTTGCATATACAACCTGTAGTAATCTAATATAACCCAGACTCTTGCAAGGAACAAATGTTAATATTTACAGCAAAGATTAATTTATTTTTTATAACTGAGTTGACGGTGGGCCCCTAAAAATCGCCGGGCCCCTGGGCGATTGCATCCCCACCCCCCGCCCTCGGCTGGCTTGTGTGCACTTCTGATAAACATTCAATCAATCTTTACAATTAATCAACAGTTATGCTTGACGTCAGAAGTAGAAACAAAAATAAATCATGGGATAAGGAAAAAAGTATACTTAAATCTTCAGGTATTTGTGACGAAAATTGTTTTCCCTCTAAAAATTACACAAGTTTTTGTATCAAAATATGGATGAATGTTGATCTATTGTATGACACAACCAAGTGTGCCCCTGTATAAATCAAGCATATAGATTACACAATGAAATTTGAGACCTATACTTCGTATATAATTAGAGCACTTATCGTTCTCAAATATCATATCTGGCCACCTGAGTGTAATTTATCACACTACAATTATTAACACGTGAAGAACAAAGTAAACTTGACGAGTGGGGACATTTGAGGCATCCTCTTTAAACGTCAAATCCAATAGTTCTCAACAAACTTAAATCCATAAGTTTTCAAACACAATAGTTACAGTTTTTACTTCAAAAACAAAGAGTAAAGAGTATGAAATTGACAATTAATATTGGCGCTGTTGCTTAAAATTAAATTCCAGTTAAATGTGCCTCAGTTTAAAACATGCAATTTATCATCTCCAAATATCATTTGAAATATTTCGAGACGTGAGTATGATTTATCTCCTACAATTCGTAAGACATGAAGGGTAAATTAACCTTGACGAATCGTGACATTCGATGCATCCTGTTTAAATGTCATACCCAAACATTCTCAACCCAGATATCGGACGTGCTTTATTGGGATCATAAATACAAATAATAAATAACTTGAATTGATATGGAAAATATCGATTTTGTAACTAAAACTATAAGATAACCATTAACGTTGTATTAAATTTATTTTCTTTACATATTGGCCGAAAAATAATGTCGAAATACCGATGTAAATCATTCCGTAACATCCCGCAGGCGGGAAGTGTAGGAACCATTTTGATTAAAAGCCTTGCAACCTTTATTCAGTTGATAATTAATATTATATAATTTTAAAGATACATAAACTGACTCTCAAGTGTACAAATGAATATACAAATACAGAAAACACATAGTCATAAACAACAGATATTTAAGTTTGAATATCTTCAGGGGAGATAATATATTTCCAGTTTGGCCATCTCATAGAAGAGATTAACAAACTTTGATAAAGTATAATTGTCTTTCTCAACATAAAGTAAGATCAATTTTAATAGAATTTTGGGGCAAATGCATATAGAGGATTCTACAACACGATTGAGTCACAATCTTTAATTATACAACGATTTGAACTAAATCGAATCAGAACTCTGTTCATTGCCTCAACATTATGTAAATGACGCCATTTGAGGTGTAGAAGATTCTATAATCAAATTAAAAGCGTTGAAGAGAATTTAATAACCAGATACGTAATTGTAGCTTTTGCAATTTGTTTATATTTTCCATTATAATCAAACCACAATCGTTATGCCCATTTTTAATAACAGTAGTTGAGGAGGAGCCTTGAATCGGAAAGGTGTTAACGTTCTCCATCTTCTTTTATTTACAAAGTTTAATACCACTGTATCCTTGCTACCAATTAGAAATTTTTAATCTGGATAGTGTCAAATGTAGACAGTATTTTGCTGCTATAAAATATCTTGTTATAATTGAGGAACCAACGCATCAAACGAAAGCACTATTTGAAACACATAAAAATTAAGTCAGCATGAGATTGACACTCGAAATGGAAACATTATCTTAAAGACTTAAATATGAAGTCAGCATGAGATTCACATGCCTGAAAATGATGCTACAGATATTCTTATTACGTTCATGCGAATATGCGATTGAAATATAGATCACGTCCATCTGATTGTAGTCTGAACTCATTGATTTTAAATGTCACGCAATTACTGCTGCAGAGGCTCACCCAATCTGAAATAAATCTGTTTTGTAGCTTTAATTTAATTTAATTTAATTTAGTTTCAATAAAAGCTAGAGTGCATTGTAGTATAGCAGGGAGCCGGTAGAGGGCCAAATGTCAAAATGATAATGGAAAAAAAATAGACCTGCAAAGCCAGGTCCCACTGCCTAATAAGTGTTCTAAATTTTTAAGTTCGAGTAGGACTCCCCAAGCTGACTGATGAGTATTGTTTTACTGAACCAGTTCGCGAATATTTCCAGGATCTAATCATCAAGTCTATGTGACCCTTATCCACGTGCATCAGTGTTGGCAATATTTCACAGTATTAATAAACAAAGTGAAGCCTTAATACTATTAAATGATTGTAATCTTTAACGTGTCCTTGTTCGCAAAAAGTCCGTTTATTTGCAAAATTTATTTCAGCAACTATCGTGGACATATTCAAATTGGAAACGAAACATGGTTGCTATGCATAGTCCGTGATGTCACTGAGTGGTAATACAATTCCATTGTCTCCGAATAAAGAATATCGAAACAATTATTAGATGTCTTCTTTTCAAAGTTATTTTAAAACATACTACTGTATATATTTTTCAAAAGTTTTTCAAAATTGACAGCATTTAACTTTTGGGGATTTTTTCCATCATTTTCCCTCTAATCGAAGTGACGCAACAACATCCTTACTATTTCTCACTATTCATTACCTTTTTATACATTAGACGTTTCTTACTGAAGCTCCCCATCTCTACTTGAGGGTTTTCTTTTAGCTGAAAAAATGTGAGAAAGAAAGAAGGGTCGAACATTTATAACTATTATATTTTTGGATCACCTTACTTACTTTTATAATTCCAAGTCTCATGTCTCGACTACTGTAACTCTGGATCACTTTCTTATCCTTTAATGCTGGATCAGTCTCCCTCCAAATGGGATTTATATATAATTCTTCCTCACTGTATTTTCCGATCACATTACTTACTCTTTAACTGGAAATGAGTCGGAAAATATTGCAACGGATGCAAAACATTTTTTGAACAAAATAAAAATAATCAATACAAAATAAAACAGCAAAACAGAGCAAAATAAAATCCATTACAAATATCATCAATAAAAGATCTTCCTAAGTACCCCACTCACACAAAAACCAGAACCTCATCAATAAAATTGCCAATATAAAAGTAAACATTGAAAAATAAAACTATAACAACAAAAACGCCTGGAAAGGTCCACCCACAGCAGCCAAGAAAGATCAAAATCCAGCAGAATCAAAAACAGGAATAGAAAATCAACAAAGGTAAACATATCAAAAAAGCACAAAAACAAAATACAATGACCGATAACCTCAAAATGGAATCCCGCAATAGTGAAACACACAACAATTAATAAAACTCATAACTACGACTAAAAAGCATGGCATAAAAAAACAAAAGCCCAAACAAATAACATCCAGCAGTAACGAGACATACATCAGATTTCAACTATTAAAAGACTCGATAAGAAAAAACCACGAAAGAAAATATGAAGGAAACAAATCAACAGGAAGAATCAAACCTTTAAAAGAAACAACAAACCCCTCTAAGCAAAATCCAAAAAGACACAAACGTCCAGCAAAAACCCATAAAGAAAATGCAAAAAAAGAGATAAAAATAAATAAGACCAGCGATAAAAGGAACAAAAACGAGAGAGTAACCAAGAAATTAGAAGAAAAAAAAAACTAAAAAACAACAAAAGTAAACAAATAAATCTAGCAACACAATGACTGCAACAAAAACCAACAAATACCTAGACCGGAAATCCAGCTACAACAAAGTAAACAAAAATAATCCCACCAAAACATCAACCCAAAATTAAACATCCACGAAACCAAATTTAGTACAATTAAATACAAACTATACAAAAAACAATTAAGAACAACAGCAGCGAAAGCCAAGCAACACAGATCAAAGCACAAAAGTAAGTATTGAAAGTCCAACAACACATATTCCTT
This sequence comes from Margaritifera margaritifera, assembly GCA_029931535.1. NCBI lineage: Eukaryota > Metazoa > Mollusca > Bivalvia > Unionida > Margaritiferidae > Margaritifera > Margaritifera margaritifera. Next base: position 151,631 of record JAQPZY010000511.1, on the reverse strand, counting down.
AATATCGTAGAAAGAACATCCACAACTTCGAGGTCTTAAAACTAACGGACCATGTCCTTAGTCCATCTGTTATACCCGTTAAATCATCACAACTTTACTCAAATTGTGCACAATTCGAAACTGATAAAATCACCATTTCCGTACCCTGTGTAAATTTTGAATATTAATAAAATCCATTGGCACCAATTATTCAGATGCATGAAATACAAAAACCAATACAATACCCAATACCAAAAGGAAACTAAATAACAGCAAGTTGGTCCCCAAAATCCTACAACAGCAGTCCAAAAACAAATAAAAAGAAACAAACAAATCAGGCAGCAGCAACAACAACACGAGAAAAGAAAGCAGGCCAGCAAAGAAAAACACCCCCTTAAAACGACCGAAGCCAAAAATAACAAGAGAAATAACAGCAAGAAAGAAAACAAAAAACTTAACAAAGAACAAAAATCAGAACCAGAAAGCAAAACAAAAAAAAAAATAAACCAGAATCTTAAGAACTATACTCTATAACCCACCAACTCAAAACCGATAATAAAATTCAACAAATGGCCGAAAGCACAATCACATAAAAACAATTACAACAAATGCTGAAAAAACTAATTCATTCAACTAGACTCAAAGTCGAAAGTACAAGAACAAAAATACAAAAACAAACAACCTGTAGAAAAACACCAAACAAGAAGCCAAGAGCTGAACCCAAAATCAACCTGCGCAACAGTAAAACCCAATACGAAAACTAGCAACACAAACCGGCAATTAACAGCAAGAAAAACAAGAAAAATGCAAAGGTAAAATCATAACAACAATTATAAAAGCAGAATGAACAAAAATCAACAAAAAATCAAAATGAAAAACACTTAAAATGGAAATCAAATTGGTTTACAATATATGAAAATCGTAATGACTGTTGCTAGGTTGTACAGTTGGATTGATTTGCAAAGTTTCCAGCGCTGGAGTTTATCCATGCACTGTCGATTTGCCGGATAAAGCGTATTCATTTGTACAAACCCTGCCATTCTATCTTCCTTATTTTAAGGAGTTTTTTAAAATGTAACTGTCCTTGTGTAAGACGTTTTAATTGTGCACGGATTGTTGCTGGATAAAATTGTGTCTTAGGCAAAATACATCTAATATTGTGCTCTTCCAGTGCTGTTTTATTTCTGCAGCCTTTCCCACAACAAAAAGAACCTTTATAGACTTCCAAAAAAGTATGTAAGGTATTGCATTTCTTCTGTATTCCACCGATGTAAGAATTCAGTTCTAGAAGAGCTTTAGTTGTGCAGTAAGTTGACATGATGTCAGCTGAGAAAACTGCAATTTTGACCAAATTTGAGTAGATGATGTATGTTGCTTTGTGCAAACCTACTCAGAAAGTTATTAAAGTGCAATCTACTTACCTATTTTTAGCAAACTTTGTCGAATATTTCAAATGATTAAAAAATATGCCATTAAAACATTGTTACCACCCTAAGGTCTATTAAACTAATCTCAAAGCCTTTCCATTATAATTATATTTAAACTTTTTCTTTTTTATCATCCTTTATTCTTTTTTGGTTGAAACACGCCCTAAAGGCTTTGTAATATTTCAGTCTTCTTCTTTGGTATTGGCATATAAAATATCTAAGTGTTGATTTAGGTTTCGTGAACTGAAAATATTTTAGTATATTCAGCTGCTATTTTTTGATGCAAACTATATATTTTCCATTAGTTTCACGTCACTAATTCATGTAAATAACTATGTCACTATTTTAAGTGCATGAGGTTTACGTCACTATATTTCGTGTTCAACGACGTTACTATTTTACGAACTGAAATTAATTTTAGCTTCTGTATTATATCCCTTCTTGAGGTCGCGAACTGTGAATTAGCTCGCAAGTTGAAATAATGTTATGATCTTCATTTGCATTTGATATCACTGTTTCTGTGGACTGTGACGTAACAAACACGTTGAAATCATGTTGTGAGTTTAACATGTGTTTTATATCACTGGTTTCTGCTGATGTTATTAACGCTATAAAAAGTGTATAAACGACACATTCTGCAAAGTACCACGATTGCTTTCTAAACGCTACTCTATAGCAGAATCCAGGTATGCTTATGTTGGCATGAACCAGTTATGTCTTGGTACTCAATATCCACCAGATGCTGGAAATATCTATTGCATTGTAATTATTACATGGTTTGAATGCGAAACTATGCGCTCAGAGTAGTTCTAGACAGATATATAATTTTATTTGGAATCGTAGGAAGAGAAAAGGTCCCTGTATAGTGCACTTTTCATTGGAAATATTGAACATCAAGCAGACGACATACGTGTAAGTATGTGACATTCTTTTAACTGTGATTTATCATGAATTAATGTTATCTTCAGAATTTGAAGCCGCTATGATTTGTTTACTGGAATTAACGCCAAGGCAGACGTTGATTTCCTTACGTTTTTGTACGAAGGAGCTAGTATAGCATTCAAATTAGTCTCTTCGCAACGTAACGTTACCTCTTCGCATCACAATTTCACAATTTTACATCATACCTTCGCGTCTTCGTGACGTTGCAACGTAACTTCATAACTTCTTCTAATCCCATATCTTGGTATCTTCGTCATCGTATCTTTGCGATGAAGCTATGAAGCGAAGTTGTCAAGATGGTCCTCTTTGCGATGAAGCTATAAAGCAAAGTTGGCGAGTTGTAGAGATGGAACCAATGGAACAGAGTAAATATGGGTCAAAAGTAACGAAAACAATACATTCCTCAGTATATCAAGACGTATATATACCTGTTCAAACATCATTTTGATACATTGCTCTTTACGAAAACGTAATGACTAAGTATCACAAACCTTTTAACGCCTACACCACGTACTTGGAATAATGTACATATTTCTGTGCTCATTGTTTGTTGGTCTTGTTGTTGGCGATCAGCTGCAAACGAATCGGCCGCCTGACTACTGTCCGAGGTTCGACTATGAGTATACATTATTGGAAAGGTTCATAAAATCTGAGTTTGCTCAGAGGGAAATGGAGGCCTCTCTTTTGCAGCTTCAAAAGAAGTTAAAACTTCTTGAAACAGATGTACTTGACTGGAAGGAAATTCAACGACAGAAAGATGATATGTCAAATGGTGAGTATTCAACTTCTATTTTATACATGCTTCTTACTGCAAAACACAGTCAAGTATTCTTGTTTTCATGTAGCGTGAAAGAAACCTAAAATCTTTCTCACTTATCTCAAAACACTTCAATCTGGCTGATTCTTGTTATTGATATTCCTATCGAATCAATACGTGATAACACTGACTTGCAGAGGTCTTTGTAAACATATTGTTTGTGAGGTTTTTGACATCTATATATCAAACATGTGAGTAAATCACCTCAAAGATATTTAAAAAAATCATACATTTAAAACTTCTAGTCTTATTTATCTGCAAAGGGCATTGGTCTCATGTGTGCCCCTAAGGAATCAACTTGAGTGTAAAAAAGTTATTTTATGAATAAGCAGAGGACTGCCGAATTTGTTGAAATGTAAATTTGCTTTATTCATATCTTTCCATTTCATTATTGGGTTATAGTTCTATATGGAACTTAAATGTTCATACAAATGACGTGATAAGTAATACATACAGAGAGACAGAGAGTGCCAAAGAGCATAAATATATTGACATGTCACTGCTGTGTACTAATTAATACATGTATGTGTAACTTCTGTTGACAGATAGCTTCTTCTATTAATGATTATAATGTATTACAAAAATAAGCAATATATATATATATATATATATATATATATACATCTAATTATTTCTGAAGCCCCATCTTGATCTGACTGAATGTTTTCTCATATTCCTGTCTTAAATATAACCATCTTAATAAAACCCGTAAATGTATTTCTTCAAGCGCTTTGTCCCTCGTTCTCTAATGCTGAGTCAAGCATTCTAAGAAGTGGAATCCGAGAGAAGTCAATCAGATTTATTCATTGAAGACATCACATCTTGAATTGAAAAAATCTCTTAAAAACCTGTCAGGAAAATTAGCTTGTAAGTGAGCATCTGTGAAATAAAGAATGTTGTCGACGTTAATAAAAACCGCCGAGTGATAAAACTGAACCAAATATCTTGAATGATTCACTGCATTTGCTGTATTTTGGACGCGAAGCTTGTATTAATTTAAACAATAAAAATGAAATCATATATGCTTCATTTCAGATAGAAAAACCTGAGGAATTTCTTATCTTCGTATAATTATATAGACATCAATATAAACTTCGTGTATATATCTATATATATATATATATATATATATATATATATATATATATATATATATATATAAAGAGAGAGAGAAAAAAAAGAGAGGGAGGAATATATAAATCAACGGCGCTGATGCATGAGAGCTAGGCTATTTGTGGCGCTACGCACGGCACTGGTTTGGTAGGAACGAATTACAACTTTCTAACTGTTTAATTATATTGGTCTCTCATTGTCTCTCTCTCTCTCTCTCTCTCTCTCTCTCTCCACCTCTCTCTCTCTCTCTCCCCAAGTCTCTCTCTCTCTCTCTTACTCTCGATATATAGATAGACAGATAGATCATTATAAGACAGTTGGAGAACGGAGTGGGTTTTCTTCAGGGACAATACAATGCATATACACAAAAAGAGTGACACGTGTCAAATAATACGCATTTACATTTTGGCATTATTATTAAAGGCTTAAACCCAAAGAAAAAGAACAAAGTAGATCATCATGCAACAGATGGATTGAAACAGTAAAATTTAAATCATATATTCTTCGTTTCAGATAGAAATATCTGTGGAATTTCTTATCTTTGTATAGTTATATAGACATCAATATAAACTTCATATATATATATATATATATATATATATATATATATATATATATATATATACAGAGAGAAAGAGAGGGATGGATATATAAATCAAATGGGTTTGTGCAATCCCAGTTACCTCGCGAGCGAGTTGTGCACCTCGAGTTCTTTGGTCTTGTTTCATCCTTATTTTTCTTTGGAGGGAAAAGGTGGGTGATGACATGCCGAGTGCTTAACTGCGCTGATGCATGAGAGCTAAGCTATTTGTGGCGCTACTCACGACACTGGATTGGAAGGAACAAATTACAACTTTTGAACTGTGTTATTATATTGGTCTCTCATTCTCTCTCTCCTCCCGCCCTCTCTCTCTCTCTCTCACTCTATGTCTCTCTGTCTCCGTCTCTGTCTCTGTCTCTCTCTCTCTCTCTCTCTCTCTCGATATATATGTAGATAAACCGATAGATCATCATACAACAGGTGGAGAACGGAGTGGGTTTTCCACAGAGACAATAAAATACATACATACACAAAGAGAAACATGTTTTAAATAATACACATTTACATTTTGGCAGAGATTAGACAATCTATCCAGAATTATGTAAGGCTCAAAACCAAAGAAAAATAACAAAGTAGCAAGATATAACTACAAGTCCAGAAAGGGAGGTACTATTTATGCAAAAAGGCAAACGAGGTTTGAGGCTAGCTATCAGCACAATAACGGTATGCAAAGAGACCGTGTTTCATATGGCGGCATATATAGAAGTGCATTAGTTATCGCTTTTAGCTTGACATCCCAGCTTATTGCCACTACGAGAAACACAAATAAGAAAGTATGTACATGATTAGGGAACGTAATGGAGAGTATACGTGTGTGTAACAGAGTCACGGCGCCAATTAAAGGTAAAAGTCGAAAAATTAAAATTCAAAGAACTTTAAGACATAAAAGCAAACCTAGGTAAAAAGACCATTCCAGTCAAAAAACAAAAACGAAACAAATCTAGGTAGATAAAACGAACGTCATCACAATAGTGGTTATATGGCACGGATTAAAGGTGAAGCTCTAAAAATGTACACACACAGAATTGAAAGAAAACAAAATAGGAAAATAAATCCTTAGGATACAAATTTTGGAAGACCAATTCTTCAAACGGCATGTCATCTCAAGATTGTTTATATTGCGCAGATGAAAGGAAAATTTCGAAAAATACAAACACGATGAGTGGCATGAAGAACAAAAAATTAGAAGATAATGTTATAAGATATAAAAAGAAGGTAAAAATGCAACTATAAAAGGGTAAAGACTTTAGAAAGATAAATCCCTCCAGCTAAACGTTAATATTTACTACTACAAGATAAAAGATCGAAAATAAAGGTGTGATAATAAAGAAATAATAATAATGAAAGTAATGACAATAATAGTAATAAATTAAGACTTTAAGACATAAAAGCAAACCTAGGTACAAAAATCATTCCAGTCAAAAAACAAAATCAAACCAAATCTATCTAGAGAAACAGAACGTCATAATTATGTGCTTTAAAATGTCATTTTAAAAAAGTGCCAATTGCATGTGGAAACAATATATTGGGAAGGAGAGTCGGGGCAGGTCTTAGCAAGGTACTTCACTTCCATTCTATCGTCACTTAATAGTGTAGGAAACAGTCAATCCTTCAACTGATCATGTTATATTTTATCTCTAGAAGACGCATCAACCTCCGTGAGATTTGGAAAGACCATATGTTTTGACAACATTTCTCTTAAATAGTTGACGCTAATACACAGAGCAATACTTGCTCTATCTGCCATGTAACTTTACTTGAATTCAAATCGTATTCGCAAATATTTGAACAATCAAAGCTTTCGTGTCTACATTTTTAGTAAAGTTTTCAAGTTCGGAGAGACATGAAATATTTGAAACATTGAGTCAAGTTTTATCCAAGAAAGCTTTGATCATACTACTAACTGATTATGGAAATACAAGTGATCTAAAGTAAGGCCCATTTTAAGAATAATCTGCCTTTTCAGGATGACTGGATTTTGCAGTCGATATCCATGTATGCATTATCTCATTTTATAGTTTTATAGGGTTTGCTCTATAAAAGAAAACATATTACAAATGGGCATTTCATTGATTTTAATTACCTAAGCTACTATATGCTAGCTAAACACATAGGACTGTCAGTTAAAGTGTCCATGCATTACAAATACATGACTAATATTCATCATAGATGTTATGTCCTAACAGCACACATTGGTTAGTGACCCTTAGCAACTATTGGCTCGCGTTATATTCAGTGAGAAAACAAAGGCTTAAGTATTGCTTAAAGTATAGCGTCCTCAAAGCAGTGCGATGATTTGGGGGAAAAATCGAAAGTCTTCAGTCTCGTTGTTAAGCCGCAATTTAGGTAGAACTGTCCAGATTGCCAGGAAAAAACAAGGAAAAAAATGCAAAGGTTGAAGGTGCCACATATTGTACTTCATTTGTGTACTAATGGTTTCGCTCTACAGTGTTGTACTTTGCACAGGGTTTAACTTTACAGATAATAATTTCCCAGGATTTCCTCTCTAGTTATCTATGACCTTGGATATCTTAGGTATTGTTAAAATACCTTTAAATTTCCTTTATTTTATTGTATGATTTATGCGTGTAATTTGGGTTGTAGAGTATACATCTTACCCTTACTTTAGATGTGCATATCTTAAAAGACAGCAACATCCGCTTGGTCATTTTCTCTTCCTGGACTTCAGAGGTAAAGTTGATAAAACAAAATCTTACCGAAACTTGTTGTAGTCTTTTTATATTTCACTATTTACTAATTGCAATTTCAATAGTTAATATTGACTACGATAGAACAATTCATTTTCTATATTTTAATAATTGCTAAACTTAATGTACTTTGGACAAGCCAATGTTCATTTCTCGAGTGCACGAGATCAGACATTTACATCAGCTGTCTGATTTAGGCAGAATGTTGTTTCTCAAATACAACATATAAATAAATTTTACACATTGCACATGAAAATAGCACAGAGGTATGCCAGTATTCTTTCCATTGTGATTATTGCAAATGCACACAACCTCATCTTATACCTCTCCCTCTTTCAGAAGTACTTAATGGCTGTAGAGCGGAACCAAAGAAAGCCTTATGCTCAAAAAAAAAATGATTTTCAAAACATCATTTTATTTTTTCAGTGGTGATTTAATTGCACTTATGTATTAAATACATATAAATATAGGTCAAATATTTTTGATATTTTTTTCATTCCTATAAGCACTCAGTTTTCAAAACACAATTTCCCAATGTGCCTCTTGATCGTATATGCTTACATAGTTATATTAGCAGCATGAAAGCGAGTATTTTGTGAACTTGAACAATAAATGGAAACTACATTATCTTTCAGACATGGAAATTATGTTTTGCCAAATATATTTCACTCATCACTATTTGCTTTTCTTCGAAGATGTGTTCCGTGGATTACTTTGACAATGTTAAAAATCCAGTGTGCTGCATGGCTTAATCGGACTTGCTTTTGTAATCAGATAGGGTAAAATAGTTAATGAAATGTTAAACAATATAATTCACTGGAATACATTAGGAGGTTATCACAAACCTACCGTTCTCTCAAATAGCTGATATTTTAAAAATTGTTTTTTCAATGATCAGCAAATGAACACAAAATGAAGTTAAGAGTGAACTTTTAAAGCGGCGGGGGGGGGGGGGCATGGAGGTAGAGTGCTGAAGATAGAGTTTGTCTTCTAAGCATCGATTAAGAAGCAAATTTGGTATATAATAAACAAATTCTTTTCTTGCATAAATACCTGAAACATCCTCTATTCATTGACAAATAATCTGTACATTTTGAGGAATATTAACTAACGAGCTTAATCTAGGACATTCTTGACTATTGTCTGATGTGCATGTTAATAAGAAGTTCAATCAGTTTGAAGTGCAAGAATAAATCGAGCAATGGAAATTTAATTGATTTTGAGAAAATGCACATACAATCATTTCCAGTCGGATTATCTCGCACATTTCACACTGAACGGCAAGAAGAAAAACCGCGCCATTCGTCGTTGTATAATAGGATGTTTATGCATCACTCTAATAAGTATGTTTTTAACTGAGAATTGATAATCATAATATGACTCACTTCCAAAGGGGAACACATATTCATGTAATTGGTTAAACACTCATAATATGGCAAGTCTAATTCTGGACAAAAAACAGAGAGAGAGAGAGAGAGAGAGAGAGATAATATGTTATTCCGGCTGTAAAGAACATGCTTCTAGGATAAACGTTATTTTTTAAAACGAGATTTACAACATACTAAAAATATAAATTTATAGAACTGTAATATTTATGAAATGCAATTAATATGGGTTACATCGTAACTTCAGATTGTTTTAATTTTTAAAATGAATCACTTTCGCTGCATTATATAGTTTAAATTTTTAAAATGAATCACTTTCGCTGCACTAGATGTCAAATGTATCAATTATATGCAAATCTAAGTATAGTGCTCCCCGATATATGATTATCATTCACATTTCTGAAATAATTATACGATGAGATCTATAAATAAAGTCCGTGCTAAATGCATACAAGCATCCAGATTGTACTTTTGATTTATTTAGATTTTTCATATGGCAATTAAAATGATGATGTAGGCAAAACAAGATTCATTCAGACATGTATTTAGTTGGTAATTGCCTGTCCCTCTACTTAGGTTTCAGTTGTATCCGTCGTGTCGACGGTGAGGAATTGTCCTTTAAAAGATACAAGTTGATTTGTGCTATTGACAATTACCAGTACATTTGGCTTAAACACTCTGAGACGGCGTTGTTGATGTTGTTCATTTCCAGTCACATTTAGGATAAGAAAATAATTCTTAAACATCTCATCGACCTTCACTACACACCATTTACGAAAACAGTAATTTGTTCTTTTTAAAACCAGGGTTTGCTGCTGGGTCTCACTACTCACACTCTGGAGGGGCTGCTAACTTTCTATGTTTACCGGATGTTCCGACGTGGGGAAAGCACGTCGGGGGTACATCTTCTACCGGGCTAATATTCGGTGCTGAGTACGAACCTGTCAGTGGATCCAATCCCTTTCAACAGCGTCCATACAGGACGATGCTTCGTGCTGTGTATGTAGACCTCAACGTACAACCACCCTCATGATACCAGGTAGAAAGGACGAATTATAACGCGTGTTGTGTACTCAAAATAAGGTCATTATTTTTGCCTGTTTATTTATTTTCAATGATACGATTCATTGATCTTGAATAAAGCATCATGTCTCGAGGCTTTTCTCTGCTGCCCACTCCACTCCTCCCTCCACCCCCTTCCTCAATTACTTCCACTGCCTATATATTACATTTCTAAAAGGGCTGTGCAAAAAAACAAGATACCCGTGAATATATCTAAAAGCTATCAGTCTATATTTTGATTCCTGTTTAAGATGTTCTTTGACTTCTGTCCCACCCGAACTATAATGCACTCACACGTTAATAACAATCCTCACTCACATGGATAGAAGGCATCAGCTAGCTCCAAAGACATGTTTATACAGTTAACGTATTGTAATAAGTCTCGGGAATTCGCGTGTTATATTTACGTCTCTGTTTATAAATTTGTTATATTTTAGTGATTATTTGTTTGATTATTAGGAGTCAGTATTGACTAGATATTTCTCAGTCTGAGCAATTAGCCAATTACGATGTGCAGACGTCATAATGAACCGTATTCGTGAGGCTTTATGGTAAAATGGATTAGATTCTTAAATTAGATCATAAAATAATATCTTAGGATATTCTTAAATATAAGCGTTTGTTGACTTGGGATATGAATAATTTTTTGTATTAGGTGTTTGGGTTCTGCTTTATAGTTCGTGGCAGGAACTATCGATCGATGGCTTAGAATTGAGTACTTATACATACTACCAGAAGGAAGTAAAACCATACAAATGTGAAAGTAAAGTCTCCTAAATGGAAACTGTAAATGAGACAGTTGCAAAGAGAAAAGTTAAAGAATGAGATTAAAAAACCGTGGAAGAAAGTACAAACGATGTCAACATACATATACACATAAAAGTGATCGTGGATATGAAATGGCTTATTGTTATATATCGTGCATAACTGAAGGTGAACTGATTAAATACAAGTGTGGTAGGAGGATATAATATAAAATTTCAGTTCCAGTGTATGGGTTCGGCACTTTTCACTATATATAAAGCAGTAGGGAAATAGCAGAAATAGAAAATGATCATACACTGGAACTGGACTTTATCATTTTATTTTTTTGTTTGTATTAAACTGACGAAAATATATATACAAAAGTATTGTGCAATTTAAACATGTTTTCCCTTCTTTATGGGCTTTTTTATGAACTATTTGTTTATAAATTAATACCAAAAATAGTTTCAGTAATATTATTTCTTACCTGAAAGTTTGATATTATAAAAGTTTACAATCTTAATATCTTTGTCTGATTTGTACAAAGGGGCATACTTGTAAATTAGTTCTGAAATGGAACGTCTAGTAAAGAACAATTTGTTTGATTCACTATTTGGATAATGTCGTGTCTAAAAAGTTCTAATTCAAACATTTTTATAAGCTTAATTTATAAATCGAGAATATTTAACCAAGTATACATACTTGAAGGAAAACAAAACTGGAAAACAATTAGAAGAATATTGAGAATAACTACAAGGAATATATGAAACAGAGAGATAGCGAAGCTAGAGAGGAGTCATGGAAACGATTAAATAATGAAAATAAACAAGCAAGATAATAAATGTGCTTTACTTTATGACTTAGTTCATGTATGAAAATATTTGACAGTAAAATAAAAGAAAGCAGATTTTAAAAGAATATCAAGCAATGCACCTTATCCTTGTCCTACAACTGAGTTTAATGCTACAATTAATTGACACATTGCACAAATATTTAAGGACATCATAATCCACTGCACAAAAATAAAAAGCAAAAACTATTTCATACACAAGTCGCGAAATAGTTTTGATAGCTGCACTTCAAAGATATGACACTTCTAAAACCCTAAAGATGTCCAGATGTTTAAATCAAACACCAAAATTAGACTTCGATCGTTAGCATACACATATTTTAAAAGTATCAGCCATGTCTTTCCCTTCTAGTCGCTATGTGAACTTACTGATCTAGCATCAGAGCCGAGATAGCCAGACCGACTTTTTAGCATAACATTTAACGCACAAACTTGATTTTTTCTTCTTTGACAAATAATCCAGTATGATTCAGTATTAATTTTGAAAATATATAAAAAATTTAAAGCCAATCGTTGACAAATGTTTAAAGTATAATAATTTAGGTTTGAATATGATACATGGTGTCAGCTACGGAAAGGACAATACACTTCAGTGTGCCTGTGATTATATAATATAAAACACACTACGTAAGAGATCTTGTTGATCGGTGATACGTAGGTTTTCGCATATGCTAGAATTTCACTGACATGTCGAAAGAAGGTAATTGTTTGCACTCTGATCAGAATGGTTCGCCGTTTATTCTCTTCGTGCAGCAGCTCCATGTGTCTTCATCTAGATATCGCCGATACCCAGATACTGACAAAATATCACAAGCTCTTGTATATATAGGGATTTACTGATGAATGCTGGTGGTTGAAAGAAATCCACAGGAGGAAAACTTTTTAGGATGGTGAAAAGAAGCCATTACAAATATTTCTGAAATGTCCTTCCAATCAAATGGTAGACTAGATGATGTAACCACAAAATAAAACAATTTGCGTAAAGACTTTATCATACTCGTCAAATTTCCGATAAACAAAGAAGGCTGCATCTTTGTCAGAGAGACGAGCTAAAATATATCTCCCGAAAAGAAAAGAATGGTGAAAGCACTTATAAATGGTAGGTATTCTGAAGATGTATTCGCATTGATTGGTACAATAATCAATTGGTCATTTCAGCATATTTATGACCGTTACTGACCAAACTATGCAATGCTAACACATTTTCAATCAAACTTTTTATATCAAAATTATTTTTAAAAAGTACGTAAACAGTTCCTTTTAAGAAGAGATTAAATTATGCCATATGGTCCTTAATGTTTCTTGATAAGTGTTTTCGTTCAAGTTTAGTAACAATTTTAATTTTAAAACCCTTTTTGTCCTGATATTGTTGATTGAATAAACGGAAACCGACATAATACATAAGTGCACATGATGAAACAAATATTAATACGTATCTGCTGCAACTTGTTTTCTCCAGCATGTTCCTGTTAATTGGGCGGGGGGGGGGCAGAGAGAATGGGGCCTACAATGTGAGATTAATATTTTTCATAAATTACACAACAGTCGACTTTTAATTATAATGAACTCGTGAACAAATTATTTTCTTATATTATAATACATCACTCTACGGAAGAAATTGCCCTATATCAGCTCTACAAATCATAGAGTGTCGTGCTCTCTTATTTTTCAGTGTTTGACTTTGCAAAGGGACACATTTCTGTTTAGCCAAAGTGAGCAGAGATGCCTCGTAACTTCTGCTATGTTTGTGGTGAAGTGACTTTTGCATCACAAAAGCGCAGTATAACCACCATGGTTAAGAAAGTCTATCACCTTTATTATTGTCGGCAAAATTGGAGATAAGGACAAGAGGTGGGCCCCACACATATGCTGCAATACTTGTGCAACAAATCTTCGCCAGTGGTTGAACAGGAAAAGTAAATCTATGCCTTGTGCAGTGCCAATGATTTGGCGAGTGCCAACAGATCATATCAGCAATTATTACTTCTGCATGGTGCTTCCAGTTGGGAAAGGTGTGTCAAAGAAGACAAAGTGGACTGTGCATTATCCAAACATTCCATCAGATATATGCCCAGTATCCCATGGTGATGGACTGCCTGTTCCTGATGCACCAGAATCATTCTTACTTGAGTCAGACGACAAAGAGGAAGAGGATGAAATCTTCGTGGAAGGTGATCTTGTAGCCTTCATAATCCAGATGAGTGGAGACTGTTCATTCATTCACTGAAGACGAGTCTTAAAGCTGTTTTGCTGCATATTGGTAGTGTTTTGGCATCAATTCCAGTTGGCCATGCAGTCCATATGAAGGAAACCTATGAAAACATGAAACAACTTTTGAGGTGCATAAACTATGACCAACATCAGTGGCAGCTTTGTGGCGATTGCAAGGTTCTTGCTCTCTTGCTTGGTCTGCAGACTGGATACACAAAGTACTGCTGTTTTCTCTGCGAATGGGATAGTCGTGCGAGAGATTCCCACTACATCAAGAGAGATTGGCTACTCCGACAGTCATTGGAGCCTGGGATGAAAAGTGTTCAGCATCCACCACTTGTTGAATCAAGGAAACTTTTGTTACAACCCTATCCACACTTGCACATCAAGCTGGGTCTGGTGAAGCACTTTGTCAAGGCCATGGACAAACACAAGCAGCTTTCAAATATCTCCGTGGAAAATGTCCAAGGTTAAGTGAAGGTAAGATAAAGGAAAATGTCTTTGTTGATCCTTAGATTCGTGAACTTCTTCGAGATGATGCATTTCACCGTGCACTGCGTGGCAAGGAAAAGATGGCATGGAAAGCCTTCCAGTTAGTGGCAACAAATTGTCTCGGAAAAACAAGGCAGACAACTACAGGGAGTTGGTGGAAAACCTCCTCAGTGCTTACAAAAGCCTTGGTTGCAATATATCACTAAAGATACATTTTTTGCACTCTCATCTAGATTATTTTCCACTGAACTGCGGAGTAGTGAGCGACGAGCACGGCGAGTGATTTCACCAGGACATTGCAACAATGGAGAAACGCTATCAGAGCAAATAAAGCCCATCAATGCTTGCAGACTATTGCTGGACAGGGACAAGAGATGCTCCATTTAATGAAGACAAGAGACAAGTCAAGAAGCGCCGAGTAGATATTGAATAAGGATTAAACTATGTGCTTATATATACATAATAGTTTTTTTACTCTTGTTTCAATATATTTTTTATTTATATAACCCTTTTCCTGTTTTTTAAAGTGTTACATAAACAGGACAGGTGAAATATTATCATGTAAAGCAACCATAAACACATGAAAAGACCTAAGTTTACAATTTATGATTAAAAGTCTACTATGTACACAACATACATAGACGTAAAATGTAAAAACTTAAATATCTTGGAAACAGTAGCCAATCAGTTGTTTTAATAGTTATATTTGAATTCAGCACATCAAAATTCCTAATAAATAGCACATTTTATCTCTGAAGCAGACGACTTCTAAAAAATTGTAGACCAGTGTAATCCAGTGTAATTGAACGCATAGTATAATTTGATGTTATTATTTAGTGTTTAGTGCCTTTTTACACGGAATGATCCAACTGGCTTAAATGGATAACGTCTAATATGAACACTTTCAGGTAAATTCGACAGTGACTGAAAAAAACAAACAAAAAAAACCCAAACATATCGGAAATATAACAGTTATCGCCTATGCATACACATGTATATTGTTTATTTTCAATGTCACGCACACGTCACACTTCTTGATAAAGTTCATTATGGCAACCTATCGATCGAGATGGCTTATTGTTGGTCGAAACATTCCCAAAATTTCAATTTTTTGTATTATGAATTTGTCAGACAATTTACTGAATTTGAATAATTCCATAAAGGAATATTACTGATGACATGGTTTTAAATTGCCTAGCATACGTCAAACTGTGATTGAGTTTTCCGGCTATGTCCTGTATTTTACGCTGAATCACTCCATCATAGTGTTTCAGAGGTAAATTTTGTAGAAAAGCCACAGTGTGTTCAAATTTTGATAAGGTCATAGAGATGGAGGAATCAAACTGTGGAGTTTGATTCTGAAATCGACCGTGTGCAATTTGATGTTACCCAGGAAATTTTACTTTAGTCTTCATAGTGATAGCGACCTTGATTTTGAACTTTTAGTCTAAAAACAATTCTTGAAATTTCTATATCATGCCACCTTGCGATATGATAGCAAACGTGTTGTTACACTCCAAATAATATTTTCTTACATTGTATGAAATTTCTTACCCTGTGTCCCTACAACAAAAGTTTTGTTCTGGCCCTAAAGCAAACTACCCGTATTAAAGATATGCTACGTACAATTGGTTATCACTTGGACAGAACTTTTTCATATAAGGTGCCAGTATCCATCACATTTCTCCTTTTAACCAAGACTCTTTTGTATTTGAAAATATCTATCAAACTTTAGCAGAGAAGTTGTGCCGAACAGAAGATATTTCTTGAGAACACTTCTTCTTTCAGCTATAGCGGCCTTAACCTTTAATAGGTTTACCTTATTTCCTTCTTGTCGAATGAGCAAGTCACCTAAAACATTTAAAGATAAATCATTCTCAATTCATAACTCCACGGATAACAAATCATGGACAGACGGACGAGCTGACTGCTTAGGGCGCGCACTTAATAACGAGAACGCATTTCTCGAGAATGGCTTTCACTCTGAAAATTACCTCTGGAAAGAATGACATTCCATGAAAAGAGGATAATAGAAAAGATGAGAGAACGGGACTATACGGAAACATTATACATCTGTTATAAATGTTTGTGGCATTCATGAATAGTGATTATTTTGCCACATAAACAGTTGCGTATTCAGACCATGGTACTTTCATACGCTGAAGGAGACAAATATTGTAAGGGTCAGTCATACCTACAAAAACTCTGAACTCATCTTATCCTTTTCCAACGCAAGTATTGATACGAAATATTAATGTCAATCTTATTTGTTCAGTGTTTTTGTATCTTTATTAATATGAATCTAATAATGTGGTCAGTAAGAAAAGAGATTAGGATAAACATGTGTATATTTTATTCAAACTCATTGGGGTATCTTCTCTTATGAAGTATTCTGCATTCAGTCCTATAGCATGTATGGAAACAGTGTTGTTATCAAAATACACACGAGAACATGTGCTAAACCTTGATTTTATTCTTTCTTGCGCTTAACTGAGTCCACATCATAGTCAGATATGAACTTTTCATGTTATTTGCCAAAAATAAATCCTCCGTGCAAATAAATAAGACTAATTGTTCCTAGATATTAATACATGTTCATCAGTCCTATGTTCACAAAATCTGAGATAATTATCCTTTGAAATAGTATGATACCGAAACTCAATATTTAAATAAGAGTAAGTCCAAATGGTGCACACTAAAATGTATGATTTAGTCATAAAATAAAAACTCATACAGGGTATTGAAATCCATTTTATAGGCTTCATGACTCAAGCAATGATCAGCCTGAGGATTTATTCAAAACTTTAAGTTAAAATATTGATGGTAACTGCCACAAATTTTCGGCTTGTCATTCGATGATCGATACATATTGCAATACAATAATGTATATAGGAATATGGTTTCAGCTGGCAATACTCATTCATATGCAAGACAGGTGTTCAAATGATATTATCTGTACCAAACAGTTGCCATAACTAACACAGGATTTGAGCAAGGACGAGCTCGATTCACATTTATGCAGATATAGAGAAGTAGAGGTAATAATTATATTAAATACCTTTCTTATTTGATCAAAGAACATCAATAACGTATATTATATTGTGCATAATCCGAAACTAATAATCAATAACGTTAAGATATTGAAAATTATAATCTCAGCTAAACCATGTTTCAACGAAATCCTTTCGCCAACCAGTCTAGATACTTTGCGTCACACCTCACTGTTCGCATTGTTTTGAATTAAGCTGTATTACCGAGAATGATAGCCTTTTAAGCTTAATTTGATTGATGTTTACTTATTGAAATAATATTCAACATTCATCTAACTATTTCAAAATGTCCACGTTTAGTACAAAGTACAGATTCCAAATACTAATTATGAAACTTTTAAATAATATACCTGTAACTATTGGAGCATATCAGGCTTGAATTGAATGCATTCAAAATCAGAAACGGCAATACTGAGAGCTATTATTTGGGCACACAGGATATCGTTTGTACTATCTTAAACGTTTCGGTGAAAAACAAACATGGCATTCACTTTCCAGTTTTCAAGATTCAAGAGAAGGTGCTATTTAAAGTCATTCGCAAGTTGCACCAATTTATGTTGCATATTTTTATAAGGATTTAAATATATATATATATATATATATATATATATATATATATATATATATATAGATAGATAGATAGATAGATAGATAGATAGATAGATAGATAGATAGATAGATAGATAGATAATGTACAATGCCAGAAATACATGTTATGGTATTACAAGTGAGTCCATGTTGCGACTATGAAGTAATATTACCAATTACAGATAAAATCAAGCTAAAAGCAAGCACTGTGACCCATAATAGCATGGCAGCACTGGATGTGTATCTTATCTTTGGATACATTTGTCAGGTAATATAGCACACATGTTTGCTGCTGTTGAACCAGTAACACAGAATGTCGTTGAATAGGAATTTATGCATGAAATAAATCCATAAAGTTAGTACATAACAGTTACATTTTTTATCAATACAAAGACTGTGAAGTAGAATGTATACTCGGTCCGCATTATTTCGAATTGTGACTAACGGATCATTCACTGTCTCTAAATATCATTGAAAACATTTACAGACGTGAGTGTAATTTACTACCCTACAAATGTTAACACATGAAGAACAAAGTAAACACGACGAGCGGTAACATTTGAGCATCCCGCTTAAACGTCAAATCCAAACGTTCTCAGCATAATTGAGGTACCTGCTTTATAGCGATCATACATAAAATAAAAAAGATCTTAAATCAATTTAATGTGGAATCACCGATTGTCAAAACTGAAACTAGAAGACCGTCATTAAAATTGTACTCGAATTTTTTCACATTAAAACTCCATCGATTAATAATATAGAAATTACAATACGTATCATATCTTTACATGAAACAGGTGTGTGTGCCTGTGTATATGTGTGTGTGTGTGCGTGTTGGGAGAAAGGCATTTTGAATATAAGCTGTCTAATCTGTATTCAGTTGCTGACTAATAGTAAACAATTCAAAGATAATTATTTAATTAAGATGCAAATCTAGAAATAAATTTTAAAAAAGGAAAAAGGACATCTGGAGATAGACAATTGTAAGATTTTCATCAAATTCTACTAAGATCTTATTAGGATAGAAAAGTTTTGAAAGATTAACATCCGCCCAGTTACGTAATATTGATGAGTTTTGATTTTGTGGTAGAAGCGATTACATATATATATATATATATATATATATATATATATATATATATATATATATATATATATATATACATAGATATATAAAGTTTATTCGTGCCTTTGAACACAAATTAATCGCAATTTTGTTGCAATGAAAAAACATGTTATATCCTGAAATACATTTACATAGTTATTGTGATAATTGTAGCATCACTAAAATTGCACTTGTAATGCTTTACTAAGAAGGTTGAATTTCTTAAACTCTCAGCAATATATCTGATATACCATATTAATGTGTCATTCGACATATTTGAAATATTGTGCTTTCAACGAATATCCGAAAAGTTTTAAATTTCTACTTGTTCAACTCTCGAGAAAACTAACATTTAACTTGTGAAAATCGAAATATCAACTTTCATATATTAGTAATATAAATTGCATGAATTCATTCTCATTTGGTAAGATGTTTATCTGAAAATGAATGTTAATTTACATCTAATCTATCTAAAATAATGGTTAGAGCGTACGTTCAAGTGGTAATAAAGTATTGAAAGTTCATTATTTGTGATGTCCCAAAAACGTCAGAAACGTTAAATATTTTGAGATGATATATCCTAAATCCTAATATAATATCGACTGATTTTGAGCAAACTTTACTGTCATTTATTTTCAGATATTCTCCTTTATTTAATAACATTCTATTAAAAATTGAGTGTTGCTTTAATAGATATTCATGTGTTTACGTGTTGATAATGTAACTCTCCTACCTGTTCTCATTTATTTGATAAACAATACTGAAATACAGCTGGTCTTCCTTTTCTAGCTATCGTAATTTTGGATAACTGTCCTTATTTTTTTACTTAAATATATCCCTGGATAACTTTTGTACCCTTTCATTCTGCATCACCCTCCATGTAAAGGGAATCTACTTAAAACTCTTCCTCACTGTATTATGCTGGACCACTCTTCTTAATCTTTAATGCAAAGTGGTTCTAAAACGTACGTGACGCTGCGAAACATTAGTTTAATAACATCAAAGACCAGTTGCAAGCAAGCCAATAGTAATTAATGCAAAAAACAACACAAAAGAAAGTCATTAAAATGCATCATATAGGTAGGGACTGGCTTCCCCACTACATACACAGACGGACGATTTAAATAACTTATTCAAATCGAGAATGCTGTCATTGTGCCCCCCTCTCTCTCTCTCTCTCTCTCTCTCTCTCTCTCTCTCTCCAATCATTTTTAATTATTAGTCACTTTTGAATCTTGAAATATGTTGCAATGCTTGGATCATGTAGGAAGAGGGCTAATTTAAGTTGTTAGTACTTGTGCACAATCTCGTTGTGTCATATTGTGACAATAAAATATGTTTAAGCCAATTTTTAATGTAATGTGATTCTAAAAGGTTCGTGACGGCTGCCAAAC
Source organism: Margaritifera margaritifera (assembly GCA_029931535.1). Classification (NCBI taxonomy): domain Eukaryota; kingdom Metazoa; phylum Mollusca; class Bivalvia; order Unionida; family Margaritiferidae; genus Margaritifera; species Margaritifera margaritifera. The sequence goes on along the minus strand of JAQPZY010000511.1, from coordinate 131,163 downwards.
ATTAGTTTAATAAAATCAAATACCAGATGCAAGACAACCAATATAAATTAATGCAAAAGCAACAAACACAACACAAAACGAAAGTCACTAAAAAGTGTCATATAGGTAAGGACAGTCTCCACATCCACATACAAAGACAAGGAATGATAACACAGTCCAAGATATACTCAAAACCAAAAGGAAAAAAAAAAGAACAGCAAAAAGGCCAAAGGAAATACCTACAGCAGCAGCAGTAAAAAAACACCCAGAAGAATAGAAAATCAAGCAGCAGAAATCATAAGAAACGAAAATCAACCAACAAACAAAAAACCTTCCAAACAACAATGACTGAAAAATTAAAATGGAATCCGGCTACCATAAAATAACCTTCTAAAATAAAAAAAATACTTAACAAGCCCCTAAGAAAATAAATAAACATGAAAAACATCCCACAACCACTACAAAAGAACAGAGAAACATAAATAACAAAATCCAAATAACTAAATCCTCGCAATAATAAGACAAACATCAAAGTCTAATACGAATAACAAATTCATACATGTAAAAACCCAATAACAAAATCACAGAATAAAGAAAATACATATGATATAAAGCAACAACAACAATCCAGCATTTCAAAAAACCCAAAACAACAAAATTCCAGCAAAGAACCCCAATACAAACTCGACGACAAACAAAGAGACCAAGAATGAAGAAAACAAAACAACAGCAACATACAGGGAACAAAAAAAACAAAAAAAAAAACAACAAGTGAAACAAGATAAACACAACAATACAAACCCAGCAACACAAAGTGTGCTATAAACCTAAAGAACGAAAGCCCAAGAACAGGAACACGTGCAATTAAACTTCACCAACACCCACCAAACAGACAATAATAAATCCGCATCAACATAAACCCAACAAACGTCGAGAAACCAAAATAATAACAATAAACCAATCCCCCAACTAAAAAAAAAACAAACAACAATTAAGAATGATAACAAAATATGCCCAAACGCGAAAGATCAACAAAAGACCCAACCACACAAAACCAACAAGAAATTTATAAACCATATAAAAAAACTCCTACAAAAAGAACCTTGCAGCAAAAACCAAATAATAGAAACCTGAAAACAAATTATCGAAAAATCCCCAACCACAAACATCCAAACATAGAAGCAAAAGAAGATAGCAAAGCAAACTCAGCGTATATACAAAACATAAAATCAAACAACAAAACACCTACAGCATAAAGGAACAGAAATATAAATACAAAAAACCTACCTGATCCATTAAATGCATGTATTGTTACAACGTTTAAGTGTAAATCTTATTTTTTTCAGTGTATCTGTATCTTTATTAATATGTATCTAAGAATGCAGTTGGGTCAGCAAGTATACATATTAGAATGAACATGCAAACACACACACACACACACACACACACACACACATTGTATTCAAAGACATTGGGGTATCACTTCTTTTGGTGTATTCTTATATATATATATATATATATATATATAATATTAAAATAAATATTTCGTAACTCTTTACATGTATTATCAATTATGGTATTCTTCTTCTTCTTCTTCTTCTTCTTCTTATTATTATTATTATTATTATTATTATTATTATTCGAACTCTTGTTCATTATCCCGCTATACCATGCTCTTGACACACTTCCTTAGTACCTCTGTGCATAACTTTACCGGAATATAATTTCCTTTGCACATTTTGATGATGGCGTTGATTTATCGCCGCGCATTGTGTCAGTCCTTTTTCTAAGCCTGGAATTAGGTCAAAACACTTTGGTCCTCTGCGTGATACTCAGGACAAACATATCTTTTAATTTTGTTTACACAACTTTGTTGGGCTTATGGCAGCATAACGTAGATATGTAGTTTACCCGTTTTAGACCGTTTTCAATTGTGTCTTCTTTGTTTTTTCTGTTGTTTATCCTTTGTTTGTTTATTACCCCATCATTTAAACAATATATAGTGCATTCACGATATCAGTGCACAGCGTTTATATTTTAGATTTTGTTCTGGTCAAGTGTATTATATGTGTTGAGCAGGTTCATAACTCGGCTGATAAATAATGCAAAATCTTTTAGCAGTAACATCCAGAATGCGCGATCAGTTAAAGCACGTTTTACCTTTACACCCGGAAGATCAATAATATATAAACTATCTGTATTTATCGCCTGTGTACTGTTGTCGTGAAAGCAACATCTATTATGTTCCCGAAACAAATGTTGATTGCAAATCGCTCCTTGTTGCTCGCAAGGCCTTTGGACAGTTTCCCTTCATTTCAGACAAAATTGCAGACAGGCAAAGATTATGTTCCTGAGTAGTGGTTCTCAAGCAGCAGCGGACATATATATATAGGCATACAAGAATAATCTTTCATGAAAAGTACGTGTCACTTTTCTGTTCAATCATGGGTTTTGCGAATTATGCTGTTTTTGAAACTTGCCATATTCAACAATGGTCGCCTGGAGTTGTACGTTACGCGGTGCAAAGGCCACATGTGTTACCCTCAAGCTCAAGCAATAGTAGTATAACAGGTTCAGGGCAGCTGACAAAAGATTTATTCGTATCCTTCAGTAGTAAGCAACGTTTTTTAATAAAGTTTTGCTCAACTAATTAATCACCTTTACCTAGAGGATGTCCTCCAAACCAATGACTTTCCACCACTAAATATAACTGTATTTTTCTTCTGTTTCCTTACATTATAGCAATTTAAATGTTTCTCTAAATGCGAGTATTAGTAGAAATAACGCTTCGCAAACTTGCAAGTTGATTCGTCTGCTCAAAGTTATGGAGGAAATCTAACATATGTAGAAATGCCAACACCATTTAGTGAGATATCCACGTGACTTAGGTCTACAGAAGTGCAAGACGTGTTTCAACTCAATAAGGCAATATTTGCCACATAAATCTTGCAGCTAATGGGAGGAAGCAATACCAGAGAAAGTTTTGGGAATTTAAATTTAATGTAGTCCTTGCTCCCAAATGTTAAAAAAACTTACAAACAATATTATTTACCAAACATAGCTTCATAAGGGCTATTCTAATCCTTAAATACAACGGTGATGAAATGATGAGCTTCTGATATAGCAAGTCGGAAAATATTAGCAAATGGTGACATTCACTGGAAAATGAATGCAACCATGGTAAATGAAACCTTATACAATATTTTACATAAAATTCAATTGTATTATAATTTATTTAGTCATTTCATCGTTAAAACGAGGCACATACAAAATAATGTTTTTTTTTTTCTTTTTTCAAAAACGCAGAACATCACAAAAGGCATAGATGTAAAAGAAAACTAATCCGACGTCATGTATGTGTCATTAACGATCGTCTACAGGGACCAACATGTTCTTGCATTCGATCAAACTGTATGATCTAAGGAACAATAGGGATGGGATCGAGAACTGTAGTGTCCTTCATTGTGTCACATCTCTCCCGATGCCTGTGCCATAAAAAGTGCAGCGATTTGCCGCAAAAAAAGAAAAGAATGTAGAATATACAACAACCCAATTTAGCGAAACCTGCACTATCTGTGTGTAATTCAATAACAGCAGTGCTGGTCCAATCACTGTCCGGAAAGTAGGAAATACCATTGACGTTCTTTCATGTCTGCCGCCACGTTTGCCTTTCATTCTACAATGGTGATGAGGCGGAATAATGCCGGTGATAATTTAAAATCACAGTGATTGCCATGTTCCAACCAGTGCATTAGCAAGATTGAACATGTTTATAATTACACACTGACAGTACACACACGTGTCCTATATTTAAAAAGATTTTTCTAAAATATAATTTAGACATTCGATAAATCTATAAATGTAATATTTTGTTTGACATCAGAAGGGAAAAGAATCACGGGTGAATACAAATCAATATCCTTTAAATCAAAGCAAGTTTTAGGTTTTTGTTTTCCTCTAAACATTGCAACCATATCTGTGTAAAAATCGTTGTGAATTCCGGTTTACTCAATGTGTATCCCTGCTAAAATCAAACATACAGATCAAGCACTTACCTTTGGACGTACATGATTAATTTTGTTAATAATATATCTTTTACTGTCCACACATATTTGAAATTTTGGGGGACCTGAGTGTAATGTATCATAGTAACAATATTAGAACATTCACAACAAAGTAAACTTGACGCGTGGTAACATTTGAAGCATACTGTGTAAATGCTGTCTTCAAAATGAACGTTTTCACCAAAGGTACTGAACGTGCTTTATTGAAACCATAAGTAAAGATACAAATAATTCAAATAGGAATCGTAACTTATATATCAAGTAGGTCGGGGTAACCAATCGGAAGGGAGATCTTGTAACCTATTTTCAATCGATATTTGATATTAAATAATGTAATTGATAATTAATAAATTGACACTGAAGTCTGCAAATAGACATAGCAGAAAGAAGATGTCATTATACAAACAACAGAAAAAAATCCATCAAAATCCAATAGCAAATTATGTAGATTATTTTCAATTATGAAAATATTCACGGGAGATAATTGCCATTCCGCTACTTAATATTAAAGAGTTCCAAACTTGCCTGAGAAGAGATCGTAATTTTTGGAACGTTTAATCGTCTTTTATAATAAAACAATTATTGGTAATTTTCCTGTAATCCTAAGGTAAATAGCTCTAGATGAACATGCAACACATTTTCAAGTGTATTTAGATAATTTTAGCAGCATTGAAAATCGACCTTTCAATCATTTACAGAAAATTCGAATCTCTTAACATTCCAGCATTATATCTCACAGAACATATTTATTTGTCACTTGACACTTTTGAGACGCTTTGATTCAAAAAGTATACACAAACGAGTTCTTCTTCAGCTTCCCAGAAAACTGAAACATCACTTTTTGAAAACCTAATTGAAACTTTCAATTTTTGAATAATATAACCTACATGTATTCGTTTTCATTTCGAAATGTGCTGATCTGAAAATTAATGTTAATTTAGCTCTGTTTAAAAAAAAGAGGAAAAAGAAAATGTTTCTGTTACTTTAAAACTATTCTAATTATTGTAATAGAAAACATCTATTGTGCGAAATCATCAAAATGAAGAAATAATAATTAACTTGAAATGAATTACATTACCTGAAACATATCACAAATGCTCAAACTTTGAAGCAATTTGACTCATTTACATCGTATTTTGCTGTATTTTACATTAAGATATTCTCTTTATTTTCATAATATTCTATCATTGTCACTTTAATAAATATGCTTACATATTCATTGGAATATGGACTTATGTCTTAGCCTCGAATACAATTGTCAGGTAAATAGTACACATGTTTGCCTCTGTTGAACCAGTAACGCAGAATTGCGCTGAAGAGGAATTTATTCATAAAATAAATTCATGTAGTTCGTACATGACGGCTACATTTTTCATAAATACAAAGAGTAAAGACTATGACGAGGAAAGTAAACTCCGTCGCCATTATTTTAAATTGCAATTAAGTTAAAAACAGACCATTTACAGTCCCCAAATATAATTTAAACTATTTATAGACGCGAGTGTAATTTACTACCTTGCAATTGTTAACACATGAAAAGCAAAGTAAACTTGACGAATGATAACATTTGAGGCATCTCGTTTAATGCAAAATGCAAACGTTCTCAGCACAAGTGCGATATTTGTCTTATAGGAACCATCAATAAAAACAAAATAAATATTAAATCAATTTGATGTGGAACCACCTGTTATCAAAACTGAAACTAGAAGATCATCATTAACATTGTAATATAATATTTTTAAATTGAATCTTGGCCAATTAATAATATCGAAATTACAATACGTATCATGTCTTTACATCAAGCACGTGCGTGTTCGTATGTCTATGTGTTGCAGCGGCATTTTGAATATAAACCTTGTAATTTGTATTCAGTTGCTAAGAAATTCTACACAATTTAAAGGATGATAATTTAAGTGCGATAATCAACAATAGGACAATAAACAAAGACTACATTTGGACATAAACAACTGTGAGATTTCATCAAATTCTGCTAAGAACCATTTGGAATATTAATGTTATGAAATATTGATGGCAGATAACATCCGTCCAATTATGTAATATTGCTGAGTTTTGATTATGTGGTAGAATAAATAACAAATATAAATAGTTTCATCGTCTCTTTTAACGCAAAGTAATGATAACTGTGTTGCAATGTTGAAGAAAGAAAACTGTTATATCCTGAAACACATTTGCATAGTTACTGTGATAAATTTAGCAGCACTGAAAATTGCACTTGCAATGATTTACAAAAAAGTTGAATTTCTTAAACTCTCAGTTTTATATCTGATATACCATTTTCATGTGTCATTAGACATGTTTGAAATATTGTGCTTTGAACGAATATACACAAAGTTTTAAATTTATGCTCGCTCAGCTCTCCAGAAAACTCAGATATTTTAAATTATTGTTCTTCCTCTGCGAAGTCAAAAAAAGAAGAAACAGTATTATTTTTGAGATGATATATCGTAACTCCAAAATATTATATATCGATTATTGTTGGGTAAATGTTACTGCTATTTATATTACGGTATGCTCCTTTATTTAATAATAATAGTCTATCAAAAATGTAGTGTCACTCTAATGAAAAGTATTATGCTTACCTATTGATATCATATATCCCCTACTCAACTTCAGGGAATTTTAGATAACTGACCTTACTTTTCTACCTAAAAATATCTTTGGATAATTTTTTCACTCTTTCATTGTGTTTCATAATCCCTGTAAATGGGACATATTTACGACTCTTCTTCACTATATTATTTTGGAGCATGTTTCTTACTCTTTAATGCAAAGTTCTTCGGAAAAGCCCAAGAGGAAGAAAAAAACATATGACAGAAAAAGCAACCACAACAATCTAACATCTTAAAGCCCAACAGCAAACCGCCCCAAACAACAAACTTCCAGAAAGAGCTCCAGCACAGACGCAAAGACAAATAACATGATCTAGAATGAAAAGTAACAAAAAGAAAGGACAAACAAGAAAGATTTAAAGCAACAACATACAAAGGAAAATAACTAAAACCAAAAAAACAAAACACAAAAACTCAAATCCAATAACGCAAAGCGTGCAACAAAATCCCAACAACGAAAGCCCAAGGACAGAAACACAGCAAATAAACATCACTAAAACCCGCCAAAACAAACAAGAACAAAGCTGCATCAACATAAACACAACAAACGTCGACAAACCAAAATGATAATAATAAACCAACCCACCAAAAATATAAACAACAATGAAATAATAATAACAATACAATTCAAACCACGAAACAAAAATCCCGGCCTCACAAACAAACAGGAAATTTATAAACCAAAAACAATAACATTCTACAAAAAAGCTTTAAAGCAATACTAAAATAATGCAAAACACAACACAAAGCAACAAAAAAATCCGAAACCACAGACATCTAAAAATAAAATATAACAAAAAAAAATCACCAAATATAGAAAAATAAAATCAAACAACGAGACACATACAGAAAAAAGAGCATAAATAAAATACACCAAAACATTCTTATAATACTAACCGGAAAATAAATGCCACCCACCCCACGCCCCAAAAACACGTCAGATATAATTAAGCAAGAAAAACAAAAACCAAAACGTTCAGCAACAAAAGGTCAACAATAAGAACTCAACAACATTAATCAAGAACAAAACGATGATGTCGAACCCTAAAAAGAGAGGAAATTCCAGCATGAAGCAACAAATATCCATTACAAAACAACAACAACAAAAACAAACAGGATAAAGAACAACAGAAATAAGAATCAGACCGTCCGCACTGAAATATAGGCCCAACACCGAACAACCCAACAAAATAGCGCAGAAATGAAACCTAGCGTTTCAATGCAAACGCATTAATAAGTATTTTAATTTTCTTTACGAATGCTTGCATTTCACTTTCATATAATACAGGAATTTTGTATTATGTTACACATATCCGTCTGTGGGTCTATCACACTTTGATTTAATTGTTTAGTTTAAGTCATTTCAGACATTGTGGTGGAACATTCGTGTTATATGTAGTTACTTACATAGTTTTCCGAAGTATGTTAATTTAACGGATTGATTTTCCTGTTGACAATAAGTATTTTGCTGTAGTTTTACAGCTCATTTCTTTCTAAGTGATGCTCTATATTTTTTCACTTCATTGACTATGTTTAGAGTTGATAACGACGTGGAAAGCCCCCAATGCACATGCATAACAGTGTGAATAGTCCCTAATACACATGCATTTTTTCTTCTTGGTCATCTGTACTTAAGAATGATACTTAACCTCACTTTAATACATAGTTTAGTATTACACAGTTTGCTTCCCTTTACTGCGAGGAATAACCTCTCATAGATTTTACTATGAAATACATATTGAAAATATGTAAATATCTTTTTTCAGTTTTAATAAATGAGTGTTATGATATCAGATATGTAGATATGTTGGTACATTTATATAAATATACAAGTGTAATCAATTGGTTTACAATTTTTTACTTTGAAATTATTTGTAACTTGTAAAAATGTTGTCTAAATATTTTATAGTGCAATACATAAAATATTCTACGTAAGCAATCACTTGCCAGAAAGGCAGGTAATATATATATATATATATATATATATATATATATATATATATATATATATATATATATATATATATATATATATATCACTTTAGATAGAGAGTTGTTCAAGTCTTGTACTTCTTGCACGCACAGGGATATTTTCTTGAAGATTTTATTGTCCAAACAGTGCCTTTAAGATTGTAAATAAATATGCTAATATGATCTTTGAAGCTGATTTACGGGAAGAACCAAACTTAGAGCAGAGACAGTCAAACAGTCACTCTTGCAAGTGTTTGAAAACGTACATCATTCTACAAGTTTAAGAGTATGATAATTATTTCTGGTTCTGATATATTTTGTTTCACTTTAATGTGGTACAAACATTTACTTTATATTTTGCTTCTTACATACTTTACTGAAGTAATATGCCTCCCTAACATACACTTGTAATTTGTAAACCAGTTTAATACTGTCATGGCACACTTACCCTTGTTTTCAAGACCAAAGTTTTATGAGTACCTGTATCATTATTTGTGCACTTGACAATAAACTATGTTCCTTTATTGATTCGTAAAAAGAACCTAAACCTTTGCACACATATTCAATAAAAACATTTTCACTATCATATAGGTAAACATTCAAGATCCATATGTACATAAGTCAAAGTTTATGTTATTATTGTTTCGTTCTCTTATGTTTTCATTTTACGACATCTGGACATAAACAACTGTTATATTTTCATCAAATTCTGCTAAGAACATTTTGGAATATTAATGTTATGAAATATTAAGGGCAGATAACATCCGTCCAGTTATGTAATATTGATGAGTTTTGATTATGTGGTAGAATAAATAACAAATTTGAACAGTTTCATCGTTTCTTTTAACGCAAAGTAATGCTTTTACTTTCCTTTGATGCAGGCGTTTTCTAGTAATTTTTATTAGTTATATAGTTTCGTGAACGATGTTAAAATAGCATAACAATTTGACGACGTGGCTTTCTATTTTTTCTAGTATCAAAGCAAAACTGTCATGTTCTTGAATATTTATAAAACTATGTCAATAGTATTCATATGATCATTTTTACTACATTAAAGCTTGTAACACTGTGGACTCCAGAAAGAGGATGAGTAAACACACAAGCCACATCTGCAATACACTAAAAAGAAAACTCGCCAACCACTAAAATTCAAACAATTCTATCCAATACCTGGGGATGCTGCTAAATGTTTCTAACCCTGAGTTGGCCGACATTGTTCACATACGATATGAGAAATTATGGATTTTATAGTTGAAAAAACGTGTTGTAATCATGGTTAACCTATATAGTTTCTATTGATGCCTTATGTTTTGTTAGCGCCAAGTGCAAAATCAGCCTACAAGGAAGCGGTATCATGATTAATATTTCTTTCTTAAATTAGTAACGCCAAGATAGTGCAAGTCTGCTTTTGATTGATATATATATTAGGCCAGAAAACAAATTAAACACAATGGAAAATAATAATAATAATAATAATAATAATAATAATAATAATAATAATAATAATAATGAGGACTTTGTACAGAGCCTAATATTTAGAAGCTCTAAGCACTTTACAATGCTAGATAACACATACAAACATATATAAAGACATGATTACAAAAAACAAACACCATGAAATTAGATTAACAAATTAAATAAAATTAACAGAGCAAAATGGTATTTATGTCCTTTGTATACATTCACTGTTCATAAACTTTTCAGATTTATAAATATGATGAATTTAACTTATTTATTTCTCATTCGACAAGAACTCTTCCTTTAATATTACTCTAAGGTGTGAACAATTTTATAATAGTAAATCAAGGTACCAACTTTTCAGTTTGGAGTGCATGTGTTTTCAAGAAAGAGCTTTCTCGACAAACTAAAAGCATCAACTTCGCACTATGGAAGGACAAGTGAAAGAAAAAAAACTTGTGCAAATTTATAGTTCAAAAAGGCCGATAAGGAAATACACAGTTTTCACCAATAATTTTTTCCATTACAAAAGAAATATTGCTAATAAGAACTACAGTTATCTGTAGATCTCCAATGCTTTTGTAAGCTATATGACGTGATCAACAAAAATTGCAAAAGAACTCGTTGTCGAAACTCATACGCAATTTATTTATGGCATTGTATGTATGTATATATGTATCTTATTTTGGATATGCATGCCTGTGCGTATGTATTTATGTATGTGCGTATCAAGGTAGGTATATATTGTGGGCAACCAGCAGGTATGAATGTAAATTGAATCCGTTTTTATTATATTGGTTTGGGATTAAATGGAGAGGAAAGAGAAACATTATTATAGACTGGTAACTGATAAAAGGTAAAATAGCAATACACAGACAATTGGCGTGTAATTAACCCCCAAAATTTGTAGGAAACCTATGATAAGTTCAAAATATTCATTGGTTGAATACTGAAGTTTGAGTCTGAATCTTAAGCCTTTTCAGTGAAATCCATCGAATTGTATGATTTTAAACCTTTGCACGAAATCATAATAAACTCAGTAATCAGCATTTTCTTTCCATGTTGGTAGCTTTAAACACTGACAATAATATATTATTGCTAAACAGCTGCTCGTTTCAGAATTGTATCGGTAGTGAATATTACTACCACTGAGATTAAGAACTCGTGTACATTACACAAGAACATTATTCATTCCTTCCCAATAGATAAAGATATCAGGCATTCTAGAAAATACGTTGCATAGCTTAGAAGCCAACACATATGGGAAACTAAGGCTGATTGGTGTAGATGTGTAGGGTACATATCTTGATGAAAAGAAAACACAATTATGGTTTCCCACCAGGCACGAACATTTGGCAAATATCCCGTTGTTTATGTAGAAAACTTTAACAAGCATCGCATACAGGTTTTATTTTGTATGCAAACTTGTTCATACAGAAGAAAATTAGCGAAAATATGTGAGAACTTTTTAGAGATAAACACAAATAGAGGCCATGCGTGTCATTATATGCGACTTCTTGATCATTCTTTTTATAAGCATATATATATATATATATATATATATATATATATATATATATATATATATATATATATATATATATGTGTGTGTGTGTGTGTGTGTGTGTATTTTTACGACCCTATGGTCTAAGACAATTGTAACATAAAGAAAGTGAAACCAAGAAATCAAGTAAAAATCAACAAGCAATTTATTATTTATTTCTAGATAAATAAAATGAAAATCAAAAGACACTTACAGTAACGTGAATTAAAATCCAAATAATCCAATAAATTTAATTGTCCCAATCACAATTCCTAAATATATAACGTTCTGAGTGAATTACTGTATCCTTGAATGTGCTTATGTTCCAATAGTCTTTACTGTACTGATGTGCTAGTAGTCTTTAATGTGCTGATGTGCCAAAATGAAATGCTCCAGAATATATTTGAATAAGTTCACATAAATCCCAAAATCATCAATTCAAAATCCAAAAGTCTATGAGCATTTTATTAATCCAATTAATATTTTAAATAATTCCTATCTCTCAATTTGGAATGATTTTTCGCAACTGTAACGATTCTTTTCAGACTGATGGTCAAGCAGAAACTGAAAACTGTCCACTAAACATGGTATATATAAAGATAGGTCACATGAGAGAATGTTCTAGAACATTGTATGGTGTATGTGACTTTTAACACATAATTCAAAAGGAAATTCCAGTTTTATCTGTAAACAAAATAAACCCTGATCTCAAATTGAATAAACAACTTGTTTACCAAAACCGTCCTTGAATTTAAATACTAAGTAAACAACCGAATTCAAGGACAGTAGCTAATATGTGAACCTTATAGATAACATTACGGTTTGAGCAAATATTATAGTCAAGAAACATTTATAATTTCCTAAAATATTTATACCATTATACAAACATCATACATAACAATATATATATATGTATATAGAATCTTGATTGATTGATTAATATATCGATAGATTGATATATAGTTTCATTTAAAATTTATATAATTCATATGTGCTCATTCTTATATAAGTAAAAGTCTATGCAAAAATTTTAATCTCTAAAATTAAGTACTTTATAAGATGAGCGTCTGATATTTGATGGCAAGAAAAAATTGTCTCAGTAAAGGTTGTGTGTAGGGTAGGATGTGTTCGTTGGTGAGGGGATTGATGGGTGTATGTGTGATTGTGCGTTGATGGATGGCTGAGTAGGCGGGTGTTGAGGAGGATGCAGACAATCGCTGATTCACAGAGTCCCCGTGCGTCATACAATTGAATAGAAGACCTGCATTATGACCCATTTTTACGAATAGTGATGACAATAGATATAGCTTATTAAAAGTAACATCAAGCAGGTGATCGCTTCTTCTATAGGAATTCTTAATGAAATTTCACCCACTAGCCTCAAGAAATATTATTTATAGGCAGGACTTGGACACCTTATGTATCATAGGAAAGGGCAATTTGTGCAGCGAATGACACGGAGCTAGTTTATAAAGGTGAGGAGACTAATCTAGTTTAACATAGGAAGATGAATTCAGATACAATTCAGGACTAACAATAATAAAGTGAAGATTTATACCTTGTCGGATATTGTTATCCGATTTGAATTTTCATTTTACAATGAAATGATTTTAACCTATAAAACTATCCAAGATTTGCTTATTTTATTTTTAGGACTGAGGTTAATCGTTAGCTAATATAACAAACTGATGATAGTACGCTTGCAAAGTGATTACGTTTAATATTTCACGAATGCTTAAGTCATGAAAAGCACGAGAGATCAAGTGGCTTTCTAAACATTAGACACCGGCAAATTATAAAGCATAATCTGTATTGTCACGAATCTAGGTCCTAATATATATAACAGAAAAAAAGTGAAACAAATAAAGTCATGTAAAATCAACAAGCAATTTGTTTCCAGACAATTAAAGTGAAAATTCAAAAGACACTTACAATTTGTGAGTTAAATTCCAAATAATCCTAAATGTCCTAATCATAAGTCCATAATAATAGAATGTTCCGAATGAATTCCAATAGCCTTGAATGTCCTGATGTTCCACAAAGATGTAATCCAGAATGTATTTGAATGAGTTCACATAAATCACAAAATCATTGATTATTCCAAAAGTCAATGAGCACTTAATTAATTCCAATGAATTTTTTAAATAAATAATTTCTCGCAAATTATATTTGATTTCAACAACACAACTATAATACTAAAATAGATTCCTAACAGACTGAGCTTGAGAATCGGAGGTCTAGAACAGGAATGAATTTGTTTACCAAAATTTGTATATAAATACACATGCCTACATGACCTATGTCAGATCAGAATATGAATAATTATAATGGAAAAATATCGGCCTACCTGACATATGTCACAAAAGTCTAATTACGAAATGCCTATGAAAATACTGACCTACCTGACACATGCCACAACAGGACATGTTGCGAAATACTATGTAAATAACTGGACAAATGGTAAGTATATATTTTCAAATAACCATACAAATTAAAATCATAGACAAAAGTTAAGTATACAAACTTCATACATAACACCTCCCCTCATAAAAAAGGAAGATTTGTGCAATCAAGCTTTCTTTAAAGTATGCATCTGATACTATAATAATAAAAATTACATAGGAAAATGTCTTATGAATGACACTCAGCTGAATTACACAAACTATGCACAACATAAAGCTATATAGTACTTGTACACACGGGATAGTGCATCTTCAATCACATGTTCTTTCCCTTTATGTGTCTAATCTCAATGTTGTATTCTCGCAGCATTAAACTCCATTTCAACAATCTCCGATTTTTATCTTTCATTCTGTTAATGAAAGTAACGGGATTGTAATCACTGAATACAATAACCGGAGAAAGAGCCGAGGTAACATACACTTCAAAATGTTGTAAAACAATATAAAATCCAAACATTCCTTCTCAATTGTGGAACAATTTTTCTGGTGCTTGTTTAGTTTTTTAGAACATTAGCACACAGGATGATCCACACCATTTCTATCTTCTTGAATCAGTACGCCATCAACCCCTACATCACTTGCATAAACGGTCATTTTAAATAATTGGCAGAAATTTGGTACAGAAAGAACTGGTGCATTCTTAAGCATGGCATTTAATTTATCAAAAGATTCCTGACACTGGTCAGACCAATGAAACTTGGATTTCTTATTTAACAAATTTGTCGAAGGTTCGGCAATTATGTCAAATTTTAAAAAAAATTCCGATAATATCCAGCCAAACCGAAACCTCGCATCAGTTGCTTCTTACAAACAGACACTGGGATTTCAGAGATAGCTTTGACCTTAGGTTCTAAGGGTTTAACTTGAACTCGTCCCACAATATGCCAACAAAATGCAACAGAAGCATGGCAAAACTCACTTTTGCTTAAATTAATCTCCAGATTTGGTTCACTGAATCGATCGAAGAATTTCCGAATGGTTTCCATGTGATTTTCCCAAGTGTCCCTGCAGATGATGAGGTCATCGATGTACGCCTTACAGTTATCTAGACCAGATGTTATCATGTTCGTAAGACGCTGGAATGTTGCAGGTGAATTGTTCATACTAAATGACAACTTTATATTGATATAGCCCATCTTGAGTTTACAATGCTGAAATTTCTTTTGCTCTTTCCATGAGTGGAATTTGCCACAATCCTTTCAAAAGGACAAACGTGGCGACATATTTCGCATTTCCAATTTTAATAATGCAATCATCCATTCTTGGCATTGGAAATGAATCCGTTTTGGTGACACTGTTGACTTTTCTAAAGTTAGTACACATGTAGAATCTATTATCTGGCTTAGGCACAAGAATAAATGGTGAACTCCAGTTACTTTTACTTGGTTCTATGAAATCATTCTCCGATAAATTTTAAATTTCTTTTTTCAAATATTCCTGTTTGAGAGGATTCATCCTGTAAGGATGTTGTTTCACAGGTGTAGAATCTAAAATGTTAGCGTCGTGATAGATTTTATTTGCTCCTGTAGGAACATCAGGAAACAAGTGCTCATACTCATATAATAGCTGTTCTAGTTCACTCCTTTCCTTTGGTTGCAAATGTGACAATTTCTGGTCCAGATTGTTTAATATTTCCGAATTCCGAAGTTTGGTTAAACCAGAGTCACTATAGTCTGATCTACAGTTAGATTGTATTCCATCGTTGACATTCTCATTGTGTGGGACAGGTACAACTAGATTGATAATATAATTAGCTGGGATATCCCTGTCAAAATACTCCTTTAACATATTTATGGGACAAAGTTGTTTCTGTTTCCACCTCCCATGAGTATTTATGAGATAATTTAAGTCATTTACTTTCTTTTCAACGGTATAAGGACCATACAGTTTAGCCCGAAGGGGATTTTGAGGTATGGGATAGAGAGCCAGAACGTTATCACCAGACTGAAAACTCCTTTTCTGTGTAATTCTGTCATACCTTAATTTCATAATTGACTGAGTAGAGTGAAGATTAGATCTTACTACTTCACAAGCCTCTCACAACTTATAGATGAAATCAGAGACATAGTCAAGAAGATTAATCTCTGAATCCTCATTTGACTGAAGTTTCTCTTTCAAAACTTTCAATGGTCCACGGACAGTATCACCAAAATCCAGTTCAAAAGGACTATAACCCAATGACTCTTGAACTGATTCCCTAACAGCAAACAACAACAAATGAACACCCTCATCCCAATCCTTTCCTGTATCAATGCAATATGAACGAATCTTAATCTTCAAAGTTTGATGAATTCCTTCAAAAGCCCCTTAATATTTAGGGTGATAGGCAGAAGATTTAAACTGTTGGATGCATAACTCATGCATAACTTGTTGGAAAATTCCAGACATAAAATTTGACCCTTTGATCGAACTGGACAGATTTGGGAAGGCCAACAAGTGTATAAAAAACTTTACCAAAGCTATTAAAATAGCTTTAGTTTTAATATTTCTCAAAGGAATTACCTCCGGAAATCTGGAAGACGCACACATGATGGTCAACAAGTATAGGTTGCCTGTCTTGGTCTTAGGTAAGGGACCGACACAGTCCGCCATTATTCTGCTAAATGGCTCTTCAAAAGCAGGAATAGGTTGCAGATGAGCCTTAGGTATCTTCTGATTGGGTTTTCTTACCATTTGACAAGTGTGACAAGATCTACAGCATTTAGAAACATCACTTTTAAGTTTCGGCCAATAAAAATGATTTAAGATCTTGTGATAAGTCTTATTGACTCCTAAATGAGCAGCCAAGGGAATTTCATGGGCTAAGAATTTCCTGTCGATATGACTTAGGAACAACAATTTGATAGTTCACTGACCACTCGTCACCAGCGGGTACCTCAGGTGGTCTCCATGTTCTCATAAGGACCCCATTCTTTACAAAGTAGCAATCTGGGACTTGTGTGGCTTCAGTTTCACTAATAGCCCTCTGAAACAAACAGGAGATCTCAGGATCTTGATTCTGTTCGACAACGAGTGATTGTCGTTTGTCACATTGATTAGAATAGAGAGAATGAATTGTAAAAAGAGGATCACTGTGATCAATACCTTTTGATTGATCAATATAAGGAGAAAGTGACCTCATCAAAAGACTGACCAATAAATGTGTCAGATAAAGGAATAATTTCCTGATCAACATCATTCTCAAGAGCATTTTTTGCCATAGCTCTAGTAACTGCACAAGCAGGACACAAATCAGGGATTTCAATCTCAATAGGATCAACTCTTTGATCCAAACAAGGATTGTCAGTTACAAGCGGATTAACCACGACCTTATCTCCAGCTAGGTCATTGCTTAGTAACAAAGGGATACATTATATAGGTAAAGAAGTCACTGCTCCAACAGTCACAGGTCCGGAAACTAAGTCTCATGCCAAATTGACACAATGGAGAGGAACATTTACAGAGCCGCATTCTACTCCTTGAATAAGAACACATTTAGTAGCAGAAGACTTCTCAGACAGAGGCAAAGTACTTGATAACAAAGGACTTTGAGACGCTCCTGTGTCCCTTAATATTTTAATAGGGGTAGGCTTGGCAGAATCACCAATAATTGATATAGAACTTTCTGACATGAATTCCCAAAATAGAATCAGACTGGGGTTTCTTTGACCGAACAATAGTGTTGCTTTCAATACAAGATCATGACCTTGACCTTTTTGAAATAAGAGCATTTGGAATACCTCTGTCTTTATTCTGTTGCTTATTTTTCAACATGTAACAATTATAAATGACATGCCCTTTCTTCCTACAGTAAGTGCACTTAGGAAGAGATACAAATTTCTGATCAGTCTAAACAGATGTTTGATTTTTACAAGTTGTACTATTTTGAAATTTAGAAGTACTCGTTTAAGACTGAGATGATTTGTTACCAAAAAACTGCTGAGAGGAAGACTTACTGACAATATAAATTTTGTGAGAAAAGGAATACTCATCAGCTATGCTAGCAGCATTTTCCAAAGGTTCCACTATCTGCTAGTCAAGATAGGTCTTGACATCACTCTGGATGCACCTCTTGAACTCTTCAATTGATACGAGCTGTCTGAGGTTATCGTAATCTTGATCAATCTTCTTGGCCGAGCGTCACCTATCAAATAGTTGTTCTTTTGCCCTTGCAAATTCGACATGGGTTTGTCCAGTTTCTTTTCTACAATTCATAAACATGTGTGGATATGCCTCAGTTACCAACTCTTAACCCCTCAAGATGTATTCCTCAATCACATCATAATCAGTACGTTGTTGTACCGATAGTGCAATGTTGACTTCACGTGCTTTGCCTATAAGTACACTTTGTAGTAATAAAGTCCAAGGCTCTCTGGGCCATTTTAAGTTTTCAGCAATTTTCTCAAAATGAAGAAAGTAGTTATCTACTTATTTTCCTGAAAAGGGGATACCAACCTAATATATCTGGTAACATCAAAACCTCATCTTGTGTGTAAAAGGGGGGGGGGGAGTGTTCCGCTTGCCAGTTCTAATTCTTTTAATCTATATTGCATTTCCCTTTCTTCTTGCTCTCTCTCTCTCTCTCTCTCTCTCTCTCTCTCTCTCTCTCTCTCTCTCTCTGAATCTGTTATTTCCTCTCATCTCTTTCTCTCTCTCTTTATCTGTACTCTGTATCTGTCTCTCCTTCTCCTCTCTCTGGATCTATATTTCCATCATATCTTTCTGAAGCTGAAGCTTCCTTAATTCCAATTCCAGCTGGGATTTTTTTGCTGTAATTCCCTTAATTTCCTATCAAAACCAGATCAGACTTACCAATCAAGCCTAAAGAACTGTTATCCAAAATGTCCTTTCCTACTAAATACGGAATCAAAATACTCTGTATCTCTTGTTTTGTTAAATATGATTTCGCTTCAGAAAGGTCATAATGTCTGGTAAGTTCAAGCAACTCATCCTTTTTCATTGACTCTATCCCTACCTGGGTAGGATTTGAAACAAACTTCTCAACTATAGATGACATTATAAATGCTTACAGGTTTCACTAAAGATTTCTCACATATATGAAAAAAAAATTGTTATCATGGACAATGAAAATTCCGAAACAAAGTCTATTTAAATTTAAAAGGCAATACTCAGATCCCGGACGAGTCCCTAATTTATGTAAATAAAGTCAAGTAAAATCAACGAGCAATTTGTTTCAAGAAGACTACAGTGAAAATTCAAAAGACACTTACATTTTGTGAGTTAAATTCCAAATAATCCTAAATGTCCTAATCATAAGGCCAAAATAATAGAATGTTCGAATGAACTCCAATAGCCTTGAATGTCCTGATGTACCACAAAGATGTAATCCAGAATGTATTTGAATGAGTTCACATAAACTACAAAGTCATGTATTAATCAAAAGTAAATAATTCCTCTCACATTATATCTGATTTCAACAACACAACTGTAAATACTAAAATAGATCTGTAAACAGACTGAGCTTGAGAATCGGAATTCTAGAACAAGAATGAATTTGTTTACCAAAATCTGTATATAAATACACATGCCTACATGACCTATGTCAGATCAGGATATAAATAATTATAATGGAAAAATATCGGCCTGCCTGACATATGTCACAAAAGTCTAATTACGAAATGCCTATGAAAATACTGATCTGCCAGACACATGTCACAACAGGACATGTTGCGAAATACTATGTAAACAACTGGACGAATGTTAAGTATGTATTTTCAAATAACCATACAACTTACAATCATAAACAAAAGTTAAGTATATAAACATCATACATAACATTATGATTAACATTATTTATTATATAACTCGTGAGAATTATTTCACTCGACCGTTTCGCTCTTAGCAAATGAATGCGTTATTTATACCGTAAATAGTACAAAATACGAAGCAACTATCACCTTCCAGTAGATGAAACGTCACGTGTCATAACGTCATACAATCTCGAGTATTAAAACGCGGATAAATGAGCACCTTCGATATTTCAAGGAGTTCCTAGAAGAGCATTTGTACGTATTACAGCCCTCATATGACCAGCAATTATCCAATAGCTTCGGTTTTGGAAATCGCTGACTGAATATATTAGATATAACGTTGAAGGTTTTCTACAATGACATTGAAAAGTGACCACGCGCAAGTATTTTATCACAAACTGTTGATATTGCAACACGTGATTGGTTTTGTAACGGAGATGGCAATTGTGTTGATTTTGCACGTTTATTAATTTTTTTAAATGTGGGTCTTTTTGTTTTGTTTTTCTCTTGCTATATAAGACTTAGGTCGAATATTTCAAATCTTTGTTCAAATGAGATAGAATTTTGAACATTCAACCTATGATAATTCACATGACTGTAGGTGACGTTAGACAACATGCACAGATAAATGTGTTATGACGGATAGAAGACAAAATTAATAATAGTGCGCCCACGGGTTCAACAATTTCGGCATTGGCATGCAGCAATTTAGGGTAAGATTTTGTTTTCATAATTTAAGGATTTTCTGGATGTATTTGCGGAATTTTGTGGATTTTCGCAAAATTCTTGCGATCACCCTGACATTGACCAAAAACGGAAAGAACTAGTATTGTATGAAATCTAACACATACATTTTTGTTTTCTTTTTCACTCAGGGTATGCCGAAGGCTCTCTTTGGAAGCGCTGTTGACTTTCTCTGCCTGCTTTCCGCGGGATTCGACCTGTCGTTAAAATGTCGGAGGTACAGAATAAACGGGGTATATATATATACGGTGCAGAATACGAACTTTGTGATGGATCCAATCCTTTTCTGGCTGTGTCTATACAGGACGATGTCCCTTGCTGCGTATGTAGACCTCCCAACATAACTACCATCATGATCCGGTAGAACTGACTGCTACATGAGATAGATGATATAATATTCTGGGTATCTGATGTCGAAGTATTATAGTCACCCTGGGGTGTCAAACTACGTGTGTCTAGATGGAAATCCGGAAGCGATATTTCGCCGATCTGCAGACTACAACGGTCAGCATTTTTCGTAATACAGACACGTTATGGGTCTTTGCCTCGTATTTCATGTATTGAAGGACAAGTCATACCATGCGTTGTTTACTCAAAATAAATGAATTCATCATGACCGTTTAGCTGCTTGAATAAGAACTAAGCAGACAAGAAATCCGCAGGTTAACAACATGACCCCACGGTCTTGTATGCTATTGTTTCTCCCCTTGCATCACCCGTTCCACACTTGGAGTGCTACAAGCGTACCACCTGCTCAACCAGATTTCGCGATATTGATGCAAATCCAATGAATTAACTAAAATCTATTTCAAACTAATAGGTATATATCTTAAGGCGTTGACAAAGAGTTGCACGTGATTCTATACACTAGTACTGACGCACGCGCTAATACTGTTACACGGAGACGACATCACCTGCTGGTACTTTCCGTGTCGTCTTATACAAGTTTGAGGATGATACGATTGTTGAGGACATTTCGGTCCCCTAAGAGCGACAATGCAAATTTTTGGGTATTGACTAGCGTGACTGCAAGCAATAATAGCAACTTTATGTACATAGTTCTAAAAAAAATGTGGGTGTTAGACATGTCCTTCGTGTGTTGAAAGATTTGTACTGCTTATACTGTATGACGAGTTACGACATATGCTACAAATAAATGCTATATGGTTGCGTGTATACTGTTTCGTTTTTTTTCAGTGATAAGATTCATTGCTCTTGAATAAACCACTATCTCTCGAGGTTTGTCTCTGCTCTTAATATCCATCCCCTATTCTCTTACCCCTTCACTTATACAATTGCAGACGATGGATTAAGATTATACGATAGTATTGCCGATCAACAATATACTGTTGAACATGTCCCAAAGCTTGAAGTCCCTGTATTAAAACTATACAAGGAGTTGTGTGACATTTGACACAAAGACCCATTAATGTAAGCACGCACTGTTGCACTGAGAAAAAAGCATTAGATAATTCTAGTGCAGTTTACATAAAGTCTATGTGTATTACGTTATTCAACAGATTATTCTAACGTTCTCTTACATTTTGAAGCCAGTAGTATGTCAAAATGAGACATAATAATATGTTAGCATGCAATTATATCTTAATAAAACCATTCCTATAACTTTGTAGAGTTCCGTCCTTTAATTTGCGCAAAAACTCTTCTTACATGCATACATATCTACATACAGAAACACATGCATACGAAACCTACATACCTACTTTCTTACTTACTTATTTACTTACTAATGTGCATTTATATAGTTTGAGATACATATTTGTGATAAGGTATTTCGAATAAATGTTTACTCAGTTTTGACGGTATACTTGGTAACGGTCTTGTTGTATGTGTGTATCTGTGAAACAGAGAAAAAATCCAAATCGCAATTTATTTTAAATGTCACAGAACGTTAGGCTGACTTAAGTCAGACGCAATGTGTGATCCTTTCCGCTTCTTCCACTTTCAAAATTGTAACTATTATTATCCAGATGTATGAATTAAAAATTGATATATAACATGGTTATCTATTAATTAAAGTTTTGAGATTCGCAGAGGATCGAAGCAATATATTTTTGTCTCCCTGGGTTAAGAGTTCATCACCAGGTTCAAATTCAATGCATTCACAATATGTGCATCGTTTTGCACATTTTGAATTAGCAGATCTATGCTTCCCTTTTATATTGGACTAAATCAAGCGAACTTAATCAAGGAAAGCATTACATAAAGTCTACTGCTATGTTGTGCAACTTAAGTATTTTGGCAACACATAGTCAACTTATCCCAAGCCTGTTAGGCAATGAATAATTAAATGAATATAAAAGGACGTTATATTTTAATCTGACAGACATTGGCAATCAGTTCATAAAGTGCACACCTCTCTATAATGCATGCACCATGCTGCAATTTGATATGAGTACTGAAGAAACAATAAATTACCGTAGGGGATGTGGAATATGTTTCATTAAGCATATAAAGTAGAAACAGCTACAAAATGAGACAGGTTTGGATGCAAAAGCCAGTATCTTCTTCGGTACCACAAGACCACACATATCAACCTTATTGGGTTTGCCTGTACATTACATGCTTTGGTAATGTTTGTCGCTCAGAGGTTTTTGTTTGCGCTTCTTGTTATCAGTGTGCAAATGCACCAAGTCCAACCGTCCGATGCTTCGCATGATTGCCCTAGATTTGACTATGAGTACAAACTGTTAGAAAAACTTCTAAAGGTTGAATTAATGTTGAGAGAAATGGAAGCTAACATGATGCAGTTTCATGACAAACTGGAAAAAAACAGACGCTATATCATGAGGTAAGCATTCGACTTTCTTCGATTGTTTAGATGCATCATTTTTTTAAACTCCTATCTCACCAACATATGACCATCCTGGTTTTTTTAATTTTTCGAACAACCGTAGCTCACTAAGATGCGACTCCTACTATTTATATTTTCCGGAAGAAAACCTGGCTCACCTTATTTAAAATACAGGCATAAGTTTTAGAACATTGAGTCTGAAATAAAAGTTAGATAGCAAAGGTAACAAGCGCTTCAAACATTTAAGAGGTTATTGATTACTAAATTAGACTGAAGAACTCGAGCCTAATAAGAGTTCTGCATTTATACCATTTATATACCTTTTTTAAAGTTACTTTCACTGATTACTTGAATTACTCAATGTATAAGTAACTTCTGTGATTGGGTCTGAATGCTCAAAACTTCAGTATAATCTAGTAACTGTTATTTTAGACTGCATGTTGTGAGAAAAATATGCCTATATTCTAAATACGGTGAGCCAAATTTCTTTTAAAAAAATAATAAAGCTTCGATGGTCACAGGATGGTGAGCTAAATGTTTTAAAAAAAACGATGAAAGTAGTAATCATAACTCTAGACGACTGTGTTTTGTCAAATTTCTAAAATGGTGAGGAGTCCCATGCTGGTCAGCTAGGATATATATATATATATATATATATATATATATATATAAATTTTCAATGAGGTGCAAATTGGGTTCTAATAAGCTCGATTAAATTTCAGGAAGGAAGTTTATGGTAAAGAATGTGTCGCCTGTTCAAAATTTAGCGTTGTCACTATGGTAATTATATGCGATTAAGGGTCTGTTTCAGTGTTCCCTCATTTGGCAGAAGTTACAACTTGGTCTTTATCCTTCTTTATAATGTTTCAATTTTTATTTCAAAGCGTGGTTTGTACACTGAAACATTCCTTCATATCATTGAATACGCTAGTTTTACAAAAGGAAACAAAACAGTTTTGCATCATGAATGCTTCCTTTTAAAAAAAATATAAAAAAACGGGGAAGGGTATGAGAGATAACCCAGCTCTTGATATACGTATTGGAAATAAATGTAAAGTTTTACCTATGAATCAAAAGGTCAGTTTGTTCTAGCGGATTTTATGTTATAGGAATATAACTTCAGCTGATGTCGTGTGTTGAGCCATTAGGAATAAACCGAACGCTTTTCCGTTGTTTATTATACTTAGTCTAAGCAACGATGATCGTTGTTGTTACGACTCTATGGTCTAAGAAAAATGTAACAAAAAGAAAGTGAAACTAACAATGTATGTAAAATCTACAAACAATGTATTGCTAGACAATTAAAATGAAAATCAAAAGACACTTACAGTAATGTAAATTAAAATCCAAATAATCCAATATTCCTAAGTGTCCTAATCACAGGTCCTAAATATAGGATGTTTTGAATGAATGAATGTTCCGTTTGAATGGGTAGTCTGGAATGTTCTGATGTACCAACGATAATGTAATCCATGTCATCTTTGAGAATGTCCACAAGTATCCAAAAGTCATATATTTAAATCCAAAGGTTAATGAGCACTTGAGGTAACTCCAATGAATGTTCCAATAAATAATTCCTTTCGAATTATGAATACAGCAATACAGCATTACGGCATTACAAGCCTTACGAGATTACAAGATTACAGCACAGCTATGATTCCAAACAATCTGATGATTCCAAAGACTGATCATAAAAACAGATGTTTTTTAAAACATAATTTAAAATTGGAATGAATATAATGCGTTTCGCTAGTTCTTATATACTATTTGTAAATTGCCTATTTCACAACAGGAAACGTGTCATATTACGACCCAGAATTTAATACTAAGTGCGTCTTTCGAATGGAAATTTCCTCAAGAATGGCCAACAACTCTGACCTTGAACTCAAATGTAGTCAACATTTTTGTTGACAACTTTAATCAAACTTAAAGTTCGACTTACTATTTGACAGAATTTTAAAGTACAGTTACAGACCTAAAGTTTAGGCATATTATAGATTCTATATACATAACATTGTAAAGGCTTTAAAACTTACCGCGAAAGAAATATAAATGTACAGCCCATTTATTTTGCGCCTCTTTCACCAGAATAAAATGCATATAGCTCAAACATATCTGTTTACCTTTTCTATGAAGCATATGAAGTTGGGCTGCAAGTTCTCCAAAGTAGATAAAAGCCTCATCTACAGTGCTAATTATTATCTACTTCAGTCAGAGAGAGAGAGAGAGAGAGAGAGAGAGAGTGAGAGAGAGAGAGAGAGCGACAGACAGAGAGAGACAGAGACAGAGATAGAGAGAGAGACAGAGTGAGAGACAGAGAGATAGACAGAAAGAGAGAGAGTTTATTTTATTTAATAAATCGTGTTTTCTAATCTAACTGGGTACGAAGCGCAAACGCCTATTTATTTGTGTTTAAAATAAATCTACACGGAAACTAAGTAAATGACCAATAGGAATGTGACAGCTGTTATCGAAACCTAGAAAAGAGATATTACACACATGATTTGCAAGTAAAAGATTGTGTGATAAATTACAACAGTCGAAAAAGAATAATTTAAAGGCGCTGGTAAAAATTGATACTTAAAGGGTTGTAAGACTGGTGCAGAAAAATAAGTTTCCCTCCGGACAACATCCATTCACAATGGCAGTCTGTGTGTGTGTATGTGTGTGAGAGAGAGAGAGAGAGAGAGGGGGGGGGAGAGGGGAGGATATGTAAAGCGACTATTTTACGTGTTGCATTAAATTATGACATAGAAAACTAGACAGAAAACGACTAATCTTCCATACGTCATATAAAGTTGCGGATTGTAGTTTAATTACATAGTTTTGAAGTACACTGTAGCAAAGTTCTAGTGCTTAGGTGATATGAAAAATGTAACCTACTTTTGTCCCGATGTATGCTGAATGTAAATGTTGGTGATGTCCTAGGCGCGGTGACAAAAATGTAAATAGAAACAGCACGTGCCCCTGTGAAAATAAACAAATTAGCTAACAGCATACTGGTAAATGTTCAGCCAATTGTTGTCAAGACTGCGTGTGCTGCATATCAGTCCTGCTAATCTCTTGCAATTTCTCCCGGCGCTGATACGCATGCATCCACATTTACATCCGCCGTTGGCTGAAACGAATTGTGGGTTGCTTTTTCGGTCCAAAAGAGTAATTGTTTTCAACTTCTAAAAACCAGGCCTTTGCCATAATACACTTTACAATTGTATAAGCAAACTATTTAATGCTAACAGATTTTCCGTCAAACATTTTATGTTTTGAATTGTCTTTAAAAATAAAGTAATCAGTCCCTATGAAGAAGAGAAAAATTGATAAATGATGACCCATTTTGGTTCTATATAAGTGGTTTCTTTGAAAGATGGTCAAACTTTTCATACGCTTTAAAAAAATCTCTCATTGCAATGTCTAATTATTTTTCTTTTATTACGAGATGAGTTCTTCAAATAATCTTGTCCTGGAATTGTCAATTCAATGTATAAATGGAAAACGACAGAATGCACAGTATGCTTCTAAATTTAATACGTAATTACTGCTCGTTTCCCCTTTCTCTCGTCGTCCTTGTAATTCTGGAGAGGTCTGGAGCGTAAGATTAGTATTTTTCATGAATTACAGTCCAGTCAACTTGGATTATAATGAAATCGGAAAAAAAATAATTTTCTTATATTTATAAAACAAAATAAACTTCAGGCTGCAAAATCTTTGCTTTTTTTCTCATTTTTTAAAAAAATTTGAATAACGAACAAAAAAGCAAATTGTCTATTAAATGTATAAATGGAAAACGACAGAATGCACAGAATGCTTCTAAATTGAATACGTAATTACTGCACGTTTCCCCTTTCTATCATCGTCCTTTTACTTCTGGAGAGGTTTGGAGCTTAAGATTAGTATGTTTCATGAATTAAAGTCCAGTCAACTTAGCTTATAATGAAATCGGAACAAAATAATTTTCTTATATTTATAAGAAAAGAATCTTCAGGCTGCAAAATCTTTGCTTCTTTCTCAAAAAATATTTAATTTGAATAATGAACAAAAAAGCAAATAAAAAGCAACACAAAACTGAATATTTGGAGATAATGAAGAAAACTATTTACCCATAATGAATTAATTGTTACAAGAGTGACTTAACTAGAGCGAATTACCCACTTATCATCAATCAAATGTACTAAAAATGAACGTGGAAAGTTTTGGACTCCAACATTTTAAGCAGACACTGACAGATCGTTGTCTGGTGAACATTCAGTTTAGCCGTATATCCCGATTAAATAATTGACATGACTTCTATATACAGATTACTACCAAAGGTGAGTCTAAATCTCTTCTTAAATGGAAATTATGAAATTTGGGTACACTAAAGTGTTTTTAAATGTCCCAATTAATTCGTTATTTACAGGGTTGACTGAAGATATTATTCATCCAAAACAATATTCAATCTTGATCACTTACCAATTAGCATAGCATTAGCACGTAATCATTTCGAAAACACCGTTGAATCACCCCATAATAGCAGTGGGACTTAAAGGGTTTTAAATTTAAACCCTAGGCACGAATAAAAGAAAATGCAATGTACATAAATACGACCAACAACTTCTAGCTTCAAGAACATTTGAAGTACACGTTCAGAAACAAATTGTGGTCAAGAACACACACGACTCGCCTATTACTCACTTGGTGACGTAAAATGATATATTCTACATGCCGGACGTAGAAATAACTGTTGTCATGATTCCAATATCAACCATTCGAGAGATAACTCCAATAATAATATGTAGCAGTGTAATGTAAACCCAGCTCAGTCCGTGCAAGGGTTGACAAATTTGTAGCATACTTTCAACAACACTATTGTCAAGCTGCGCATTGAGTAAACCAACATTACAGTTTGTGTAGACTGACAGAATAGTAAAATGCCAAATCGTACTGAGTTCATTCGAGAATGTAACAAAGAAAAAAAGCATCCAAAGGAAAAAGCAACAAAAATTGGTCTCCAGACATTCGTGAGTGAATATTTGCCTGACTTGATACTCCATACGTTTCAAATACAACTTGCTGTAAGTGAGAATTGTAACAATTTAGGATAAACACAATATCTAAATGTCCTCCCTCTGGAACTTCATATAAAATTTATAAAAGATAAAACGTATGTACATTTCTAGCATAAAATGTACCCTTGTCACTATAAACCCACAAAATGGTAACCTCATATTAATTTCCTCTTGCGCCCCAAATCCCGCTAAAATGGTGGCCTATTTTCCTCTCTTCTTTCACTTCACTGGTAAAATTATAAGAATGATGAAGATATTAAGGGGATGGTAGTTTTGTTTAACAAAGAGGGTAGGAACGCTATAGAGGGATTATATGTTTCACTTTATTTATAAGGGGATCATAGGATGGTAGAGGAATATGGAAGGTGTTTTGGGGAAAAACACAACGGGCTGACTGTAAGACTGTCCAATTAGTGACCGGAACGAAAAAAATCTAATTTTACTGATTTGACATTGGACATTTTTTTAAAACTTGCTGCCATTAATGTACGTAGCAATATTTTATAGAGCATCTTACAAATCAAAAAGAATTAGGACAGACCCACACATAATAAACCTACAATGGAATATTCATTTCAATTAGAGTGGAAACAGACCCGCATTTTACATTTCTCGCCAAAAAGACCCAACATGTTGCACTGTTACATTTCCTGACGGACATACCTATTATGTAAAACCAATGAACACAATTTTATTTTTTCAACAAAATCGTTGAAACTGGATGAATTTTCAGAAGGAGTGGTAAAAAAATATAATATGTATGATAATTAAGAATGGTAGTATGAACGACCCAAGCAATTACATGGGAACATGTCTCTAATAGATGCATTGTTCAAACTATTTCCATCTATTTTGAATAAACGGTTGTATAAATGGGCAGAGAGCGATAATTTAATAGATGAATCTCCGACTGAATTTTTAAATATCTGTCTCTCTCTCCCTCTCTCTGTGGTATATTATATAAATTATAAGGGTGGTAGGGGTGTTAGTTTTCACTATAAGCTAAGAGTAGGGAAGTTATAGGAAAATACGGGTTTTATTTTGCTTATAAGGGTATTAAAATCTCTTTTTATGCTCCATATTTTACATCCTACCCTGTGTAGTCAGCAGATGAGTGGGCTTTGGTCAGTTCAAACGTCGCATTTATTAGTACGGGGTAGTTTTAGCATTACATTTCCCGTTAGAGGCCAGAGAACCACAGTTCGACCGAGACAAGTATGCCGTCTAATTCTCTCTCTCTCTCTCTCTCTCTCTCTCTCTCTCTCTCTCTCTCTCTCTCTCTCTCTCTCTCAATCTTTGGATTTGACATAAAATTATATCCGAAGTCTACGATGTACTGTTATGCCAATATATTTATCAAGAAAAACAAATAGGGCAAAAACGTGACACTGAATACTTGTTGCAAAACAAATTGCTGCAAGTGAATTGCTAAATATTTTTAAAAAAAAACAGCTCTCGCCAAACAGACACATTGTAGGTTGACAGAATTATAAGAAACGCAAGAAGCATGTTTGGTACATGTCAAGTCGTACTGCGTTCATTTTACAATGTAGCAAAAGCTAAATTGGTCTTCAGAAACTGTTGAATGAAAATTTACCTGACTTGATACTCACAATGTTTCAAAATACAAGTTGCTACCAGTAAAATACGTACAAATGTTTAGTCATCAAATTTAAGATAGCGTTAATTTATAACCCCTCCCCCACTTGAACTTCACACAGAATTGATAATAGATAAAGATTATGTACATTTCTAACATAGAATATACCCTTGTTAGTATAAACTTCCAAAATGGTAACCTAATTTTATCTTCCCCTTGTATCCCAAAATGGAGGGTATGGCTATAGGCTATGGAGAGATTGGAGGGTTTTAATTTGATTATAATGGAATCCATAGGATGGTACGGGGTAGGGAAGGTATTTTTGTTCAAAATACAACCAGCTGACAGTAAAGCTGGCTAATTTGTGACTGCAACTGAAAAAGATCCAATCTGGCTGATTTGACATTGGATTTGTTTTTTTTAACTTGCTACGAATAACATACGTGGCAATTTTTTTTTTATCTTAAATTTTCGTTAGATTTCAGACAAGCCTACACATGATAAACCTACGACGCAACATTAATTTCAGTAAGAGGGCAGACACACTCGGATGTTACATGTGCCGCAAATAGACCACACAAACTCCATCTATTACATTTTCCGCCAATAGACCTGATATGTTACACTTACATTTCTAGCCATACAGACCCATCATGTGAAACCTATGAACACATTTTTAAATTATATCTCGTCCCTTTACATTTCAACATGGCAGCCTAATGTTAACTTCTCTCTAGAGGATATAATCTTTGTACCCTGTTTAACATAGGATGCCCCCTTGTCCTTATAATATCAAACTATATTATTAATAATTGACTAGTGTCAGGATTTCCACTAATATCTCTGGTGTATCTTTTAAAGTAAGATCTTCGGTATTAAAAAAATACCTACAAAGACCATTTGAGGGATAAGATCACATGCCTTTTCCGCAGCGTTGTCCAAGCAACAAGATTATATCAAAATTGTCAGTTCTAGGAATGATTTTTGGGCCTTGATGTGAACTTTAGCTCATGCCAATCATCCAGGGAGTTTACAATTAAAATATTCACCACTGCACACATGTAGATTATGGAAAATTGTTAACCTTTGACAAGTTTCTTCCAATGTTATGGGTTCCACGGATAAAACTCCGTCGAAATTGAACTGTTGGTTCTAAGACAACCATACCAATTGGGCCTCTGCTGGACAATGGTAATCTGCCCATATGCCCTTTAGATGTCTTTTTTCGAATAATAAACTTTTTTTCAGTTTTTGTTTTATATGTTGACCAGAATATTTACACCTGGATATGTTAGAAAAATGTTATCATCCTAAATAAAATTCTTTGTTGATGCTTGCGTTGACTGAAGCTTAAGTCCAAACTTACCTATCTTTCAGAAGAATCATTCCTTGGAACAGTATGCAGTGGAGAAATACAAAAATAAGATGTGAAAGATATGTTGTCAAAAGTATCTCAAATGGCATGATACCTAGATTCTTTGTTTGTATATCTATTAATATCTTCTTTGAAGTTAATTGCACCAATATGATTGACAATCTTGTTTAACATTGTTAAACGTTTGCCCTGATAACAAATATGTAAAACATACTATAAAAAATTCGCCCAATCTAGTGTCTGTATAATCGTACAAGAAGAAAGGAAAACATTGTATGTTTAAATTTGTCTGCAAGGGATTGCTGCCTTTTTCAAACTTATATTTTTGTGATTTGCAAACATTGAAATAAATATGTAAACAAAAATGTGTTCCTCCCTACAAGACGTTCAGGAATTACTATAATCATTATTGGTATATTTAAGTTCTCTTGCCGACAAATGCTAGTTTTCTGTACGTACAAAATTATTTACAAATGTGGTACAGTTTTATAGTTTGAGTGACGATATTCATTCAAATTCTCATCAAGCGAAAAGTCATGTAAAAGCACTCCACTCGGATTGCTTAGTTTTTGACGCGCAGATGTTAAGTTAAACACAAATCATCTAGCTGATCCAGGACACGCATCAATCTTCGTGAGATGGGAAAAACCACATGTCCAGGCAATGACACAGAGATTGTTTACGAAGGTAAGGACAACTGTGTTTGAATAGACAGGCACATTTTGACACAAATTATCTTACATATGCGAAACTAATGCAAAGAATAATATGGCTATATCCTTCATGCAACTTTTACTCGACTCGAAATCTTACTGTAAAATATTCTGACCAATCAATTGTTTGCATTGGTACATTTCTAGTAAGATTTCCAACTCGGGAATAATATTTAATACTCGAAATACTGAGTCATATTTTATTACTAATGGCTCTGACTGCACACCTAACTCATTATGGGAACAAAATTCTTTACTAAAGTAAAGCCCTATTTAAGAATAATCACAATGTATCTTTTACGATGCGTGATTTTTCTATTGAAATTCATATACTGGCTCCTATGACAGGGATTCTACTAAATAAAGTCGCATAATACGGGCGGGTATTTCTGGATACTCGTTGCGTAAAGTACTATATATCATAGTTACACGTATAAAATTGTTAGTTGAAGTGCTAACCCTGTGTTAGCGTGATTTTTAGAGGCATTTGATATATTCAATCATTTGACTCTTTTTTAAAAGTTACACGACAATCAAATATCCGTCTGTAGAAAGTTCAAACAAGCTAAAGTCAAGGAACTAATGTTCGTTCTAACAAGATAATGTCAAGAAAGAAATGTACACCACTTCCAACAACCTTCTCCCCGGTCGAACTTCCAGACCTGTTTGCAAATTTCTTTCTTGACAAAGTACAAACTATTTTAGATCAGCTTGACAACACATTTCAATCGACTCATCATCACCACACAGTTGTGATACAGAATTTCAAAGACAACCTTTAACAGCATTTCAGCCTGTCTCTACGGATGTCTTACGTACAATCCTGATGAAGAGTGCCGTAAGTCATGTGAACTTAATCCGATTCTGACATCACTTCTAACTTCCCATTCACGAAACAAATCTTAGAAAAAGTTGTTCTGTCCCAATTGCTATCATATATGAATTCAAATAGTCTTTTTAGCAATTTACTGTCTAGATATCACCCTCGCCACAGTACCAAAACTGACATTATAAAAGTAGTTAACGACCTTCTCTCTGCTTTGGATGGTGGAAAGATTACAGTCTTCACTCTCCTTGACTTGTCTGCAACATTTGAAACAATATACTATAATATATTACTTTACCGTCTCCAGCATGTATCTGACATTCGCGATACAGCCTTACTATGGTTCAAGTCATACTTAGTCGACAGGACACAAATTGTGTCCGTAAATGGAAAACATTCCAAGCCAGCTGATATATGTTTTGGTGTTCCAAAGGGGTCTGTTCTTGGAACCGTTCTCTTCATTCTATACACTCAGCCCCTCTCAAGTGTATAGATATTCATCTAGCGTCTCACCAATTGTACGCTGATGACACCCAAACATACAAATCTAGCAACTCAACTGAAGTTGATGCTAACGTCGAAGGCGTAGAGAGGTGCATTTCCGATGAGAAGTCATGGATGACATTTAGCAAGCTGCAGATCAACGATGATAAAACTGAAGCCATTCTTATCACCACACAAAGACGTTTTCATTCCCATCCTTTACCTCAAACAATAAGTATAAGCAACCCCAACATTAGTTTTACACAATCAGTACGAAACCTAGACGTCACTCTCGACAGTTCTCTTTCATTCCACCAAAATGTCATAAACATATGCAAGGCTGCATATCTGGAGCTGAGACGTATCCGCTCCATTCGCAATTGTCTTTCAGTTGATGCCACTAAAATACTTGTGTGTTCCTTAGTACTGTCTAGTCTGAACTATTGTAATTCACTTTTATCTGGTTTGTCTCAGTATCTTCTACAGAAACTTCAAAAAGTTCAAAACACAGCTGCAAGGATCATCCTTAGAGTATCAATAACCAAGCACTCCTCAATCCTGCCATATACCGTCCACTGGTTACCTGTTCGCTCCAGAATCAAACACAACATCTGTTCTCTATGCTCCGTTTCGTTGAATGCTTCCAGTCCAAAATATAAATCGAACCTCACCCACGTGTACATCCCTTCCCGATATTTAAGCTCCTCTTCCGACACTCGTATTCTAATTATTTCCACTATCAAAACGAAGTCCAATGGACAACGTTCTTTTGCGTACCAGGGCCCAGCTACCGGGAACGAATTGCCTGTTGACCTTCGATACAATGACATTGTGATCTCATTCAAGAGTGATTTTAAAACTCACCTGTTTCAACTGCAAGAACAGACTTAAGACTTAGCAATGTTTCCTTAGCTTAATTATTTTCAGCGTGTTTTTTGTTTGTAATTGTATGGTGTTTGTTTGTTTTTATTTTATTTTATTTTATTTTTTTGGGGGGGGGGGATTGTAAACGTGTTCATATATATTTTCTTATGTGTTAACTAATATTGTAAAGCCCTTAGAGCTTCTAAAGATTATTAGCCGTACTAGGTCTTCATTATTACTATTATTATTATTATTATTATTATTGTTATTGTTATTATTATTATTATTAGTAGTAGTAGTATTATATAGTTCATACCCTAGTAAACTGGTAGGGCAAAAGGTTATATTATGTGCGTTGTGGAAGTGCAGTATCTATTTCCTTTCATATAACCAAGAGAGTGAGGTGGCAAGGAGATGTTCTTTCGCCTTCATTATTTAATATATACATTGAAAATGTCAATTATGTGTTGGACCAATGTTACGTAAGGCTACATTTGCCACTAAATGCTTTATTTTTGAACACGTTTAGTTCTGCTGATGATATTTCATTCATAAGTCCTTCTATCGCAGGTTTATGGAAGATATTAAAGATAAGTGAACATTACGCATGTATGATTGATATCATATATCATACACATAAATCGGTATGCATGGTTTTTCATTGAATATTCTCTGAATTACAATCTCCTCCCGCTCAACTTATTAACGGCCCTGTTCCTGCCAGTTATGCGTCTTTCTGTCATATTTTAAAATCCAATCCGTTAGATGATAAAGATATGATGAGACATTACAGATTTGTGTGTACTCGTACAAATATGCATTGACGTAAATTTAAAAATTGTTTTATGTGTATCAAAATTAGATTATTCAAATCGTATTGCTGCACAATGTATTGTGCACCTCTGTGGAAAAACTTCAGTGAGTGTATAAAGAGGCAATTAATCATTGGTTATAAAAATAGTCTTCTGTTACTATTAGGCTTTTCAAAATGGAATAGTGCCTCTACCATGTTTGTATAATATAATGTATTTAGTTTTGAAGTAATAATGAGAAAGTATGCATTTTCAATGATAATAAGACTATTCAATAGCAAGCAATGTTTCTTGAAATCTCTGTGAAACTATGATTTTCGTTTTAGGTCTCGGACTATAGATATATCGAAAAAATTACTTTTTTAAAATGCCTTTCATTATTTTGTTCTAAACAATGACAGATTTATTCAGTAGTTGTATATATGTGTCTGCATATTTGTGCATAAGACACCTAAAACAATTTTATGTTTAATATAATTTTATATTTTAATTTAGATGTAAGAACCATGCAGTCTGAAATAAAGAAGTCTTTTCTTATCTTATCAAAAAAAGCTAACACATTGGCTAGAGACCTGTAGCAACCATTATCTCGCGCAATACTGACTGACAAAACAACGGCTTGCGTATTGCTTGCATTATGACGTTCTCGAAGCAGCGCGATGAGTTTATGGAAAAAATGTAAGTCATTGACCTGCCTGCTAAGCAAATTGTTAGCTACCACTGTCCAGAGTGCCAACGAAAGAAACAAAACAAATGCACAAATGTTAAAGGGGCTCTGACAGAATATTATTTATATACAACAGTAATGGGACATGGGATTAACTACTACATGGATGTCTGAAAAAAACTTTATTTTCCAACATCAACATCTTAATTGTCATGCAAAACATGCGTTATGCATGCCTTTTGCGTTAAGCTTTGATTCCAATTATTCATGTAATGATATAATTGCTTCAAATTCATGAATGAGCGTTATATATCGAGTAGTACCAAATTTAGAATTGAATGTTGTTAGTAAATTACATCAGAGGTAAAGTGATACATTTTATCAATTGCAAATACTGGAACTACAATATAACACATATTCAATCCATTCATAAACACAAAGTAGCCTCTGCAAATCTACATTGTAAGCATCTCGAGAATAATCAATTTTATGCTAAAACATGTGCTTGTCAGCTTGAATAAAAGAATACAGAAACGTAAATTCTCTCTCTCTCTCTCTCTCTCTCTCTCTTGTATCTATTCCTTAATATGTAAATATTTGTCATTTGTCCAGAATTATACTTATCATGTTATGAACATTTTAGTCGATTAAATTAATATTTATGTTCTTAGAAAGTGATCCTCATCCTGGGTTGCAAAATCTCCGCTAAATACATAGCATTACAACCTATTGTACCACGACGAATGTCGCGGGTTTGGTCTTGCCTCTCAGTGTGAAATGCGCGAGGTAATCAGATTGGGAATGACTTCATGTCATTTCCTTTATATCAAATGAAATTTGCATCTCGATTTATTTGTGTCTTTCAAAACAAAATTAACCGTCTTATTTGAAACGGACATTTGACAATATTCGATATTATCCAAAATTGTAATCAAGATATGATGCTTTTAAATCATGACCAGTAGAGAAAAATGACATTTATAAATTGATTTTGTTTCAGTATATGGTCTACATACATTCAGGTTGAATTGGTTTTGATGCTATTGACAATTATCAGACGTAAATTTGACTTAAATACTCTGAGAAGCCATTGCTGAAAGTGAGTAAACTCCAGCCATATTTAGCCAATAAAAATTTCGTAAAAATCTAGTTGACCCTCACTATTAATCTGAATATTAAACCAGTTTGTATTCTTTTTTAAACCAGGGTTTGCTGGTGGCTCTCTGTACACAGACGCTGGAAGCGCTGCTGACCTTCTTTGCTTACCGAAATGTCCAACCTGGGGAAAGAACGTAGGAGGTACAGGTGCCAACGCATTTATATACGGCGCCGAGTACGAACTTGTCAGTGGATCCGATCCCTTTTCAACTGTGTCGATACAGGACGATGTTCCGTGTTGCGTATGTAGACCTCCTCGTACTACAACCCTGATGATCCCCGCTAGAACTGACTGCTATCTCTGATGGAATCTGGAATATACTGGGTATCTGATGTCAGATCATCATGCTCACACATGGGCCACAAATTTTGTGTGTGTCGATGCGAATCCAGATGCGGTTTTAAAACGGACTCCAGACAATGACGGCCATCTGATGTACGTGGTGAAAGCGAAATGTGGGTCTTTGCCTTGTCCTCCATATGTTTCAGGACGAGTTATAGCATGTGTTGTGTGCTCAAAATAAAACTGTATGGTTGTCTGTTTATGTATTTTAGGTGATAGGATTCATTGACCTTGAACAAAGCATTATGTCTCGAGGCTTGCCTCAACTATTGATTCAAACCAATCCTGCAACCTCATGTTTCATTCCTCCCATCACATATATAATGGCAGATGGCGAATACAGTTTCTACGAGACAGCATAGCAGATAAACAAGATACTCG
The DNA here is from genome assembly GCA_029931535.1 of Margaritifera margaritifera. Taxonomy (NCBI): domain Eukaryota; kingdom Metazoa; phylum Mollusca; class Bivalvia; order Unionida; family Margaritiferidae; genus Margaritifera; species Margaritifera margaritifera. The sequence continues at coordinate 93,483 of JAQPZY010000511.1, read as the reverse complement.
TGAACATATTAAAAAAATATATTTAATCCTGTTTGAGACGCTCTGTGACTTCTGTCTTACACGCACTTATATACGAACTCTCTAAGATCAATGGAGACAAGACATTAGAAAGTTTTAATGAAGTCAACATAAAGTTTATATATAATAAGTTATTCCAAGTATTTAGTCTTTTAATTCTTTTGCAAAGTTCAAAAATATTAGTATATACACAATGGTAATATTCTTTCGTAAGCCATTACACATCAATATCACAATTTTGTTTTTTTTTAAATGTTCCTTCTTTCAATACATGAGTGAGTGCCCATTTGTTTTTTTGTTTTTTTGTTGTTGGTTTTTTGGTATTTTTAAAGATCTGCATTTGTGGTGAATATATATACAGTTAAAGATATGTAGTATTTAGGATGGTATACTTTTACATATAACAGAGTTGTCTTATAGGTGCATCTGTGAGACACAAAAATGAGGTTGTTGATTTTTCTTTTTCTCTGAAAATTACATTCTTTCATTTAAGAGGCAATCCTTCCTGCTGTTTAGTACTTTCAGAATTGTAAATAATATTATACAAATATCTGGACTGGTTATTGATATAACTAATTACGCCTGAGTATTCACATTTTTGTAAAGTGCTTACGCTAGGTTCAGACAAAAGAGTTTGAATTTGTTCCAAACGGGTAAAATTAGTGCCCTGTATTTCTATATATCTCAATTTCAAAAGGGATCTAATCACTCATAGTCAGACCTTAATTTCACATGCATTTTGACTTCACATTTGTATAAGATTTTACTTTTTCCATGTGCTCCTGTTTTTATTTTCCAAGGGGTACTATACCATTTGTTCAGAATGTAGTACATAGTCTGTGTTACGAATGTATAATGCTATTATTTCAATTTCGCAAAGGATATAATATCCGTTGGTCTGAATATACTTTCGCTGAAAGGTTATGTTCCGTTATGTCTGACCGATACATGGCATTATACATTCTTTAATAATTCTATTCCTTTAATGTCAGCCTTATAATTTACCACTAGGCCTTGCATCAGGTCTTACCGTCGAAAAAGTTTAATCCTTGCATAAAACCCTATTGGTCGACTGAAGTTAAGAAAGCTCACAATAAAGTTACTTTCGAAAAAGTGGATAAAAAATGAAAAGCCGTGAGGGCTTGTCCATGAATCTTACAAGCAATATAATACTTCAAAAAGGAAATTTAGAAATACTCAAACATATGCGATAAAGGCTTACGAAGAAGCTATCTTCAAAGACTTAGATGAAGCATCCGAATTGCGAATTGGACGTTATGCCTTTTTGAAAGTTGTACAAAAGATGACGTAACAAGGGCAAATATTCCAAATGTTGCTTTGAATTAAAATATGAATTAGCGTCTGCTCCGGGTGATATATCTCGTCTTTTTTCTAGATAGTTTTCTAAATTGTACACACAGTGTACAGATCTATTTGTAAAATATGAACAAACTGACCAGTTTTGTATTGATGAACCTATCTTTAAGACAAAATTTAATTATCAAAAAATAGCCTTTGTCATAGTTCAAACTTAGGTCTTGATGGTATTCGAAATGAACATTTACGTTACGGTGGGAAAAAAACAAAAAACTCACAGAGTTAATTACAATGCCTTTTCACCCGGTAATAGACAGTGTAACATATCTTGCTATTGGAAACTAGGATTAATTGTGCCCATATTTAAAGGCGTAGGGAAATATAAAAGTGACCCTGACAAGTATAGAGCTATTTTCATGTTGCCTACATCATACATACTTTAGAAAAGGTCTTATTTAATAGACTAACTAATGGTGTAAAAACACTATAAATAACTTCCCTAGTAGCGAACAATAGTGGTATCAAAAGGGTTTGGGTTGTATAACATCGTCTTTCAATTTACACGAATCTGTATTTTCCACTTTAGTATAAGGATCATGTGTGTTTTCTGTTTTCTTTGATATTCAGAAGGTCTTTGACACTGTAAATCATGGCGGACTTTTTGTGAAACTCAAAAAATTCAACTTTTTTTCAAGGAAACAGTTTACATGTAATAAAGGAATCGTGCTCTAATATTGAAAACATTGTCCTGTTAAACCAATCAAAATCCAAACCGTTTCTAGTAGAATGGGGCATTCGGCAATGATGTGTTTTTTCAACATTATTATGTCTTGTTTATATCAATTATTTTTTACAGGAATTACATGAGTCAAAATTAGGGCTACTTTGCCACTCCACTACATCTGGAAATCCAGCGCTAGCGGATGTATAACTCTGCTCGCAAACACACCGATCCATTTCCCGAATATGATTGATATATATAAAAGATGCTCCTTAACATAGATAAATTTCACCGTCAACGTTAGTAAAAGTTGTGTGATTAGTTTTTAATCAAAATATACAGAAAAAATGCGAGAAGTTTAACTTGAACGTAGGCAAGCATATAATGCCTATTTTAAATGTAACCGAGCACGTTCAAATTACTATGCGTTCCAACGTGAAATGTTTGTCAAAAGTAGGAAGGGTTTTATCGAAGTATGAACATTTTGTAATCTTTTGTAGGACACGTCAGTATGGAGCAAGTTTGTAAATCATTCGTTTTCATACTGATGAGAAGCATGTTTTATAATTTATATCCATTGTATTTTTCTTGGATATATTTTGTCTCTAAAAAAAATTTGAATAAATTCATAAATATTATATTTGTGTAAAATGCAACATATATCGGGAATAAAGCCTTTCTGTTTTGTAACATCTTTTCTAGAAAGATATAGGCATAGTGTGAATAAAAATATTCTTTTTAATGCTACATTTTCTGGAAGATGGCATAAATTACATTTTATGGAAGATGGCATAATTTACCAAGAAAGTTTAGTTTCCTTTTATCAATTTCTGATACAATTCTCTATATTCCCAGTAAACGTTCGTTTATTCCTGACCGTGTGGTGTAAGGAAAGCATTGCATAATTTTAGTACAATGATGATGAAATACATCAAGCTTTCTTAAATCGTTGAGTCTGATTTTGACCAAACTTTACAACCATAACGGGCTAATTAAATCACTATTTTCTTAACAAGCTGACTAAGGTAAGAGGATTGCATCTGGCTTGATTTGTGCCATCCCCTACATGATAATAAAATGAGTTTCTACCTTTAGTTCAAGCCCTCAATTTTATGGCAAATATCAAGACAACAAGAGAGTTACAGTTAAGTACATCTCTAGCAAATGTTCTGATAACGGTTCCAAATAATACCATACACGTTTGTAAACATTGTAGGTATTCTTACATTTATTTGCTGTCAAAGCACTGTGAGACAAAGATAAATATTTTGAACACATATTATAAATAACTTTGACGTTCGTCTTGGTGTGTTCTTTCACCTCAATATACCTTGAAATTTTATTATTTTAGCTTCAGTGTTCCATGCACATGTAATGCATAGATTAATTTCATAATAATAAGATTGTTTTGAAAATCTCTAAGTTTAGAATACATGTGATGGTAGAAATGTTCATAGTCCTGTGTTCTTACTTGCTATCTTTGACATTACATATAAAATAGTATATATTACAAAAAAATCAATAATGATGTGTAAAACAATTAAATATTGGAGAATTGTGCAGGAGCGCGCCTTACATGTTAATATGTGTGGTGTTCTTATCTGAGAATCCCAAATAGGAAGCTGCGCTTCTAAAAGATTCCTCTCAGGTACACCTTTATTAATTGTATATAAATATTGCATTATTCTTTTCTTGTTCCTTTCTTGTATTCTATCCTCCATCTTTGAAAAGAGCAAATGAAGATTGATGACAATGATGATGACAGCAATAATCCGTACACTGGTATTTAAACATATTTTCCAATTCAGATCTCTTGTTCTTCTATTGGTATCTCCGATTTCATAACCTCTTACTCCTTTTCATCACAATATTTATTAATAAACAGTTAGTGATACTTTTTCTCGCATTTGCTAATTTTGGGGCCATACAGGTAATAAGACTGCTGATGATTACTAGCCACCTATTTTCATCTATTAAAGATTTACATCCACCCACATTCATCTACTGAAGGGCACTTTATAACGAGGGCTATACCTTCAAAAATATAAAGTAGGTCAGTAGAAAGTGACTGGTATTCATCAACCATAATACTACAATCTATTTCTGCAAATTTGTCTATTGTAAACTTTAGTGTGAGAAATAAATTGAAACTGTAACATGTAACCGTTGCAAAAAATAGTGGAAAAAGAAGAGATGCAAAAGTGGAACATTGTACAAACAACGTCAGTAGTGTTCATATAAATATAGAAGTGATCGTGAATATTATATGGCTTATTACATATCGGAATTCAGTGAGGATGAAACGTTTGAAATGTAAGTGTGGTTGGACGATAATTACTATATATATATATATACATACATCGTTTGACAAACATTCACTACAAATGTACATGAAAGGGACGTGCAAGAAAACAAAACTTGGAAGATATAAAAAGGATTTTGAGACTCACAAAAAGGATTATGTCAAACAGGCTGATTAAAGAGCTAGAGAGAAATTACGCAAACGATTATAAGAGGAAAATAAACAAGCAAACAAACAAGAAAGTAAATATGACTCTAGTTTATGATTTAGTTGATGTACGAAGGTTTTCGGAAAAAAATTATATAATTCAGATTTCAAACAATAAATAACATGCAGAGTACCTCATCTTTCTCCTGCAATTCAGTGGAATGCTACAATTAACCTAGCGAGTGTACGTCTATTTAATGACATACAAATCAACAAAACCGAAAACTACTATTTCCCATCTAAGAGTGCGAATATCTTTGACAACTACACTTTAATATTTGGCCGTGTTGACTTCATTAATCGATTGGGAGCACAGTGTGATATGGGTTTCTGGCAAAATCAACTAAAAAGCGTAGTATGGGTGGTAACAACTGGATGCAGCACATCTTATTGGCATTTAACAGAAAATAGGTATACCAGTTTTAGTTAGATCAATTTATAAATTTCATTTCTACTTTCAAGCGCAAAAAGTATTGTCTGAATGTATGATGCTTTTACGCTGTGAACAATCATTTAATTCAAATAATAATAGCACATAAAACAAGTTAATAGAATGCTTTATAACTCCAATATTCCAAAACGTCATCATGGGAGATGCATACTGTCTAAAATAAATCAGTATTATGCTATAACCATACAATCACAGCTGGTGATGAAGGATATCAAACTGGGGTAAGATATTGAGTGGAGTTACTTGGGAAATTGAGACGAGAAAGTCATTTGATTTTTAAAACAATATGATTACTACGGATCAAGAAACAGGCTGGGTATACTTTTACTTTACAAGACAGTATTGATTTGACTGAAAAAGAAACAGCGTGATTGAATCAATATATAAGTTCTTATGTGATTTGTATTTTAGGTGCTCAAGGTCGAACTGAACATCAATAACCAGTCCGTTTCCACTTTTCAAGGCACCGTTTAAAGTCATTTCAAAAATAATTTAAGGCGAATACGTGTATGACTCAGATGAAAACCTGACAATACAATTTCAGCAATATATTTCGGATTCAAAAGTAACACTAAACTATGCAGTTGGTGGTGCTGGTGTATTGTTACTGTCGAGTGATATGTTGGTGAAAACGGGTAGCTTTGTTGACCACAATAACAACTTGAAAATGTTATCTAATGGATTTAAACTAAGACTAAACTCTGGCATAAATACCGACGTGGTAAGGAATATGGTTCCAGCAGCTGGAAAACAGCCTATAAGAATTAGTCAAAAGGTAGACAAAGTAACAGAATAAGAGAACTTGGGTAAAACCTAACTTTACAAGTTACATGATAGTGATCTCTTACTTTTTTGGTTTTAATTTCTTTTCACAAATATGACATATGTTTGTAAAAAAAATGCTCCTCTTTCATGAATATCATTTTAGTAGCGCTTTTGTGGTCAATGTTGTTCGTAAACTAAATCAAATATTTTCAGCAAATACACGTAGAGCTTTGTAATGCAATCAATCTATTCTTCAGCATAATAGAGTTTCATTCACTTTGGGTATTGATTTGGTGTAAAGACAAAGCCCCGATGGAATATGTAAAGTGCGTAATTGATGCGACATCCGGCCAATTTGAGGTAAGAAAGCAAAACGGATCCTGCCCCTGGGGATGGGCATGGCTATGGTACCTTCGTCTTGATTATTTGTAACAATATTTACTGATAGCTATCAGCTACATAGCCTATTAACTACATACTTAATCTATTAAATATACAGCTGATTTACAAACAGATTTACATGATTGAAGCTAATGACTTATCAGCCTTTGATTTATATCACAAATTAATATCATTACTCTGTACTGTGTTAGTAGCTTTAGTCATATAAACATGTATTAACGTATTTACTTGTGTTTTCTATTGTTGTTTCTGTTTTGTATGCTTGTTTCTTTGTTTCTTATATTTTTCTAATCAGTACTATATGTATTGACTACTAATCTTATAATTCTGACGGGAAGCCTACATTATTATGATTTATTTTCAAGTTTTTTTGGGGGGGGATGAAATTACACGGAGATAGTAATATTCTTCACTCCAACTGGGATCTGTTTCTTTTTTTTTTTTTTGGTTTCTTTTTTGTTTGTTTTTTTGTTTTTACTTTCTTTTTTTTTTTTTCTATAGCAGAAGTCATAGTTTCAAAGTTCATTTATCTATGCGAACTTATCTAAGTCGTCTTGCAGATGCCGGTTATCTGTGTCCTGTGCTGCATATCTGAATCGTCTTGTATATGTTGATTTTATGTGCTTTGTCGTTGGGTCTTGTTGTTTCTACGACCGTGTAGCAGATGCTGGTTATATGTACTGGGTGATGGGTCTTGGTGTTGCCATTTCCGTCCAATCTGTAATTTAGAATTCGAGGTACTTTACATGTTGGTTTTTCTTAGAGACTCTATACGTCATAAAATGGTGCTTGATATGAGTTCTGTGTTATATATTGGCAATTAGTCATGTCCTTATTTACGATTAATAGATATGTATATATATATATATATATATATATATATATACATACATACACACACACATATATATATATATATATATATATATATATATATATATATACAGATAGATAGATAGACAGAGATAGATAGATATATATTCATAATAATAGGTATGCTTAGAATCCGCCAACGTCGTTGTAAATTCCACTTTAGTCTTTGGACAAATGTGGGCGATATGACGAGCGTAAAATGTATATATATATATATATATATATATATATATATATATATATATATATATATATATATATATAGAGAGAGAGAGAGAGAGAGAGAGAGAGAGAGAGAGAGAGAGAGAGATAAACAGAGAGAGAGAGAGAGATAGAGAGAAAGAGAGAGAGAGACAGAAAGAGAGACAGACAGAGAGACAGACAGAGACAATGAGACAGAGAGATCAATATACATGTAAAAAAGTGACTGACAATAATCATTGCAAAGCCAGTCTCTAACAACCTTTGGATTTATCTCAAGTTTACCTGAACTTCTTTTGCACTGTTGGTTGTCGGTTTTATACATTTATCATAATCAATCCGTTACGCTACATTATATATATATATATATATATATATATATATATATATATATATATATATATATATATATATATATAAATAATAACACCAACATAACCAACGATCTAGGCTTTGAGAGGCGTCGGATTCCCAAGAAGGTTAAAATAAACATAATGTGAAAGCAAACCAACAGTACAAATATGAAATTATGACGCGAATGTAGGAAAACGGCGCGGGAAAAAAAACATAGTTTCCTAACGTTTCGAAATACAATAGTGTCGTCCTTGGAAGACAATAAAAAACATACACAGTGAAATAAACGCACAGAAAAAGTGACACTGGTAGAGCAATAGCTATTTATATTGTGGCACGCATTAAACAAAAATATCCAGAATAATGAAGATGTATGAACTAAAATAGGAACAAAATAACAGAATAAATTACTAGAAAGGGATCTATAATCAATGAATATGGTGAATAAGCTTGGAAGCAAGCTAGCAGAGCTATTGCGCTATAATGTTCAGCGTCACCTAATTATCTACGTCATTGCGAGGACATAGGATTTCATGGGGCGGCATCTTTGGCAGCACATTATTTTTCTCTTCTAGATTTACATGTTAGATTGAATTTCCACTACGAGAAACAAAAATATGAATTTATTTACATAATAAGGGAGCGTGGTGAATAATAATAATAATAATAATAATAATAATAATAATAGCTAGCTGTCACTAGTGGAGTGTGAGGTTGAGCAAAATGACACGATGGAAACTGACGCTCGGTGGGTTATAGAGAACACATTTGGACTATAGGTTCTTGTTTAAGCCAAATTCGCCATGGGCTAGTATCTGCAGTATCCATCGTTCTATTTATGGCCATGTTAATTGTCAGGCATCTTTGATTTGACTTAATCGACAGCGTTTCGAGGGACTGGATAGAGAGTCCTGATGAACTGAAATGGTTGGCAAGTTTTGTGTTGATCTTGTTTCTGATATGGCTTTTGTGATTGTTCATTCTTTTTTTAAACTCATCTGTTTCGCCAACATATTGGACGGCACAAGCCTTTCACATTTTGACATAAATGACAGATCCTAACCTTTCGTTGAAATTGTAAGAACTCCTGTTGATTAGCTCTTGAAAATAGTAGTCACAGGCATTTGCATAGAGATTTGACAACGTCTGTATTTACATTTTATTTATATTTTGTTATTTACTGATTATGAATGACGTGAATTTATTGATATTAATAATTCTCTTCATCTCTGTGTTAGTCTGTGGAGAATACCTAGTATACAGACAAAAATAAAGAATCATATTAGCATCTTTTCGCGTCATCAGATATCTTCGGAGAAGATTGCAGTTGGAAGTACAACTCGAAACGCAAAGTGTCCGATTTCAATGATTATCACAAGAAACATTAAATAGTAAGAGCACCTAACCGAGGATGTATCACATGGACGTCTCAAAACTGTTATCACTGATGATAGTTTATAATCTCTATACAAGGTCGGGATCTATGGGTGACTTTATGGCTGCTCCTTCATTCAAGCTGTGTATTGTACTGAGCCTGCAATTCCCCATACTTTACATATAATTTAGAATACTTGCTGTGGCGAGAGGTAAAAAAAACTGTATCTTAATAACTTAGGTGAAAGAAAAGTAACCCGCTGCTACAGTGCAGTAGAATCACATATTTCGATGTGTCCAAAAATAATTTATCAGATACAATAATATATTGAAATATTCATTGCGAAGCCACTAATCTAACTTTTAGGTTTTTTTACATCCTGACAAATTGGTAATGCTCGCAAACATCCTACTGGATAATAGTATAGGTCTAAATGCATTTGAAGATGCCTGCAAACAGTGTAGGTTTCCTTGTCCAATACTTTGATTGAAGGACCGGAGATAATATGTAATCGGGAACCATTTAAAGAACTGAAAAGGGGATACACGGTCTTATACAAATTGTTGAAAAAGCATGCACCACTTAAGCCTACTCTCATACCCGCCTGGCTGTTGTGTGCGCTAGCGTGAGAGGGAGAGAGATAATTCATCCTTTTTTGGATTTTATGCTAAGATACCTTTTGGTAACCATCCGTAGTTACCTTAGGGTTGCATATTGGTACATTAGACAACCACGGCTGCCCATGTCTTCACACAATCTGTCAAAGGTGTAATTTAGAACTCGGATTGTAACCAAAGCATTCCCATAAATATCTTTCAGTAAACCCTTGAATCAGCCATATTCGCATATACGAATGTATCATGAAGTTACATTGACGATACTTTACCATTTGAATCCCGGAAAAGATATGTTCCTTTCTTGTCTAAAATGCAAGACATTCATAAAGTTTGTTAATGGTTTGTGGCACATGACCTGAGTTATTCTGAGAAAACCGGACGACGGCATTTCATGATCTCTAATAGTTTGGAAAATATGTGTTTTCCTATATTTTCTGCAACCTTGACATTTTGACCAGAACATCAATGGTTGCCTTTCTTATCTCAGATGAAAGCTATTTACAAAGTTTGGTCAATACATCTATCTGGTATACAAGTCAAGTTAGTGTGTGACAACCCAATCAAGCTGCATCAAAGTTCTGATTAAAATGTAGAAACAAATCTTTTGATGGTATTGTAATAAATACATGAAATACAATTTGTATTTCTTAATGAAATAGATACATATTTTAGGTATTTACCTGCACTGCATATCACTATGGCCAGGTTCATACCTGTTATGTTGACTTACAAATCCTTATTCCATGTTTACAACTAATTAATTGATATACAACTCATTAATGGTACATCAGCCTTAGCAAAGCCATATCATATTTAAATCCACCCATGGTATCCAAATATTTTATTTGTTAGTGAGATAAATTAAGAGAAGAATATGTGCTGGGTAAAAGGCGTATGAGCTGTTTAAGATGTGCTAAATGAAGTAGATTAGTTTAATCAATAACATAAAATCAAATATTTTCCCTTCACGTTATTTTCAATGAGGTCTTCAGTCCCTTCTGGCTTTAATCTTAAACTGAAAGCAAGTGTTTTTCCACCTTACTGTGTTTGTCTCAAAGTCAGCTACTAATCACTTTAGAATCCCCATGACTGAAATAGTCACCAGTATCGGAACTCATATAAGAGTGGTTACAATGTATACTTCACACAAGGTACAAAAATAAAAATGATTTTGAACATGTACTTCATGTTCACTGGGAACCTCTTATAGGTTGCCTTGTACCAAAATGCTACACAAAAAATACTGATTTTTAACTTGTTGATTTCATTGATGATAATTTTGGGGAAGTATGTGTTGTGTTTTTAGGTGGTCAATCACACAGAAGCACGGCCATGTTGTTATATGTCCAAGGTCCACAGGAAGGTTGTGCTAGCGCAGATATATCCGAAAGAAACAAATAAATCAAATATATTGATTTTGCCTTAATTTTTTCTTTAGAGTGAGTGTAATGTTTACTGCATGTATCAATCTTGGTCAGAACATATTTGAAAAGTCATCGTAATTATAATATGTGTACATTTTACCTTTTACTCACCATCATCCCAATATTGCAGCTGCAGGAGTCAATAATGGAGCCACTTCTTGCACGAGTCATGACAAGGGCAACATTAAAGATACGTCCATGGTTCACCGTGACAAATCCCTAGGTTTTTAATTAGATGTTTTTTTCCGCCCCAATCCCCACCCATCTTGACCTTAGCTCAGTGTTCGTAACACAAAACTTAAAAGGCAAGCAAAAAGCTTGTTTAAAAAAATATTAAAAAATATCACTTTAATTGCAACTTGTAAATATTTGACCTTTTAGCCCTTCCAAGTGACCACAGTGGTTCTGTCCAAAAAGCATATCCTCCTCCAACACTGGCAATCGGATGTACCAAGTCTGAATTATCATTCATCAGTTTGGGAGGAGAAGCAGTCACGGACTGACAGACAGACGAACGGACTGGGGATAGCATAACATCCTTGATGTTTTTCAATAAGCGTGGTGATAATAACAGAAATTATGTATAACATTGTAGATCATCAGATGTGATCCTGCATTTATGATGACGATCTCGAAGGCACAGTTACATCAGCTTTCTGTTATTTATTTTTTGCATTCCCTGGTAAATAGATATGATTGATTATAGTGGAAAATGTACACTTGAGATATGTCCTGGACTCGCAATGGCAAATCGCCACTCTGCTTTTAATTGCATCATCCCCGCGGACCCTTTTTACCCACTTCTGGACCGTGACCAAGGAGTCATAAGCCGTTTGGTAAATAGTATTTTAAAATGTCACTGTAATTGCAATTGCTTATATTTTACATTTAATCCCTCCCAGGCATCTCAGGGAAGGAGCCTAAAAATAACACCCTCTATCACATGATTATCACATGCGCAATCTATGTACCAAGTTTTGTGAATTTGCACCCAGTATTGTACTAATAAGAGGTTCGGGCAGATGGATGGACAAACAAACGGGCAGGCAGACGAAGACACGGAGCCGATCACTATATTCCTGACCCATTAAGCATATAGGGATTACAATGCAGAAACAAATAGCTTAACTGTAAGATTTTAACCAATATAAAGTTTTAAAGGTGCATAATCAGCATAAACCATAGTTAAAACATTTCTTCAGGTATTCCTATTAATCTCACTAAGTAAATAACCCAACTCTGCCCAAAGGAATAGCTTGATGAAAATTCTGGGATGAAAAGGGATATAAAACTCTTGTAATTTCTTGGTTTTCCATTGCAAACTAGCTTTGAAAATCTGCTTGCTAAGCGATTTCTCTGGTTGATTAGAAATATGTTCTCTTGCTGCCTCAAAAGTGATGGTATGCATATATCAGATATCAATTATGGCTCGCAATGGACATGGGTGTAGTGTTATATCACAGTATCATAACTGAGTGACACAATTGAAATAATGAAATGACATTATTATTATTATTAATAGTAGTAGTAGTAGTAGTGGTGGTAGTAGCAGTAGTATCATTCGAAGTAGTAGTAGTAGTATTTTCTTTTTTGTTTCCTGCGTGACTAGACTTCACGCTAGAACAAATGTTACCAAACATTAATTTGCAGCTCTACTTGTCAAGAGTTTCTGCGATACCCTATTGCGCGTTGTATGTCGTTCATCTTCCGTCTGGCGTCTGGCTGACCCTAATGAAAATGGTGCTCCTCGGATATTCAGTATGGCCACCAGGGTTGCCCTTTTAAGAATCTTGCTATTGGTACTTCTCCTGAACGAATTGCTATATTAACAAGTGGATTTCACCTAAAGACGTCTTACGATGTATATTTGGTCCCAAATTTAAATGGTGCCAATCTGACATACAATATGACCATCACAGCAGCCATCTGCAAACTTTTGTAAGCGCTACTCCTCCTGAATTGATGGTGGTGCTGACACGGGTTTATAACAAGATGACTTCTTATGATGTCTAGTTGGTTCAAATAAATATGGTGGCCATTTTTTAAATGTTACTATCGGTATTCCTCCTGATAATTGCATCAAAATGGGGTTTTCACAGGACGATTTCTTATTATGTCTAGTTGGCCTTAAATGAACACTGTGCCGGTCTGTTATTGCCACTCCTACTGAATAGATAGTTGTAAACATGGGTTTACAAGAAAAACTTCTTATGATGTCTAGTTGGTCCTAAATGAATATCATACCCCTCGGATATCCAATATAGCCAATACAGTGGCCATCTTGAACACCCTGTTATCGCTACGCCTCCTGAACGAATGATCATATCGACATGGATTTTTCAACAACGTTTTCTTATGATGTCTAGCTGGTATTCAGTGAATATCATTCCCCTCGACACAGCGGCCATCCTCAAAACAGAAGTATCACTACTCTCGCTGAGCAGAGTGTCATATCAACATAGGGGTTTTACTAAAAGACTTCTTATGATGTCTAGTTGATTGATGCTAAATGAAAACAGTGCCGATCTGACATTCATTATGGCTGCAAAAACAGCCATTTTATCACTAGTTCTTCCAGAAGGGATGGTTGTATCAACATGGGTTTCATTATTAAAATAATTCTTATGATGTCTAGTTGGCCTTAAATAAAAATGGTTCTGATCTGACATTCAGTATGGCGGCCACAGCAGTCGACTGGAAAAAGATGTTTGTTGTATTGACATGGATTTTTAAAAAAAGGACTCTTATGATGACTAGTTGATTATATATGACAATGGTACTAAGCAGACCTGAAGTTTCCCTGAATAGTGATCACCATGCAAATATTGTTGTCGCTACTTCTAAATTAGCAATTACAGCGATATGAGGTATTCAGTAGAATTATTTATGTTATCTTATTGGTCTAAGCAAAAGTGATGGTGATCAATGGTGGCCATCTTGAAACTCTGGCTATAACTTCCCTTGTCGTATTGATTTGGGGTTTTGACTGGACCCTTTTTACTATATAGAGTTTGTCTTAAATAAAAATGATGCCCATGTGACCTCCCAAAATTTGCACAATCTCATTACAGTTATTATCCTTACGTTGAAAACAAAATATAAATAGCGTTTCTTTCTTATTAAAATGACGATGATCGATACTTCAAAATGGCTGCCTTCACTACCATCCTGAAATGCTTTTTTATGCCTACGTCTCATAAAAGGATGGTCGTATCGACATGGGCTTGTCACTAAAAAAAAACTAGCAATATGTCGCTGGTTCTGAATGAAAATGGTGCACATCTGACCTCCAACATGGCACAATACTGTGAATCTCGAAAACGGTACTATCAAAATTCCACTTGCCGTGAGAAACTCGATTACCCCGAGTTCTCTGATTGTGGATTTGATTACAGACAAGGTATTTATAGCCCAAAAATTCTCTGTATCGTGCCAATACAAATGAATCGTGCAGGAGACTGTCCTTTTTACGGAAGAAATCTTCAGTTGCAAAGGTATATAAAAATGAAAATGTATTCTTTCTTGTTATCTGTTCTGTGTGATAGAATTGTTTTATATATTGAATGTTTCGGAATTATTATAAATTTATAGAAAATTATACCTCTGTCACGATGACTCCATGATATCAGATAGACTATAGTCTGTTTCAAGTTAGCCATTGTTTGTAGCTGTAAAGACGAGTTCAATTCAATTATATGCTGCATGCACTAAATGACGTGTAGTGTCTGCGTTCTTATAATCCAGTGCGATTATTCTTACCGGAGACAGATTCGTGTACGAACGCGGTTATTACAATAATAATGTCGCACAGTCGTTCTTATGAAATAATTTAATGAGTAACGAAGTTAAATCATGTGCATCCATGCGTAATGTATATCATTGTATTCGTACTTAATCGTGTCTCATGTATTACGCTGCTCAGTCAATGTAATTTTAGCTGTTCCCGGGGAGTTATCGAAATCTGGGGTTTTGTATAACCCGGATACTGCGGTCGATGGTGACGTTGGTCCGGAGGACGGAATCGGTTTACTCAGTTTGAGGAGCTAAAGGTTCTGGACCAGCAGGTCTGCCGAAAAAGGATCCTTCGGCTGGATAGGAGGAGAGGACCACACGAGTTTGTTCCTTAACCATTGGACATAAGCTGTGGAATCAAAAACATCTTTTGATCGTCGACTGGACGCAACGAGATAAAAACATCATACGTTCCATTTTTTAATCAGTCTAATTCAATGTCACTATATGTGTAAAAATCTATTTCAATGTCAGTATATGTGAGAAATTCAGACGTCCATTAATCAACTTGTTGATCAACCATATATCAATCATACTTTTGTATAGATTTCCTGCTACAGTGATGTGAGAAGTGGGATCGGATTAGGCGAAGCGCTAACATTGGTAAACATAGGTCTCGACTCAAGTATTGTTTTACTCTTATCTGTATCGGATTGTAACCTTTCTGATAAGGATAACGGAGGTTGGTGGGTAAATATCACACCTACAGTATACCTTGGTCCCTTTGTTCATCATATATACATATATGCGTATGTATCGTTTGTATTGTGTTGGCCTATGAGATACAGTTGAATTGTGTGATACTCACATAATTGTACGTTTCAGATGATAAGTGCACTTGGGATAGGTGATCTTATCAG
Organism: Margaritifera margaritifera; assembly: GCA_029931535.1. Classification (NCBI taxonomy): domain Eukaryota; kingdom Metazoa; phylum Mollusca; class Bivalvia; order Unionida; family Margaritiferidae; genus Margaritifera; species Margaritifera margaritifera. The sequence continues at coordinate 77,804 of JAQPZY010000511.1, read as the reverse complement.
GAGTATTAATCGTGTCGTCACTTAAAGATCTTGTGGAAATGAGAAAGCAGATTGGTTACGAGGGGACATCACTGAGAAAATTTGTTCAGGAGGAGTAGGCTTGGAAGAGGGATGATACTTTAAGAGAGAGTAAAAAGGAACAGAGAAGATTTGGTTATAAAAACAGCCGGAAAAGGAGAAACTGGAATTAGAAACTTAGGCAGAGCGGGAAAGAAGAGAATTTAAGGAAAGTACGATTGAATTAGGCAAGCAAACCTAGAAAAGACAGATAGCCTTGAGAAAGAGAATATGGGAAGGGGACAAACAGGCAAAGAAGGAAAGAATAGTGTGGGAAAGGGAAGTATAAAGGGAAAAGTTAAAGATGGAGAGGAAAGCAAAGTTAAAAACCATAGAGTTAGAAGACAGAAGACAGGAATATGGAGAGGGAGCACAAAATGAAAATTAAATTATTTGAAGCTAAGAGAAATGAGGAACAAGACTCTAACTAGGGCAAGTTAACAGGTCCCAAATTACCCCTGTTTGAAGACGACAAAAGACAACTTGGAGAGTTTTTTGCACAGGTTCGAACGATATGTCACTGTCCAGAAGTGGAGAAAGGATGATTGGTAGCTCCATCTCAGCGCAGTGCTAATGGGTAAAGGGCTGGATGTATATTTGCATCTTCCCGCGAACGACGCGTTAAATTATTAGCATGGGTTTCGTAAAAAAATGTTAATATAGTAAACCTGAGAGAGGGAAAATATTCACCCAGTTCGCCAGTAAAACGGGTAGTTATCTACAACGATGAGCTAAATGTGATAAAGTGGAAAAAAACGTTAAAGAATCTGACAAACTTTTATTTACCTGATTACCGGTTGCTAACCACTTATGGTAAGGAGTTGTTTCTCAGGGAAAAATCCTTTACAAATGTCTGTGGCATGGCTACAAAAGTTCAGGGAGGTACCTATAATGTGGTTTCGAAAGACAATAAATCAGGTAATCAGTATAAAGACGAGAGACGCAGAGAACCCCAGAAAACTGGTTCTAATAAAGGTGGAAGTTTTCAGTCTGGAAAAGGTGCTAATCACAAACCAGACAACTGGTTATAATAAAGGTGGAAGTTTTCAGTCTGGAAAAGGTATTAATCATAAAGATAAGCACTGTAAGGAGTGGGGCCACAACTTGTCCGTTTGTCTGAAACGAAGGGGTTGTCAGGAGACGACAAGCGCGATGATTATCCGCGTGATAATTCGGAACAGAATGACGCTCCAACGGTATACAATCAGTGGACCGGCACTTGTCCTTTCCCCGAGGCGGGGGTACCGACAGACATTGGTACCGCCAACTGTCAAGAAGTTACGGTCTTGCGTGACAGCGGGTGTACGGGCGTCGTGGTAAAACGGCATCTCGTTCGGGATTACCAAATGCTTGGCTGGAACTCCCAGTGTATGTTGTTAGATCAAACGATAGATCGCGTTCCCGTCGCGAGAATAGATACCGAGACGCCATTTCTGACCGGAAGCGCTCAACAATAACAATTGGAAATGTTGGCGATTTAAGACTCGCAACAATGTCAGATTTTTGGTCTCCCAGTATACAAGCGGTAGAAACTAGCTCGCAGGCACAGACAAAGAAACAGCCTCAGCGAAAGTTGAAAGTTCCAGTAGTATGACTGATAACTCGCACGATGAATGTATGCGTGAGCTAAGGTATCACGCGTCCTGGAGGGCGACAGCGGAGAAAATTGTGGATGGTACTGAGAAACATTGTAAAGGAGGGGGAAGCTCTAAATTCTTATGCTCAAAAGGATTAATGTACAGGGAACTTACCACGTATGATGGCAGAATCTTATTCCAATTCGTTGTTCCCCAGAAATGCAGGTCCCATGTATTAAGAGTGCCACACAATCCAGTATAGCGGGCCACTTAAGCATAAAAAAACAACCAATAGGGTATTAGCCAAATTGTATTGGCCTGGCGTAAATAACGACTAAGCACGTTTTTGTCGATCGTGCGACGTTTACCGGAGACGGTCTCGAAAGGGATGACAACCAGAGTACCATTTGTCCAAATGCCTTGAATAGATACCCCATTTAAAAGTGTGGCCTATATATAGTGGGACACATATTTAATATCATAGACCGGAAAAACCTGTATATCCTCACTCTGGTTAAATATGCAACTAGATTCTAAGAAGTCGTTGCATTCCCATCGACTGAAACCGAACGAGTGGCCAAGGCACTCGTTCACATGTTCAGCAGGTTGGTGGAGGCTGAGGAGGTTCGTACGGATTTTGGAGCACAATTTACATCGGAACTTATGGCGGAAATTAATAGGTTGCTATCGATTAAACAGTTGTGCACAACATCATATCATACTATGTGTAATGGCTTGGTCGCGAAATTTAACGTAATGTTAAAACAAATGCTACGTAGGATGTGCTCTGAGAGACCGCGAGATTGGGACCGATATTTTAAGCGCGACTGTGTTCGCGTATCGCGTAGTATCGCACGAAAGTTTGGAATTTACGCCATTGGAGTTGTTATACAGCGGAACAATTTGTGGTCCTATGCAGATTCTGAGCGAACTACGGTCGGGTGATGTCGCGGACGAATAAATAAAAACGACCTACGAATACGTTGTCGATGTACGCGAAAGATTAGAGAGTACATATCGGCCAGCACACGACGAGTCGGGTAACCAGTACGCAAAATATTACAACCGTGGAACGCGAAGTAGGAAATTCTACGTAGGTGATTGGGTGTTTTCGTACTTCTTCCTACTAGCAGAAATAAACAATTGGTCCCATGGGAAAGACCTTATGAGGTTAAGCAGATCAAGGGCGAAATGGACTACATAATATATATGGGTTTCGTTGAGAATATTTCATGCAAATATGTTAAAGCGATACGTAGAGAGTCCCGATACAAATAAAGAAAAAGGGGTATTGAATGTAGCATGTAATGCGGTCACCGAAGAACAGACGGAGGGCGAACCAAAAGTAGACCTTAGTACTGAAATTCCCCTAGAGTTCCCCATGGGTGTGGAACAAGAAGGAGTAGGTAAGTTCAACGTCTGTCCAGAGTTACCTGAAAGTCAGCATCGACAAATCGCAGAGAGTATAAACAGGTATCCAGATGTATTTACAGACAGGCCAAATCATACTGGGCTAATAAACCATGAAATAAACTCAAGTACCTCAGACCCAATCAGAACTAAAGGGTATTCAATATCCTTTAATGCACGGGATACAATCAACGAGGAAGTAAACTGCTGGACCTGGGGGTAATTGAACCCTTAATCTCCCTGTGTTCGTCCCCCGCGATGTTGATCAGAAAGAAAGATTGAACAAACCGTATTTGCATAGACTTCGTCAATTTAATAGAATGCGGAACCAATGCCAGATATCGAGGGCTTGTTTTCAAAATTGGCAGGGAACCGCTATATTTCAAAATTATATCTAACCAGTTGATATTGGCATGTGCCCATCGCTGATCATGCCCGTGCGTTAACGGCACTCGCGACCCCTAAAAGTCTATATCAATTTAATGTCATGCCTTTCGGTTTATTCAATGCAGGCACGTCGTGTGTTTGTTTTATGCACAAATTGTTGACATTTATGGAAAACGTAGATAGCTTCGTTGACTATAATCGTGTGTACACACATACCTGGGAAGAGCATAACTTGTTCGACCATCTCCGCAAAGCCAGTCTCACAGCGAGACCCACCAAGTGTAATATAGCATATTTTGATTTGGAATGATTGGACCATATAATAAGTGCGACAGGGGAATTAAAACCCCACCCTGAAACAACTGAAGTGATCAGAGACACATATAGACCAGAAATCAATAACCAGATTCGATAGTTTCTTGGGTTAGCAGGGTTTTACAGTACGTACTAAATTTTGCCGCTATAACTAGTCCGTTGATGGACTTAACTAAAAAAGAGAAACTCAATAAATTTTCTTGGGATTCATTCCAGGAAAGAGCTTTTAATGCTCTTACGGGCTAAGTTAATCAGTGCACGAATCCCAAAGTTGCCAAAGCTGACTAAATCATTCGTTTTAAGAACGGATGACTCCGACACGTGATTAGGAGCAGTTTTGCTATAGGAGCAAGAGAGGATACAATTATTCATCGCTTATGCAAGTAGTGTAGTTTTGCTTCCGAGGCAGAAATTTCCACTTGCATAAGCGATGGGTAATTATATCCCCTCTTGCTCCTATAGCAAAACTGCTCCTAATCCCATATCGAAGGCAATAGTGTGGGGGATATAAAAATTTCATACGTACGTTTTCCGAAGGGAATTGGTGCTTAAAACGGGCTAGCAGCCTCTAATGTATTTAAACAAAGCGAAAGTCACCAACGCAAGTTTGATGCATTGTGCGTAGACTTTACAGCCGTACCGCTTCCATATCGAGGCAATCAGAGGGTCAGAAAATGCAGAGGCCGGTTGTTTTAGTAGAATGTGATTTGCTGATTTTCTGGCTACTATTGTGTCCTGGTAATGTAAATAATGAGATTCAGTTTATATTTTCTTTTTTGCTCACATTCTGTGATTTTCTAAAAGTGTTCCACATTTTTGAACGGTGGAGGTATTGTATTGAAATTGTGTGTACTAAAATACCTTTTCATAATTTATGAACGAAAATGTATATGGGTTTCGTTGCAGCGTACAGCGTTACACGGGGTGTATAGTTTCAGCTGCAGGTACAAAATGCCGGTCTTGAGAGACCCGATTACCTCGAGTTCTCTGGCTGTGGATTTGACTACAACCAGGGTACTTATAGCCAAAAATTGTGAAAATGAAAATGCATTCTTTCTTGTTATCCGTTCTATATGTTAGAATTGTTTATACGTTGGATGTTTCGGAATTTATTATAAATTGAATAGAGATTCAGACCTATGTCACAATGGAAGCCATACTATCATATAGACTATAAAGCTTGAGATTTTGTCTCATCCAATTACAGAAAACTTCACTTTGTAAAGTCCATTTTTATTTATGGGGGTGGTGTGTGTGTTCGTATGAGTTTATATGTGTGTGTGTTTGTGGTTACGTGTGGGGGGAGGTTATGTGTGTGTGCGTGTGTAAACTCAGTCTGAAACTCAAGCTGAGTTTTGTTATTTTCGGGCATGCACACTTATCAAAATGTTAAAATTTGCTTTATATGTTTAAACCAAATTTAAGAACTGTACTATTTCACATATGAAACAGGAACTTTCATTAAAAAGGATAAATTAGAGCATAAGAATATACAATATTTGAATGCAATAATAAAAACTGGGAATTGAAAAGTTGTATAGTTTTCCAATCACAATGAGAGAGAGAGAGAGAGAGAAAATGCATAGTTAAAGAAAAGATTAAAGTAAGGCTGGTGGTCCTTGGTGGTTTCTTTCAAACATGCTCAAAGTGTTCAATCATTGTAAAATCCATTATTGTAATATTTAAATATTTTCCTCTTATACGGTATGAATTCCATAATCGAGTTCTTTAATAGTTTAATGAATTTATGAATGGTGAACAACATAAATCCATATATTGCATCTAAATCAGATACATATTTAATGCAATGTTCTTTGCCCTATCATCTTTAATTCAATAAAGGTCTGGAGCGTAAGCGTAGTACTTTTTCATGAATTATAGAACAGTCGACCTCGAGTATAATGAACTCGGGAAGAAATGATTTTTCAACCACAATTAATTGGAAACAACGAACGCTGAAAAAATTCGAAAATTTGGAAGAAAGGAACAGAAAATTATGGCTGACGAACAAATTACTTTGCCCATAAGAAATAAGTTTTAAAAAATCCGAGTTTTCATCAATTGAAGGTATGCAAATAATCATGCAAATTAAAAATTCACCCCTCAAATGTGCGCTGACACAGGCTTGTCATTCTCTGGTGAACTTAGGTTCAACCGTAGTTACAGATGAAATAATTCAGGAATTTGTTACATGTCTTATCTATACAGATTACTACTGAAGGCGAGCCTCGATTTTCTTCATATGGAAATAGAAAAATTCAGGAACAAGGAAATATATTTGAAGGTCCTAATTAGTCTATAATTTTGGGTCTGACTATAATAATTATTCTCACAATACTATCTTAAATCTGTATCACTTATCATAAGGTATGATATTTGCACTTTATCAATTATAAAGCACCCTTGGATCACCACTTAATAGTTATGGAACTTCAAAATTTCCTTAATATAAAACCAGACACATATGAAAGAAGGTGTAGCATTGATGAACACGATCAACAATTCCTATATTCACAAAATGGCGAACGAACCATCTGTCATTCAAAACTAAAAATGTGGTCAAACACACACACACACACACACACACACACAAACAAGGGCGCTCACACGCGCCGGCCTAATATTCAGTTGGTGACATGACACTATATATTCTACATGTCAGCCCAAGGGATAACTGTAGTGATGTTAATTATGATTAGTATACCAACCATGCGAGAGATAATTGTTTGTGTTGTTGCAGTGAAGATAAGAAAGTGCATGTTATTATGTATTAGTTTGCTGCATTACGTCAACAACATTGGGTCTTGGCTCAAAGTTGAAGCAGCTCATAACACGAGTGGCAAATCAAATCAGATCGTATGGTCTATTTGAAATTGCAGGTAGAATCCCGGGGAGAACTGTTTGCTACATCGGATGGAACCTAGACTTAGCCAGGTATCTGATGTCTGGGCATTATGATCATGCAACGCTGACACATTACCTTTGTGTGGATTCAAATCCGGTAGCAGTATTTGGTCAATAACGTAAATGTTATGTTCGTGATTCAAGCAAACTGTCTCTGCATTGTCCTCCGTATGCTGAAAGAGAAGTTATGGTGTATGTTGTGTGCCAATTATAAATAAATTCTGCTATTATGTCTACTGTTTCGCTTCATGTTGAATAAAGCGTCATGTCTCGAAGTTTGTCTCTACTATTGACCTCCTACAAGTTATTCTTCCACTACCGCTAGCACCTAAATTGGAGCAAAAGATTGATTAAGTTTATAAGATAGCTGTGTGGATCAACACACGCGCACTAATGCAAGCACACGCTAACATTATTTCACGCATGCATGGATAGGGAAGGTATCACATTGTTAAACGACATTTTTTTTAAAATTATTAAAATTTAGGATTTTAAGATTGAAATAGTTTTAAAATTTTAATATTTTAATATTTGTTTTATGTTTAAGTTTTAAATATTTTTATTGTTTTTAGCATTTTTTATATTTGTCATATATGATTGCATTTACTATTTAGTATGGATATACATCCACCATTTTTTTATTTGAAATTACAGCAAACATTTCTCATATGGAATTACAGCTAAATATTAATTTTGTGTAACAATGTAATGTTCTGTCCTCTTTTTCCACGTAAACTATCTATTTTCGTTGACATACATATATACATAAATACATACAGTCAACTGACAAGGGATCTTGCGTTGTGGTCATGAATAAACTGAGGGCTTTGCTGAAGCAGAAAGAGAATTATCTAAAGAAAGGTTAAAACACTGTAAGAAACTTTTGCAACACTTCATTCTTAAATCCCACGTTAGCCGCTGAAAGACATGAACCCCGCACAGGACAAAGCATTGACATACCTCATTCTTTTGAGCTCAAACCGGAGCGATTTTATTTACTCGCGGATATTTTCAAAGAGAGAAACCAAGGAAAGCCAATAATTGGTTGAAAATATTCACCTAACAGAAGCAAAACCATGAATATGTTGACTATCATATTTGCTTCTTGGTGGAAAAACATTCCTAAATCCAAGTTATCACGGATTGCCATAATAAAACACTCAAAACCTAATTCCCTGAAAACACTCTACTAGTCCAACATTCCGCACGACGAGGGTATTAAAGCTTGCAAGAAAGCAAAGGATGGACGCTCTGATCCCTCCCCACCCATCCCCTCTTCAACTCATTATCTCATCAGGCTTCTAAGCCTAGTATTATTGTTGAACAATTTGTATTCAAAAATTAGTATTTTCTTCAAGTTAATGGTACTGCAATGGTCAAAGGTGGCGCAGTGGTATGCCAATATTTTCATGCGGGGTCTTGAGGTAACTCTCTTAAAGGAAGCAGACCATTGCCCCAAAGTTGGCACATATTTTTAATAACATAATGGCTGTTGAAACTGAACATAAATTCAAACAAGTCTACAAATTCGACGGTGATTTTGACCCTTGTATTTAAATCGGACTAGAGTCATCAGGTAGATAATTTTTTTTTTTTGATGCCGTTTCCACCCTTCAGCAGAGGATAATAGAAACTGATTTCTACTGCAAGCCAACTTATTCGATTTATGTTTCCGACCACCTGTCGCCAGAAGCACATCATTAAGAATATGTCATACTGCCATTGTGTTCGTATATCAAACGCAACTTCTCTGACCCCACAAACATTCAATACCAGAGTCTGGGAACTCAAGTGCTACCTTATAAGAAGAGTATACAAGAGGAAAAGATCTGCACAGAGCCATACCTACGACTACTGTTCCCGACAGAAACTCTTTCCATATAATACAAAGCACAAACAGGCAACACACATATGCCTTTCGCGTAACTTTCCACCCTGATGCCCAAAAGTTACAACAGATAGTCCTAACACATTGGCCTCTCACTCAATCTACCGATCATCTTAAGGGCATACTCAAAGAGGAATCTATGGTTGCGTATCGTAGACCAAAAAAAAAAAACTCAAGGATCACCTGGTAGGAACCCAGATTAACCCAGATCGTACCACCGAAACAGGCATTTACGATTGTAAACACAAACGCTACCGCCAGCGTGAGAAAAACACCTTCGACGACACGAGTAAGCTTCGACATGAATCAACAATAAGAACGTTGTAACCAAACTGTCATCTACGTTCAGATCTGTTAAGAAGCTAGCAAAATTGTGGACTCTAGGAAGAGGTTGAATAAGCACAAAGCCACATCTTCAATAAACTAAATACAAAACTCGCCAAGCACTAAAACTCAACCAGTTCTATCCAATAACTTGGGATGCTAATTACTGATTCTAGCCAGTAGTAGACCAACATATTACGCGTACGTTAGGAGAAATGTTGGATTGTATAACTGAAAACACATGTTGTAATAATGAGTAACCTGTACAGTTTCTATTGATGCCTTATATTTTGTTAGCACAAAGTACAAAATCAGCCTACAGGGAAGTGGTACCGTGATGAATATTTCTTTCTTAAATTTGTAACGTCAAGATAGAGCAAGTCTGCTTTTGATTGGTTTATATTAGGTGGAGGATAATAACACGTTACAAAGCATACAAAACCAACAAAATTCAACTGAAATTGTCAAGAAAAAAATAAAATTAAACACGATGGAAGAAAATTAACAAAGTAAAATTATATTTATGTCCTTTCTATACATTATCTGTTCATAAACTTGTCAGATTTATAAATATGATGAATTTAACTTATTTAATTCTCATTCGACAAGAACTCTACCGTTAGTATTACTTTAAGGTACGTACAATCTTATAATATTAAATCAAGGTTCCAACATTCAAACTTGGGATGCAAATGTTTTCAAGAAAGAGCTTTCTCGACAAACTAAATGCATCAACTCCGCACTATGGAAGGACAAGTAAAAGAAAAAGACTTTTAGCAATTCATGGTTTTAAAAGGCCGATAAGAGAAAACAAAGTTTTCGCACATCATTTTTCCCATTAGAACAAAAATGTTTGCTAATAAGCACTACATTTTTGCATAGATCTCCAATGCCTTTGTAAGTTATATGACGCTATCATAAAAAAATAGCAATATAATTCGTCGTCGAAACTCGTACGTAATATATGCATGGCATTGTATGTATGCATATATGTATGTATGTATGTATGTATGTATGTATGTATGTATGTATGTATGTATGTATGTATGTATGTATGTATGTATGTATGTATGTATGTATGTATGTATGTATGTATGTATGTATGTATGTATGTATGTATGTATGTATGTATGTATGTATGATATATTGGATAGGTATGACTGTGCGTATATATCTGTGTATGTGTGTATCAAGGTAGGTATAAACTGTAGGCAATCAGCAGGTACGAATGTACATTAAATCAGTGTTTATTCTATTTTTGGGGATCAAATGGAAAGGACGGAGAGAAATGATTTTGGACTGGTTACTGCTAAAAGATAAAACAGCAATACACAGAAAATTGACGTGTAATTAATCCCACAAAACGTTTTATGAAACCTATGATAAGTTCAAATTATCCACTGGTTGAATACTGAAGTGTGAGTCTGTATGTTACGCCTTTTCAGTTAAATGCATCGAATTGTATGATTTTAAACATTTACACGAAATCATGATAAACTCATTAATCAGCATTTCCTTTCCATGTTTTTAGATTTTAAACTGAAAATAGTATGTCATTGATAAACATCTGCTCGTTTGATAATTTTACGGGTAGTAAAATTGTGAATATTGCTTATACTGGGATTAAGAACTCGTGTACATTACACAAAAACATTATTCCTTCCTTCCCAATAGATAACAATATAAGACATTCTAGAAAATACGTAGAATAGCTTAGAAGCCAACACATACGGGAAACTAAGGCTGATTGGTGTAGATGTGTAGGGTATATATCTTGATGAAAAGAAAACACAATTATGGTTTGCCATCACGCAAGAACTTTTGAAAATATCCCGTTGTTTATGAAGAAAACTTTAACAGGCAACGCATACAGTTTTATTATGACTGTAAACTTGTTCATACAAAAGAAAATTAGCGACAAAGTTAGAGGTCTTACTAGAGTTAAGCACAAACAGAGGTCATGCGTGTCATTGTATGCGCCTTCTTCATCATTCTTTCTATAAGTATATACATGCAGAAGATCCAAATGTCACACGTTGACGACTATATGAGGTTGACTATGAGTATAACTTGTAAATTGCTGGAAAAGCTTATATATATATATATATATATATATATATATATATATATATATATATAATCGATTGATTGATTGATAGATTGATATATAGTTTTACTGAAAAATTGATATAATGCATGTGTGCACATTTTTATATAAGTAAAAGTTTGTGCAAAATGTTAAATCTCTAAAATGAAGTACTTTATAAGATGACCGTCTGATATGTGATGGCAGGTAAAGTTTGTGTCAGAAAAGGTTGTGTGTGGGGTAGGAGGTGTGGGTTGGTGAGTTGTCATGGAGAATGCAGACAATCACTGATTCACAGAGTCTGCCTGCGTCATACTATTGAAGAGGAGATCTGTCATTTAGACCCATTTTTACGAACAGTGATATAAATAGCTATAGCGTATTAAAGGACATAAAACAGGCAAATTTGATCGCTTCTTCTTTGAGAATTCTTGATGAAATTTCACCTTTTGTCCTCAGGAAATATTATTTTATCGGGAGAACTTTGGTAACCTTATCTAACATGGGTAAGGGCAACTTGTTCAGCGAATGACACGGAGCTAGTTCATAAAGGCGAGGAGACTAATTTAACATAGGAAGATGAATTAAGACACTATTCAGGACTAAAAATAATAAAGTGAAGATTTATACCTTGTCGGATAACCGTTGTCCGATTTGATTTGTCATTGCAGAGTGAAATGATGTTAACCAATAAAACTATCCAAGCTTTGCTTATTTTATTTTGGGTATCGAGGTTAATCGTTAGCTAATATAACAAACTGAGGATAGCACGCTTGCAAAGTGATTAAGTTTAATAATTCACGAGTTCCTAAGAGAGATCAAGTGACAATCTAGACCTTAGATACGAGCAAATTATCAAACATAATCTGTATCATTAGCTTTTTTAATTTTATTTATTATATAACTCATGAGAAATATTTAAGTCGACCGTTTTCACTCTGAGAAAATGAATGCATTGTTCATACCACAAATAGTGCAAAATACGAATGAATCATCACCTTCCAATAAATGAAACGTCACGTGTTATAACGTTATACAATAGATTATTACAACGCAGGTAAATGAGCACCTCTAATATATAGAAGTACACATGTATCTATGACAGCCATCATATGACCGGGAATTCTCTAATGAATTGGGTTCTGGAAATCGCTGATTGAATATATTAGATATAACGGTGAATGTTTTCCTACATGGAATTGCAAGGTGACGACGCGTATGGATTTTTCCACAAACTGTTGATAGTCCAAGAAGTGATTGATTTTGTGACGAATCTAGCAATTGTGTGGAGTTTGCACAATTATTAATTTTTTAAAAATGTGGTGGGTTTTTTTTCTTTTTATTTCTCCTGTTATATAAGAATTATATCGAATATTTAAAATCTCTGTTCAAATAAGCTAGAACGATGAACCTTCAGACGATCTTCAGATAATTTACATTACTGTAGGTGATGTTATACAACATGTATAGATAAATGTGTTATGACGGATAGAAGACAAAATTAATAATTGTGAGTCCATGGGTTCAACAAATCTAACACATACATTTTTGTTTGCTTTTTGACTCAGTGTATGCCGAAATCTCTCTTTGGAGTAAAAATGGAAGCGCTGCTGACTTCCTCTTCTTGGGGGACTCGACCTGTGGTATTAATGTGGGAGGTACAGAATAAACGGGGTTTATATATATATATATAATAAATAATAATAATAATAATAATGAGGACTTTGTACAGCACCTAATCTTTAGAAACCCTAAGCGCTTTAAAATATTAGATAACACATAAAAACATATATAAAGACACGATTACAAAAACAAACACCTCGAAATAGAAAATAAAAACACGCTGACAACATTTAAGGTAAGGAAACATTATTAAGTCTTTAAGTATGTTCTTGCAATCAAAATAGGTGAACTTTAATAGCACTCTTGAACGAGATTACTGTGTATTTGTGTCTAAGTTCAATGGGCAATTCGTTCCACGTAGCTGAGCCCTAGTATGCAAAAGAACGTTGTCCGTATGACTTTGTTTTGATAGTTGGAATAATGAGAAAACGAGTGTCGGAAAAGGAGCGTAAGTATCTTGCTGGAGTGTACACATGGATGAGGTCAGATACGTATTTTGGACTGGAGCCAGTCAAAGAAATGTAGCATAGAGAAAAACTTTTGTGTTTGATTCTGGATCGAATGGGTAGCCAGTGTAGGGTACAGAGCACGGGGAAGGTGTACTCGGCTCTTGGTACTCTAAGGATGATCCGAGCAGCTGTGTTTTGAACATTTTGAAGTTACTGCAGTAGATACTGAGACGAACCAGATGGATATACGGTGCAGAATACAAAGTTTATGATGGATCCAATACCTTTCCAACTGTGTCTATCCAAAACGATGTCCCACGTTGTGTATGTAGACTTCCCCGCACAAACACCCTCATGATCCCGGCTAGAACCGACTGCTACCTGGGATAGATGATACAATACACTGGGTATCTGATGTCAAAGTATTATAGTCACCCAGGGGTGTCAAACTAGGTGTGTGTATATGCAAATCGGGAACTGATATTTCTCTGATCTGCAGACTATAACGGTCATCTTTTTTCATATTACAGACACGTTTTTGGTCTTTGTCTTGTCCTCCATATATTGAAGGACGAGTTATACTATGCGTTGTTAACTAAAATAAATGAATTCATAATTACTGCTTAGCTCCTTGAAAAAGAACAAAGCAGACAAGAAATCCACAGGAGAACAACATACCCCACGGTCTTGTATGCTATTGATTCTCCCCTTGCATCACCCGTCCCACACTCGGAATGCTACAAGCGTACCACCTGCTCAACCAGGTTTTGAAATAATTGTGCAAATTAAATGAATTAACTAAAATCTATCTCAAATTGATAAGTATATATCTCAAGACTTGGACGCACGCACTAATATTATTGCACAGAGACGAAATCACCTGCTGGTACTTTCCACGTACGTTTTATACCAGTTGAAGGATGTGACGAATGTTGGCGACATTTTGGTCACCCAGAAGCGACAAACTACGTGTCCGTTCGTACAAATTCTAGGTATTGTTTCGCTTGACTGAAAGCAACAATGACAATTGCATGTACAAAGTTCTAGCATAATGTAGATGTTTTGACTTTGTCCTTCGTCTATTGAAGAACTTGTTCTTTCTATGATGTATAACAGGTTTTGGCATCTGCTACAAATAAATGCGCTAGGTTTGCATGTGTACTTTTTTTTTTTTTTTGTTTCTTTTTTGAGTGATAAATTTTTTGATCTTGATTAAAGCATTATCTCTCAAGGTTTATCTCTACTCTTAACCCCAAATCCCCTATTTTGTTAACCCCTTCACTAATACAATTGCAGAAGATGGATTAAGATTATATGATACCTGTGCAGATTTAAAAGCTCTCTTTGAACATGTCCGAAAGCTTGAAGTCCCTATCTTAAATCGCATTGAAAGAGTTGTGTGACATTAGACACAAAGACCCATTACTGCAAGCACGGGATATGGCACTGCGAAAAAAGCATCAGATAATTATAGTGTAGTTTATACAAAGTCAATGTATATGAATTTATTCTACAGATTATTGTAACTTGCTCTCACATTTTGAAGCTAGTATTATGTCAAAATGAGACATGATAATTTTTTAGCATGCAATTACATATTAATATAACGATTCCTATAACTTTGTAGTGTTCCGTCCCTTAATTTGCGCGAAACCACTTCTCATATACATACATATATACATACAGACACGCACACACATTAGAAACATATATACATACTTTCTTACTTACGTATTACTTACTAATGGCATTTATATATTTTGAAATACGTAGTTTTTATAAGGCATTTAGAATCAATGTTTACACGGTTTTTGACTGTATACTTGGTAACGATCTTGTTTTATATGTGTGTCTGTGAGACAGAGAACAATCCAAATCTCAGTTTATTTTAAATGTCACAGAAAGTTAGATTGAATTAACTCAGACGCAATGTGAGATCCTTCCTGCTTTTTCCACTTTCAAAAGTGTAACTAGATTTATACAGACATATGACTTAATAATTGATATATAACATGCTTGTCTTGTAATGAAATATATGCAATTAGCAGAGGATCTAAAGAGGACAACTTTATCTACTTGGCTGAAGAATTTATCACCAGGTTCAGAGAGTACGGCATATGCAAACTGTATCTATCCTTTAACCTCCGGCAAATACAGTCCTTGTACCTTGTATTGGATCCTGAGTCATCAGCGTCTGAGGCAACCATTTCGATCCGAACATTTTCTTTAAGGATAGACATAGGGCGGCTATTTGCCATTTAAGTCACTTTGTAGCATAGACAGTATTCGAAGTAGCACTAATAAAATCTTTCCACTTGATTTATTACATGATTCGAATTTCGTTCTCTTTAAGATTAAAGAGAGAACCGTCATTCATAGCGGAAATAATTCTAGTAAATAACATATGTCCATTATCCAACGCTTAGATTTCGATATCATTTACTTTATCCACGGCTGATATATATACGTTAGGTAATCTGTATTAACATAACACAGGAAAACTTTTGAACTTGGATATGTACGGGCAACGTTCCACGGGATTGTTAAGGATGCACATCAATATCATTGCTTTTACATAGTCCTCGTTTATTTGCAATATTTTAATGGGTAGACAGCCTTGATACCTGCTTTAAATGTCACTGTAATATCATAAATAAAAATAAAACTTAATGCTATCGGAGTCCTGTCTGAATTTGTTCAACGGTAATTCTTATATTTCTCTTGGATTACAACAGTTTTGATTGTTCGTTACTTAAGTTCAATCTTTCGTCAGAGTTTCTGCTGCACATCCTGTTAACACTTTGCATAGTCTGTTTTGTTTATCTATCTTGGCTACACGGTTCCACAAATGCTATCTTAGTCCCTTAGGAAAAAAATAGAATCAATGTAACCTAGATCCCAAGGTTACTGTGCCGCTTATATGTATTCTATAAACATGCGTTGGCCAGACGAAAGATGATTTTTTACATTTAGATGTGGTGTAACCTCGCGTAATATCGTTTAAATGGTGTCATACATTTTATTTGCTTCAGGTCTAGCATCAACCTAAAGAAAACATGGAAGAAAAAGAGACTTAGCTATCTGACGCAGATTTTGTTTCTGAACTTTTTGTAACGTAAAAATGAAATGCATATCTGCTTTTGATCGGTTGTTTTTAGGCGTAGCATTTAACAAGTTGGAGTGGTATAAAAACTTAAGGGATAAACACCAAAATTATTTTCGACTAAAAAATACAATAAAAAATCAAACATTTTCAAATGCTATCTGCTATGCGGTACCTAAACAGGTTGAAATATTTCTGATGTAAACTAAATGAGTCCAAAACAATTTAAGTTCTCTACAAATTGCCTCTTTCTTCAAAAGATCTTTAAGATATGCAATTTACATAATGCAATTTACATAATGTAAAAAAAATCCATATGCCCTTTTCAAGCTTTGAGTGCATATATTCTCCACGAAAGGGTTTTCCAAATAGTCGGCTAACCTCATTTTTGTATGAATCGTGTTGCTAATAGCCTTGCAAGTCGTTCGGTATTGTCGGGATTTATGTTCCACTGTAAATGGATAAATTTCCACCTGGCTTTATTTTCGCGACTTTCGTGGTTCAGTAGAAAAACAATCGTGCAAATTCAAACAGGCGGAAATTCAGGGAGTTCAACAGTTATTGGCACTAAGTGGGAAAATAGCGAAATTTAAACACGCGCAATTATCCATTATCGTACAAATTCTAAAAAAATATAACAGCGCACAAATTTCTCTTTCTACGCTATTTATTGACTTTTTACAATTTTAAATGAATCAATACTGACTATCTCAAATGAAGTTTTTGATACTGCCATTCCACAACCACAATCCGAGTAAATGTCTTAGGAAAAAAAGGCAATAATTTCGCTCAAATTAGGACAGAGTATAAGAAAATAACATCCAAATCTTTTGCTTTGCAAATGTTTAATGCAAATTTCATGTTCTAAGATCAAGTTCATTCATAATTTAAAAACAAAAATGAATGATGGGAAAATCTACGCCGTTTATGTTTAAATAATGGAGGGAAAACAAACCATTTGTTAAATGAGCCAACTTTAAGGTATCCTTATTGATAACACTTTGGCTTGGTCCAACCACTTGGAAACACTCTTGTAGAGATTTACTAATTATATGTATATTTGTTTTAATTGCTGGGCCATGATATACCCTAACTACTAAATAATTATGGCACCCTGGATAAATACAAATGATAATAATAATAATAATATTATTATTATTATTATTATTATTATTATTATTATTATTATTATTATTATTGAGTCAGGAACAAACACGATTTACTTAGTTGGAAAGAGCAGCGACGCTCGGTGTGTCTCAAACTCCTCACACTGACAAACCGATAATGCAAGATGGTCCGTTCAATTTAACCAACTCTTTTGATTCGACTATAACCACTGTCGAAGATACGCTAGCCGATAGTATTTTATTTAGATATCGTTTGCATGTTTGTGATATGCAAGAAAAAGGCGCGCGAGCAGAGAGAGAGAGAAACAGCCTTTCTTTCTTTTTTATTTTGTTTTTTTCTTTAGTGTTTATAGTTCATAGACATAACTGTTTTGAACTATATTTGAAACATTATAAATCGATATTAATATTGCAATTATTTATCAAACTATGCGTTGATCGACAATGATAGCGTGATCTAAGTTTAGGAGACATTCTCATGATTTGGTTGTCTGATTTAGTAATTACATTCCTAAGACTTTGCTTTTAACATTTGTTTATCAATAACCATTATTAGCCACTTAACTCCAGCAACTATTTACATATTACTAATTATGTTTTCTAGAAAGTAAGCCTAGTCCAAACAAAAGCCGCACGAGAATTGCTAAAAGACGCAAGCAGATGTTTTCAAAAGAAATAACTTGAAGAAGAAAATAAACAGAGAAACCTTGGATCCTGTTTATTAATCAAACTTAATTGTAAGGACAGATTGTCAGATCATAGGCGCGAAGACTCTAGCTAAAAGTGTGCCTCTGGAAGAAAGGGAAAAAATTCCTCACGAGTTATGAGCCTTTTCGTCTGAAGAATAAGAAATGCACAAAACACCGATTATATTACTTGATATCTCTGACAAATATTTTACCGTGTGATAAGCAGCTGTCAATTCCAATACCGTTTAATTACATGAAAAACTATGAAAACGCACAAAGTAATTAGGTAAATAAACCGTTCTGACTGCAAAGAGTTAAACAATACAGGAACACCCCAGCAATTAAATATATACTAGAGTGATGGCAATAGGCTTCAAGTCAAAAGCTGTTTATTACTTACTCGTGTAGAACATCTTATATCTGCTCAGTCTGTTTTTCTAAATCTAGTAGGAAATTTCTCGCTTACGCAGCTATGTGCTAAGCACAGACTTTCCCCTGTTTGCCTTTTGGAATGAACGCTCCTAGGGGTTGCGTGACATGAGAGAAAGAAAAAATACACTCGAATATGGCTTGTAATCTTTAAATACAAAAAGGAAATTGACTTTTTCAGCTTGTAAACTGCTAGATTATTTTCACTCCTTATGGCACTGTTAAAATCTAGATGTGTATTGATGGATTTTACAGAGTTTTCCTGTCAAGGTAAAAGAGGCAACACTTATCACTCCCTATATATAGATGGCGCTGGTTCAATATCGTGTGCAGGTGAAAGGCTGGCTGTGCCACCGCCATTTTCAAATCTCGTGGTGTACGAACTTCTTACCCTTTCGAGAGTAAGGCATATTTGAATGAAATATATAAGATGGAACGCCGCATCTTTTGATCTGTTACATCCACGCACATATACTTCTATGTAGTAAGCATTTACTAAGCCTTTAAGACTGGTCATTGTTGTCATCTTCTGCTATTATCTACAGTTTAACTTCTGACAAAGCTCAGTTCAGAAAATAAGTAAACTATGGTGTGTCTTGACACTGTGTCCAGACACTTGGTTCCGTATTAAATTGTTGTTCTATTTTGTTGGTAATTTTGGTTATGACGAAAAGAAACAGATTCAAGTTTAGAATTCAGCAGAACCAAAGTCTCCAAAACATCTGAGGGTGATTTAGGACGAATTATATCCCTCGTCACAATGCCAAAATGCACCCTTAGCCGCAGCTTAAATTCTGGATATACGTGTCTCTTTGTCAGAGGATGACCAAATAAATGAACTAAATTACCTAGCACACGAAAACAATAGCAAATCCTTGAGTTATTTGAATAAAAGTCAGTTTAGATAGTGCTGTATCATATAGATAGGTACAACAAAGCAAGATAAAGAGGAAAGCGTGACACTCTGACTAATTTAATGTATGCCACAGTCAATAAAAATCCGCTAGAACTGGATAACCAGTATTTAAGTATAGCAGTGTACATGTTGTGTTTGAAACTTTATTGTCTTCTATTGTTTGAAGTAATCAAAAATTCGTTAACGATCAAGCCAGTTATAGTAGATGCCATGTTATGTTTGAAAACCGACACTATTCCATTGTTTGAAGAAGTGAGAAACTGGATAACTAGCGGGCCAGTTATAGCAGTTTGCATGTCTAGTTTGACACCGGATAATCTTGTATTATTTGAAGTAGCCAGAAATAGGATACCCTGCGGAGCAGTTACATCCTAATGTAGTTGTTATAAAAACCTGATACTCTTTCATTTTATTAGACATTTAAGAGTTAGGTAACGGCGGTCTAATTAAAACAGTGTAATATTTTGTTTAAAGTCCGATACTCATCGATTATTTACAGCAAGCAGAAATAAGGTAACTGGCGATACTGTTATAGCAAACGTTATGTTTATTTGACACCTAATACTCTTTCGCTATAAGGATATGTCAAAATTGTGTAACGAGCAAATTATCAGTATATAATGTTTGTTTGGAGTATGATACTCTTGAAAAAGAGAATGCCTCTTTGAAGCTGTTAAAAATATGGTAAACAGAGAGGCAGCTATATCAGTTTGAAACTTTTCCATTATTCAAAGCAGTCAGAAACAGGTTGACCAGCGAGTCAATTATAAGAGTATGTTTTTTTTTTTAAAACCTGGTTCTCTTTCCTTGCTTGTAGATATAAAGTTGAACATGATATTTCTTGCCTTCTTATAACAGTCAGAAATCAGATATGTAGGGGGCCAGTTATGCTAGGGACTGATGCATGTATGTATAAGCCCTGTTATAGTAGCATGACTGCCTTCTTTGAAGCTTGATACTCTTCGAGTACTTCAAACAATCAGAGATTGAGTAACCAGAAAGTCAGCTATAGCAGTATGCCTGGTTTATTTCAAACTTGATACTCTTCTATCTTTTTAATCACTTAGAAACCTGCCTAGTGTAACCAGCGGGTCAGTTATAACTATATGTGTGTTTTCTTTGAAATGTTATACCTTTCGATAGGATAATCAGCGCGTCAGTTATGGCACCAATAGACCTCACATGTTACACTTATATTTCAAACAATACAGACTCATCATGTGAAACCTATGAACACATTTTTACATATAAATCGTCCCTATACATTTCAACACGAAGACCTAATGTTAACTTCCCGTTAGAGGATATAAATTTTTACCCTGTTTAACATAGGATGCCCACTTGTCGTTATAATATCAAACTATGCTACTAATCATTGACTAGTGTCAGGATTTCAACTAATATCTCTGGTGTCACTTCTAAAGTAAGATCTTCGGTATTACAAAAATTCCCTACAAAGACCATTTGAGGGATAAGATCACATGCCTTTTCCGCAGCTTCCTCCAAGTCACAACATTATATCAAAATTGCGAGTTCTGGGAATGATTTTTTGTCCTTGATGGGAACTTAACTCCTGCCAATCATCCAGGGAGTTTACAATTAAAATATTCACCACTGCACACATGTAGGTTATGGAATTTGTTAATCTTTGACAAGTTGCTTTCACAGTTCTGGGTTCCATGGATAAAACTCCGTCGAAATAAAACTGTTTGTTCCATGACAACCCTACCAAATGGGCCTCTTCTGGAGCAATGGTTATCTGCCAATATGCCCTTTAGATATCGTTTTCGAATAATAAACATCGTTTTTAGTTTTTGTTTTATATGTTGATCAAAATATTTGCACCTGGATATGTTAGATAAATTTCCTCATCCAAAATAACATTATTTGTTGATGCTGTCGTTGACTGTAGCTTAAGTCCAAAATTACCTATCTTTCAGAAGAATCTTTCCTTAGAACAGTATGCAATGTAGAAATACAAATATAAGATGTGAAAGATATGTTGTCAATAGGATCTGAAATGGCATGATACCTAGATTCTTTGTTTGTATATCTATTAATATCTTCTTTGAAGTTAAGTGCACCAATATGATTGACAATCTTGTTTAACATTGTTAAACGTTTGCCCTGATAACAAATATGTAAAACATACTCGAAAAATTTGCCCAATCTAGTGTCTGGATAATCGTACAAGAAGAAAGGAAAACATTGTATGTTTAAATTTGTCTGCAAAGGAATGCTGCCTTTTTCAAACTTATATTTTTGTGATTTGAAAACATTGAAATCAATATGTAAAACAATTTGTTCCTCCCTATAAGACGTTGAGAAATTACTAAAGTCATTATTGGTATATTTAAGCTCGCTTGCCGACAAATGCTAGCTTTCTGTATTTACTGAATTATTTACAATATGTGGTTCAGTCATGTAAAAGCACCCCACTCGCATTCCTTAGTCTTTGACGCGCAGATATGCAGTTAAGCACAAATCATTCAGCTGATCGTATTATGTTTTATCTTCAGGACACGCATCAACCTTCGTGAGATGGGGAAAAACTACATGTCCAGGCAATGACACAGAACTTGTTTACGACGGTAAGGACAACTGTGTTTGATTAGACAGACAAATTTTGACACAAATTGTCTAACTAATGCAAAGAACAATATGGCTATATCCACCATGCAACTGGACTAGAAATCTTACTGTAACATATTCTGACCAATCAATTGTTCGCATTGTTCCTTGTTGGTAAGATTTCCGACTCTGGAGTAATATTAAATATTCGAAACACTGAGTCATGTGTTATGACTAACGGGTCTGATCATACAACTAACTCATTATGGGAACAAAATTCTTTACTAAAGTAAAGTCCTATTTAAGAATAATCACAATGTGTCTGTTTACGATGCATGATTTTGCTATTAAAATACATGTACTGACTCATATGACACGGATTCTACTATACAAAGACACATATTACGAGCGGGTATTTCTGGATACTCGTTGCGTTATGTACTATATATCGTAGTTACAAGTATAATATTGTTAGTTTAAGTGCTAGCCCTGTGTCAGCGTGATTTATAGAGGCATTTGATAGATTCAGCCATTGGACACTTTTTTAAAAAGTTACTCGACAATCAAATATCCGTCTATAAAAAGTCCTAACAAGTTAATGTCAAGTAACAAATGTACGTTCTAACAAGCTAATGTCAAGGAACAAATGTACACCACTTACAACAACCTTCTCCCCGGTCGAACTGTTTCTAGCCTCCCATTCATGTCCAAAATCTTAGCAAAAGTTGTTCTGTCCCAATTGCTATCTCATCTGAGTTCAAATAGTGTTTTGACCAATTTACTGTCTGCATATCGCCCTCTCCACAGTACCACAGGACCAAAACTGCCCTTCTGAAAATAGTTAACGACCTTCTCTCTGCCTCTCTGCTTTGGACAGTAGTATTACAGTCCTCACCATCCTTGACTTGACTGCAACATTTGATACACTATACCATGATATATTACTTCACCATCTCCAGCATGTATTTGGCATTCGCAATACAGCCTGACTATGGTTCAAGTCATACTTCGTCGACAGGACACAAATTGTGTCCGTAAATGGAAATCATTCCAGCCCAGCTGATATATGTTTTCGTATTCCAAAGGGGTATGTTATTGGACGCGTTCGCTTCATTCTATATACTCAGCCCCTCTCAAGTATCATAGATCGTCATCCGGTGCCTCGCCAATTGTACGTTGATGACACCCAAATATAAAAATCTAGCAACCCAACTGAAGTTGATGCTACCATCCAAGGCGTAGAGAGGTGCATTTCCGATGCGAAGTCATGGTTGAAATGTAGCAAGCTGCAGATCAACGATGATAAAACTGAAACCATTCTGATCACCACACATAAATTTTCTCATTCCCATCCTGTACATCGAACAATAAGCATCAGCAACCCCAACATTAGTTTTACACAATCAGTAGGAAACCTAGGTGACCCTCTCGACACTACTCTATCATTCCACCAACATGTCATTAGCATATGCAAAGCTGCATATCTGGAGCTGAGACGTATCATCTCCATTCGCAATTTTCTTTCAGTTGATGCCACTAAAACACGTGTGTGTTTCTTCGTACTGTCTAGACTGGACTGTTGTAATTCACTTTTATCGGGTTTGTCTCAGTATCTCCTACAGAAACTTCAAAAAGTTCAAAATACAGCTGCTCGGATCATCCTTAGAGTATCAAGAACCAAGCACTCCCTCCCCACGTCCATGTACCCTCCAATGGTTACCTGTTCGCTCCAGAATCAAACACAAAATCTGTTCTCTATGCTCCGTTTCGTTGACTGCCTTCAGTCCAAAATACCTATCGAACCTCACCCA
Source organism: Margaritifera margaritifera (assembly GCA_029931535.1). Lineage (NCBI taxonomy): Eukaryota > Metazoa > Mollusca > Bivalvia > Unionida > Margaritiferidae > Margaritifera > Margaritifera margaritifera. The sequence goes on along the minus strand of JAQPZY010000511.1, from coordinate 54,138 downwards.
TATGTACACCCCTTCTAGATACTTACGCTCCTCTTCCGATACTCGTATTCTCATTATTCCCTTTATCAAAACGAAGTGCTACGGACAACGTTCTTTTGCGTACCAGGGCCCAGCTACCTGGAACGAACTGCCTGTTGAACTTAGACACAATGATATTGTGATCTCATTCAAGAGTGATCTTAAAACTCACCTATTTCCACTGCAAGAACAGACTTAAGACTTAGCAATGTTTCCTTAATTGAATTATTTTCAGCATGATTTTGTTTGTAATTTTATGTTGTTTGTTTTTTGTAATCGTGTCCATATATATGTCCGTATGTGTTAATTAATGTTCTAAAGCGCTTAGAGCTTCTAAAAATTAAGTGCTGTACTAAGTCCTCGTTATTATCATTATATATATATATATATATATATATATATATATATATATATATATAGTTCATAATCTAAGAAACTGGTAGAGCAAAAGGTTATACCATGTGCGTTGTTCAAGTGCAGTATCTAATTCCTTTCATATAACCAATAGAGTGAGCGGGCAGGGAGATGTTTTTTCGCCTTCATTATTTAAAATATACATAGAAAATGATATCAATTGTGTTTTGGATCAATGTTACGTAGGGCTACATTTGCCACCAAAAGCTTTATTTCTGAACACTTTTAATTTTGCTGATGATATTTCATTCATAAGTCCTTCTATCGCAGGTTTAAGGAAGTTATTAAAGATATGTGAACATTTCGCATGTTTGATTGATATCATATTTCATACACAGAAATCGGTACGCATGGTTTTTCATTGAATATATTCCGAATTACCAACTCCTCTCTGTGCTTTTAATGGTCCTGCTCCTGCTTATGTCAACAGTTATGGGTCTTTCGGTCATATTTTAAAATTCAGTCTGTTAGATGATGAAGATATGATGAGACATTACAGATTTGTGTGTACTCGTACAGGCATGCCTTTACGTAAATTTAAAAATTGTTCTTTGTGTATCAAAATTAGATTATTCAAATCTTATTGCTGCACAATGTATTGTGCACCTCTGTGGAAAAACTTCAGTGAGTGTATAAAGAGGCAATTAATCATTGGTTATAACAATAGTCTTCTGTTCCTATTAGGCCTTTCAAAATGGAATAGTACCTCTACCATGTTTGTATACTATAATGTATTTAGTTTTGAAATATTAATGAGAAAATATGTGTTTTCAATGATAATAAGACTATCCAATATTAAGAAATGTTTTCCTTGAAATCTCTATGAAACTATGATATTCTGTTTAGGCCCCGGATTATAGATAGATCGAACAAATTACTTTTTTAAATGCCTTTTATAATTTGGTTCTTAACAATGACAGACTTATTCAGTAGCTGTATATATGTGTCCGCATATTTGTGCATAAGACACCTAAAACAATTGTAAGTTTACAATACTTTTATATTTTAATTTAGATGTATGAACCATGCAGTCTGATATAAAGAATTCTTCTCTTATCTTATCAAAAACAAGCTAATACATTGGCTGGAGACCCGTAGCAACCATTATCTCGCACAATACTGACTGGGAAAACAAAGGCTTGAGTACTGCTTGCATTATGACGTTCTCGAAGCAGCGCGGTGAGTTTATGGAAAAAAATGAAAGCCATTGGCCTTCCTGCTAAGCAAACTTTTAACTACCATTGTCCAGAGTGCCGATGAAGGAAACAAGACAAAAGCACAAAGGTTAAAGGAGACACAGACAGAACGTTATGCATATACAACAGTAATGGAACAGGGGATTAACTATTACATGGATATCTGAAAGAAACTTTATTTTCTTACATCAACATTGTAATTGCCATGCAAAACATGCGTTATGCATGAATTTTGCGTTAAGCTTTGATTTCATGTATACATGTAATGGTATAATTACTTCAAATCTATGAATGATCGTTATATATCGAGTAGTACCAAATTTAGAATTGAATGTTGTTAGTAAATTACATCAGAGGTAAAGAGATATATGTTATCAATTACAAAAATGGAACTACAATATAACACATATTCAGTCCATTCATAAACACAAAGTAGAATCTGCAGATCTACATTTTAAGCATCTCGAGAATGATAATTTTTATGATAAAACCATGTGCTTGGCAGCTTGAATAAAAGAATACAGAAACGTAACTTCTCTCTCTCTCTCTCTCTCTCTCTCTCTCTCCGATAGCTTGTATCTAAACCTTAATATGTAAAATTTTCTGTCATTTATCCAGAATTATACTTATACTTATCATGCTATGATCATTTTAGTCAATTAAAGTAATAATTATGTTCTTGGAAAGTGATCCACATCGTGTGTTTCAAAGTCTCCGCTAAATATATAACATTACAAACTATGTACTATGACGAATGGCGCGGGTTTGTTCCTGCTTCTCAGTATGAAATGCGCGAGGGAATCAGAATGGGAATGACTTCATGTCATTTCCTTTATATCAAATGAAATTTCCATCTCGATTTATTCGTGTCTTTCAAAACAAAATTGACCTTCTTATTTGAAATGGACATTTGACAATATTCCAGACTGTATTGGTTGTGTCCAGATTGAGCAGTTGTCGTTGAGAAAGATAACGACTGCTTTGTGTTATTGACAATTATCAGAGGTAAATTTGACTTAAACACTCCGAGAAGCCATTGTTGAAGGTGGGTATACTCCAGTCATATTTAGCCAATACAAGTTTCGTAAAAATCTAGTTGACCCTCGCTATTAATCTGTATACGAAATCAATGTTTTATTCTTTTGTAAACCAGGGTTTGCTGGTGGCTCTCTCTACACAGACACTGGAGGAGCTGCTGACTTTCTTTGCTTACCGAAATGTCCAACCTGGGGAAAGAACGTAGGAGGTACACATGACACCACATTTATATACGGTGCTGAGTACGAACTTTTCAATGGATCCAATCCATTTTCAACCGTGTCGATACAGGACGATGTTCCGTGTTGCGTATGTAGACCTCCCCGTACTACAATGCGGTTTTACGAGGGACTCCAGACAATAACGGCCATCTGATGTACGTGGTTGAAGCAAAATGTGGTTCTTTGCCTTGTCCTCCATATTTTGAAGGACGAGTTATAGCATGCGTTGTGTGCTCAAAATAAAGACTATATGGTTGTCTGTTTATGTATTTTTAGGTGACAGGATTCATTGACTTTGAACCTCCAACCCCATGTTTAATTACTCCCACTACGTATATAATGGAAGATGGGGAATACAGTTTCTAAGACAGCATTGCAGATAAACAAGATACTCGTGAATATATAAGATAATATATGTCTCTATTTTGAATCCTATTTAAGACGTTCTGTGACTTCTGTCTCACACGTACTGATATACAGACTCTCTAAGATCAATGGAAACAAGACATGGGATAGTTCTAATGAAATTAACATAAATGTTAAGTATAATAATTTAATCCATGTATTTAGTCTAAATTTCAAACCCATTAGTATATATAGACAATGGTAATATTCTTTCGTAAGCCATTACACATAAATATCACAATTTAAATTTGTTTTAAATGTTCCTTCTTTCAATACATGAGTGAGTGCTCATTGATATTTTCGGTATTTTTAAAGATCTTTATTTGTGAGGACAAATATATACAGTTAAAGATATGTAGTATTTTGGATGGTATACTTTTTATATGCAACGGAAATGTCTTATACGTGGATCTGTGAGAGACAAAAATGAGGTTGTTGATTTTTCTTTTTCTCAGAAAATTGCATTCTTTCATTTAAGAGGCAATCCTTCCTGCTGTTTAGTACTTTCAGAATTGTAAATAATATCATACAGATAAAATGTCAAGTCATCGAAGCGTCCGAACACCTTAAGGGCACATTCAAGGAGGTTGTGTACCGTGGAAAAAAATAGCTCAAAGATCACCTGGTGGGCGCCAGGTAAAATCCAGATCGTACTACCGAAACAGGCACATATAAGTGTAAAGACAGACGTTGTCTCATCTGTATACATAAACCTGAGATAATAACAAGTTTCAAAAGCAAGCAAAAACAAAGAAATTCGTAACCAAATTGTAATGTATTTATGCAACAACTGTGCCGATCAAGACGTTGCCGAAAGTGTGGAATCTAAGAAGAAGATAAATAAGCACTTAAGCTACATCCATAACAAACTAAAACTTCATTTATTTAAAGTTATTTAATCCTCCTTCGACACGAACTCTTCCGATAATATTACTTTGCGTTTCCAAATTCATGTAGGATTAAACTCCAGGTACCAATATTCAAACTTGGAGTGCATATGTTTTCCAGAGAGAGCTTTTCCTATTCATCGTTTAACCTTATATTACCATGATACACCTCGCTAATTGCTGTGCACATTTTGGAGTATTTTTAAAAGTATGTCCAATTTAGTCATTTTTTAATTAATCAATTTTGATGATTCTAAGTAAAGTTTATGATTCTACCATTACACAGTCATGATCCGCGCCAATGGTTTTAACTAAAGACTTTAATTTCACACATTTTTCTCTAAACTTTTTATGTTCTGGTTTAGTGTATATTTACTTGAAGATTAACGTAGTGGATTGTCATTTGTAAAGCTATGCAGATATAATACAATTCCTTAATTATCACATTATATCTCTGTTGTCAGACATGTTGTTGGTCTGTGTCTTGTCCTTCGTGTGTTGATAGATGAGTTATACCATACGTTGTGCGCTCACAATAAATGAATTCATCGTGGCTGGTTGGCAGCTTGAACTAGAACTAATATAAGTAAGACAATAAATCTGCTGTTTGACTATATGAGCCCACGCTGTTCCCCGTTGTTGACTCGCTATTTGCCATCTCGTCACACGCACAGAACGCTACTAGCCCACCACCTGCTTAACCAAATGGATCCAGATTCTGATATAGTTATGCAAATCAACACAATACCCTAAAATATATCTGAAACATTTAAATCTCTCTCTTAAAGCTTGGAAAAGAACTTGCACAACATCTCACACACAAGCACTAAGGCACGCACTTGTATTAATGTACCCAGACATGTAGAAACGGCATCACCTACTGGTACTGTCCATGTCATCTACATGCATGTAGGGGATGATACGACTGTTGAAGGCATTTTGGTCACCCAGAGGTGACAAACTTATTTACATCATAGGTTGTGACTTTAAAAAGCACTTATCCGGCCAGTGCCCTTGAGAAAGTTGCACATGCCTGGTTTATACTGCCAAGATTCCTTCATTTTGAATAATGCATCGTGTCTCGACGCTTGTCTCTGATGTTGACCAAAACCCACTATGCTATTATCACTCTGCTTATACACTTGCAGAAGATGCATTGAGACTCTACAAAAGCTGTGCAGTTTAACAAGATACCCTTGAAAATATCCCAAGGCTTTAGTCCTCTGTCTTAAAGCGTCTTGAAGGATTTGTGTGACATTTGACACAAACACCCACTAATGGACGCAAACGCTAATATCAATGCGCGAACGTACTGAGAGAAAGCATCAGATAGTTTCAGTAAAAATTACATAAAGTCTATATACATTATTCCAAAAATTATTATAATTTTCTTTCTTAATTTTGGAGTCATTATTATGGACAAACTTAGACACGATAATATCTGCATTATGCAATTACACTTTAATGTAAAGATTCCCACAATTTTGTAGTATCCCGTGTTCAATTCGTCCGTAAACTCTTCTCACATACATACATACATACATACATACATACATACATACATACATACATACATACATACATACATACATACATACATACATACATACATACATACATACATACATACATACATACATACATACATACATACATACATACATACATACATACATACATACATACATTTACACTTTATTATACATTTATTTATTATACATGTTACACTTTCAAAATTGTAGATAATAATATGGAGACATGTGGATTAGTTATTGATATATAACCACGTTTTTGTCATGAAAGCTTCGGAATTCACAGAAGATCTAATCAGTTCAATTTCGTCTACCTGGGTCAAGGGTTCATCTCCAGAGTTCAAGGTATATCATATGCAGATTTTGTTTTATCCACCAGCAAATACAGTGCCTTCAAGCGTATGCGGGATATATGCCACTGACGCCACGTTGTAGCATATAACTTCGTTGATGTAGGCCTAACAATAACAACATATTACCGCTTGATTATCAGATGATTTGAATGTCTTTCATTTTTAGCATGAACAGCTTGTTCGAAATTCATAATGCGATATCTCCTATAAATATAATGTTCTCATTATCAGACGGTAAAGTTTGGATATAATTTATTTCTTCTATGATGTACAACACTTTTAAACACCTCATAACACCTACATCGTACGATTGATATGATAGCGTAAGGTATTCCTTTTAAATGTAAAACAAGTCCTCGTTTGTTTACGATGTTTTGATAGGGGGAAATTCTTTATTGATATTATTGAAGGATCCCTTTTGGTTTACAGGTCACCTGTCTGGATTTTTTCAACTGTCACACTTAGTTTTTCACTTGAACTCCACAGTAATCACAGGTATAATCATTCATTTCTTGTGCTTAATTGTTTGACAACGTTATGCCGGGTATCCTTTTTACACTTTCTAGATCCTGTTTTGTGTTGGTAATAGTTCCATGAATTCAATCGCAATACCTTAGAAATAAAAGAGTTAATGTAACATATATTCCAAGATCACACAGGCATTAATATGTAATATATAAACATGAATTGGTGAAAAGCAAAGCAGATGAAGAAATGTGATGTTTTAAATTTAGATGATGTGTAGTCATGCATACTGATATCGTTGCTATTAATGCCATATTTTTTATTAGCTTCAGGTCTACCTAAAGAATCAACCTAAAGAGGACGTGGATGGAAAGGAGACCTGGTTATCATGATGCATACTTTTTCCCACAATTTGTTACGCCAAGATAAAATACTTGTCTTATTTTGATCGAGTAATTTTAGCCGGAGTATTGTAACAAGTTACAATGACAAAAAAGATAAAACAAACGCTAGAGAAATTCACCAGATTTGTTTTAGTAAGAAATATAACAGAAGATCAACCATGTTTAAATGGTATCTTTTGTGCAGTACTTAAATATTTCTGACGTAAAGTAAATGATCTAAGAACTATTAAAAAACATGGGGTTTTCCTTGTGTAGATCTTTGGGTATTGTCGGGATTTATTTTCTAAGTTTAATGGGACATGTCCACATGGTTTTATTTCACGACCTTCATGGTCGTGTAAAATACTTCGTGAAACTTTAATCTCGTCCAATATCAGGAAGTAAACCAATTCTTGCCACAGGGAGTCCAAATCGCAAACTTTAAACACGCCATGCAAAAAGTTTCAAAAATTATTAACACGAGAAACTGTAATAACACAGAAATTTCCCCTTATATGGTATCTAGTGATATTTTTCAAATGAAGCAATATCGACAATTTGAAACGAAGCTTTTGAAACTACTGTCCCACCACCACAATCCTACCAAATATATATTAACCGAAGAAAGCATCAATTCTGCAATTCTGTACATTTTAAGATGGAACATAAGAAATAACTCCAAATCCTTGATATTTTACAAAGGCTGACTCCACAAATAACTCTTTTCATCATCAAACAACAAATATGATTGATTGGAGAATCTTAGCCTTTTAATTTTTAAAGATGTAAAAATTAATTTTGAAGCATGTCGAAGGTTCATTCTGGATACACGACAGATGCGATGCTGACGAGATTAACATGCCAGATGATCTGTTCTAATAAACAAAAGGTCAGAAATATTGATGCAGAAGGTTTTCAAACGGGACTGAGTATTACCGTATTCTGGATGAAATCCTTTTTCGTCAGTGTCTTGTTGGAATGAGTTGCTACACTGCGTGTGAGAAACATTTATCCCACTAGCTATAAAGTTCATAGTGCATGAAAATGTTATCCAGGATGGTGTACGGAATATTACAGATATTTGATATAAGGGAGATTATAAAGATAAATATTAAGCAAACGTCAAAAATAAGTCTATTTAAAAAATAGGTAGTATAATTTCAACAAATTGTTTCATTGGAACATCATCTAGCATCGAAGATATGTCACCCGAAATATTTTCATATTATGTCCTTTGCCCTCTTGCAAAGTAAAAATGCCATAAAAAATATGAGTTTTTTCGGACATATTTGAAGCATTTTATAATACGTCTTTATGAATTTGAAATTATCTACATATATATATATATATATATATATATATATATATATATATATATATATATATATATATTGATCGGAAATGATAATGTGATTTGAGTTTAAGAGACCAGATCGTGATTTATTTGTCGTATTTTTAATTGCATCACAAATATTTTGCTTTGCACATTTGTTTGTCAGTTGCCATTAGGAGCTACTTTACTCCAAAAACATTTTTTATCGATATTGCTAATTATGTTTTCTATAAAGTAATCCTACCCATAAAAAAACAAACTAAAACTTAAGCAGGAAAGAGAATTACTAACAGATAAAACACGAATCGACTAATTTTTAAACGTATACAGATGCTTTAAAGGGAAATGACAGTGGAACGTGGATCATTTTATTTAATACTCAGACTTAATGGTCAACACCGATGTCAAGATCAAAGGCGTTAAGACTATAGCTAAAATTATATCTATGGCATGAAGGGGATAAACATTGCCGATATATTCCTTTCGCCTGATGACTAACAAAATGTACAAGGTACGGATTATCTTAATTGAGATCTCTGATATATATTGACTGCACGATAAGAAGCTTCCAATCCCAATATACCTTAATTACAGGAACAACTATGAAAGTACACAAGGTAGTCATGCAGTGAGTGCACTGATTGCATAGAGTTTATAATAATAAAACAGAGCTAAATATAACCTAGTGTGAAGGAAACGGGATTCAAGTCAGAAATCTGTCTATTCCTGATCCATTCAGAACACAAACTATCTGCTCTATTGGCTTTTCCATAGTTACTTGGAGATTTATCGCATACTTAGCTGGGATCTTTTCAGGTATAATACCATATACGTTGGTCATGTTTGTCATTCTGTATGCAATGTTAACAATCTTTGCAAATAGCGTGCAGTTACAAAAGGCATCTACGCCTAACATTAACGACTGTCCGAGATTTGAGTATGAATACAAATTGTTAGAAAGTCTATTGAGGGTCGAATTCGACTTGAGAGAAATGGACGCTTCCATGTTGCAGCTTCAAGAGAAGGTTCAAACTCTTGAATCAGATGTGTTGGAGAAAACACTTAAAATTGAGCAGCTAGTTAGGGATAAATCAAACGGTGAGTATTTGACTTTCATCTGGTATTAAGCTTCTTTGTAAAAAAAAAGAAAAGAAAAAAAAAATCAATTTATATTGCTTACATACACCGTCTTGCAAAGAAATCAACACAGCTACCTAGCATTTCTGCATCAAATCAAGAATGTTCAATGGCCTAATCTGCATCCCTTTAAAAAAAACAAAATCAAATCACATCGACTTTAAACAGTTTATATTTAAATATTTGAATGCATATTTCGAAACATTAATATCATCAAAGTGGTATATACGTTAGAAATTAAGTTGATAGATTGAGCAAAAAATCCACGACTTCTAGACTTTAATTTGTTGCATTGTTTGTAAGATATTGCATTTTAATTATATGGGCAGACGCATTTTTGCACTACGATAAGGTACTCTGATGACTAAAAACTGCTGAAAATGTATTCGTTGGAAACAGTTAAAATGTCTCAATGACAGCGTTTCAATCAGAATTCAGTTCCTTTGCACATGTTATTTGTTACGTGAATATGTGAAGGTATGTGTGCAATTGTGCGCCGTCTTTTACCTAACTTCATATTTTTCACATGTATCTCTGGTCCATTTCTAAATTGTAAATGTTTGTGGAGTTCATAGGTGGAGACGAAAATATTCCGTATACTAGACATTCTTTCTGAAATTAAATTGTAAGGATTTGTTGATAAGTAATACTAGTAGAGTTCTTAGATTGCTCGTTCAATGCTGCTTACATTCGCTTTTGCTTGTTTCCTTTACTGCTAAATTCGGTTGTCCCAGCTATGAATATATATATATATATATATATATATATATATATATATATATATATATATATATATATATAAGTACAGATCAGCAACCAAAAGTCATGAATGTTTTTGTAGTATACGTCTCCTTTATTAAGTCTGAATATTTATCAGAGATTATGCTCATGCAGTATTCAACTCTTTTGATTGACAATAAAAACTTGGTAATAGGTGATTTAAATTTTGATTCGCAAAAAACAAACAGTACATAACGTGCATTTCTGAACAGTTTATTCCATACAAAGCAGATTGTTTGTTTGCCAGCAACATAACATGACTCCTGATTAGTTCTCATATATTTACAAACATTTATAATTGTAAAGTGTCTGGCACAATGCTAAACTACAGTTGTGCATTGTATCCAACACTGTGAGTGGGATTTGCAAAAGGCAGGCTTTCCACTGCATATCATTACCTGTCATCTCTTGGTGTAGATGATGTTTTCCCAAAATTGTCATTTTAATACCTTCTATTTTGTTAATTTCCGTTTGTTCTTTTGTATCTGCATTTCTCTTACATAACCATTTATAACATTTTAAATGATCAGTGCAGAGCATTTTTTTTTCTGGAATACACCATAGCATATCGAACCATTTAGGTACAGTGAACCTTTTGCTTAACAAATGCGTCATATAATAATACAGCAGATATTTATTTCAATTTGTAATTACAGTAACGTCATTTGTGCTATGTCTGCATTTGTAAGAGCAAGTTTTTACTCATCTGAGAATTTAAGAATAAGAATAGTAAACCTCCATTGACCCCATCTATTCTATGTATATTATCATATTGTAAGTTTGTATTGTCCTGTTATAGTAATTGCATGTTTGCAAAATGTATATATCTCAATTGCGAATCAACATTAACTGTGCCAGGTCTTCTACCAGCAACAATGATATATGTGTATAAACACACATTATATTCCCTGTATTTAGGTTATAAACCTTGTAAAAAGATTTCATTTCAACTAAAGTCACCATGATTTCTCATCATAGACAATGTTCACGTTAGTCGGTCTTACTAAGCATTACGATGCTCCACATTTGTATGTGTTTGTTGAAACGAACTATATGTACATGACGTTGTTTCAGTGTTGTATCCAGGTCAAAGACACCCGGTAACACCGCTAATTTAAAATGTCGTGGTGGCCGGTATTCTGGCCCTTCTGAGAGTAAAGCCGATGTTGATCAGATATATATGATGGAACTGAGCACTAATTTATTTTATCACAGACGGATGTTTCTATGCGGTCAACCTAAACGGAGACTTTGGCATATTTTGTTGTTGCTTACTACTTTACTTTTCAAACTACCTACTTAAGAATTTGTCTGAGCCTTTAGAATTTTTATATTCTGTGCACATTTTCATGTTATTTACCGGTTTACTTCTCAAGTTATTTTCGTAAAAAATTTGAATCCTAATAGATGCATTGCATCGCAAAGACTATTATTTTATATGACAATATGTATTTAAGCAACTAAGTAAACTAAGGCGTGTTTTTGCGTTGTGACTGGAACATGTGTTCACCTATAAAGTGTTATTTTATTGTGCTGCTCACCTTAGTTATGATGAAACGAAACGGATTTAATTTATAATTCAGCTGAACCAAAGTCACCAAAGCATCTGAATCAGATTTAGGCCCAACCGTATGTATTGTCACAAGAACCAAAATACCCCCTGTCCTCATCTTTGTCTTTTTTTCTAATTATTATTAATTTTATTTATTTTTTAATTTTTCTTTTCGATCATCGGGTTTCCTTTTCAAAGGTGCATTAAAGAAATAGTGTTATATCACCCAGTAACTACAAAGAGCAGGAAAATGAGGAAAACGTGACAATCGGATTAATTCGTTGTATTCTAAAGTCGTTCAAATCAGCTAGAAACATGGTAAACAAAGGGTTAGTATAGCATTATACATGTCTGATTTGAAACCTCATGATCTTCCATTGTTTTAAGTAATCAAAAAGTGGATTAAGTTAGGGTAGTTATAGCACATGCCATTTTCTATGCCTGATACTCTTCCATGATTTGAAGCAATCAAAAAATGGATAACTAGCGGGCCAGTTACATCAGTTTATATGCTTAGTTTGAAAACGGATACTCTTTTAATGTTTGAAGTAGTCAGGAATAGAATAACCAGCTGGCTAGTTAAAACATAATGCATGGGGTTTGTACTGATGATTTGTTTGAAATTTAAAACTCACCCATCGATTGAAGCAGTCAGACACGGTGTAGCTAGCGATCCCGTTAAAGCTGATTGCATGATTTTTTTTGGATTTTTTTTTTCAAACCTGATACTCCTGTTACGTTTGAAGCAGTCAGAAATAGTGTAAGAACAGTTCTGGCACTACGCACGATTTGTTGAATACCTGACACTTTTTCATTTGTTGAATCAGTCAAAAATAGGTATATTTTAACGAGCGGATCAGCTATAGCAGTATAATTGCTTTGTTTCCAATTGTATACCCCTCCGTTATTTTGAAGTATTCACCGTAATTGGGTTGCAAGCCGTTCGCTCAGATCAGTTATGATCAGATTCGTCTTCTAGTGTAATTGTTTTGATCGACCTCGACACCATGTGAATTGATCTGAGTGTCGCATTTTCTTCATTTTTTTCATATATTTATATTAAAATTGCGTTATGCAAAGTACCAGCCAATGTTACAAGATATACATGATACTATTAACATGTTTTATAACATGGGCAGTTCATTTGCTAAATTAATGCATGGCATAAGTCATTTGTCCTTTTAAAAAAAATGGATATTTTACATTCCTGCAAATGGAATCATACAGTTATGTCATGATTAGTCTTGATTTTCATTCAACCTGAATTATCATCATTAGTATTGATGAAGACACTATAGTTTAAACTAAATATATTAATTCATTTAAGCCTATACAAAATTTACAGACATGTTTAGCATGTTTATTTACATCATGATACGGTACTGGATTAGCAAGCAATGTTCATCAAAATCACCTCCTCGTCATCCATTGATATTCATAGGGAATTAGGGCAGAGATGATATACAATCCGTACGCGCTTAAAGAGGTATTCAATATATTGACTCGATCCACTTCATGTAGTAATGTTGTATTCATAGGATAACGATTGTTGTGATAGACATGTAGTAATCCACTAATTACTTTTTTCTGTGCTAGTGAATGTTCAATCTTCAGTTCTTGGATCAATCTATGTGAGATGGGGAAGGACCATATGTCCCGGAAATGGAACAGAACTCTTGTATAAAGATGAGGCCAATGGCGTTTTATGATAACATTAAATTTGACCATTTCTATCTATCATTGTTATACATGTGTGACGCGGTATTTCTGACATTTGAATATGTCTTGGAAACTGTTTTCTCAAATTACCTTATTTGTAATACTGTCTTTTACTAGTACAGAAGTAGTATGAGAAATGTGTATTGTTGCACACCTACCCTCTTATCCATTTTTATTTTTAAAAATTTTCAAACCCTAAGCTACCCATCCTCCTATCCTCCAAATAATGTTCACAAAAGCTCTAGGTCATCCACTCGCCTATCTTTTTTTTCAAACGCCACTACTCTACCCACCACACGATAATTTTTTTTCACAAAAATCTTAAGCCTCCCACCCTCCTAGCCACCAAAAGTATCAGAAAAACACTAGACAGTCTACACTCAAAATTTTCACAAAAGCACTAGACCACCCACCATCCTCTCCACCAGATTTTCGCAAAACACTAGACTACAACACACAACTCTTTCATAAAAAAAACTGTTCCACTCAAACCTCAAGCCTTCACAAAAACACAAGACCACCCACCGTCCCATTCCCCAACATTTTCACAAAATCCCTGTTCCACCCACCCTCAAAATTTTCACAAAAGCACTAAACTACCAACCCTCCTATCTAGCAAACCTTTCACAAAAACACTAGGCCACAACCCTCAAATATTTTTTTAAAACAAAAAGCACCATAATCTATTATTCTAAATTATACCTTATTGTGTAGTCCTCCAAGAGTCCGCGGTGCAAAATTAGATTACCTAATACTTTCTTTTTTAAAGTTAATAATATGAAGACACATGCTTGCGAAAGTTCTTTTGTTTTACAGAACTAACATCCGATCCAACTGCAAGCTCATTGGAGCTGTTGTAAAATCAAGAGACAAAATGTTATTTAGAATAGATTCCTTCACTTTACTCACATAATAAACTTCCCCATATCAGTTGAAATTGGACACTTTTATATTTATATTCAAAAGAGATGATGGATCTGATCTGTATAAATATAGACTTGAAATAGTATTAAGAGTGGTAGGCAAAATCTTTAAAAGAATTACTTTTAAATATGTTTAAAAATCACCTAAGGCATAATCTACTCATTTATAAATACCAATCTGGTTCCATTCCCTGTCATTCTACAGTTCATCAGCTAATTGAACTGTATCATACAATCTGTAAAGCTCTTAATGAACGTAGTCTTCTTTGACGTTTATAAATGATTTGATTGAATCTGCCACAGAGGCATATGACGATTCGCAAGCTCTCTGCCCATGTCATCAGAGGCACATTACTCTGTTGATTCAAACCCTGTCACTTTGACTTGAAAAACAAAACAACAAAACACGTTAGTAGATAGATGTAGCCAGAGCTAGCTCCCTTGTAACATTTAAAAGTATACAATAAACCCAACTCTGTTTGAATCTATCTATTCTAGCACAGCTTCAAATCTAGCGCACTTGTAACATTTTAATTACGACGATCATTGTTTTTTTAGTGGTCGTCACCAAGCAGAATAAACGAAAAACAATATGATCAGACTGAAAATACTTATTCCAGCTATATCTTTAATCCGCTATTATACAACAGCCGTTACCATCGTCTTTGTCTGTGATTTAGTCTATAGAAAAATTCCTTGCTTGTAAGCAAAGTCAGTGGTAGAAACGTAAAAGCGTTGTATTTTAAAGCCAAACGTCTGCAGCTAGATTGTTGATCTCGGAGAACGTTGCTTATATATAATTTAGAACCACCTTACTGTCTGCAGAGCGGCCACTTAAAAGATGATCAAATATACTCTGTAATCGAAATGAGCTAGGAAATTAGGAGTGGAATTTTAAATAATACATGCCAATAAACAAAAAGTGCCATATTTGTATTGCTCGACTGTCGAAAAAGATCATGACAGAGTCTCAAGTGTTCGCAAGACACTCACTACAAAGTCACATGTGAAAATAAAAGAGGTATGCAAACAATAACAACCAATTTCATTGTGCGACGAACGGACAAAAGCGTGACACATTTTCTGGTGTGCACAATACGCGGAGCACAACTTTCGATTTTGGAGCGTAAATAAAGATCTGCTGTAGAATCTCTGGCCTCTCTTTGGGTTAGTAAGTGGTTCAGTGTCAATTCAACTACCCCCGGACAGTGAGGTTGGTATTTTGCAAAAAGTTATGACAAGAGTCAGATGTGAAATATTTTAATAGACATGCAAAATATTGACATATATGGTCACAGGCAACTAATTATTGTATGTGTGGTGGTATATGTAAATATTGCATATAAAAGAATAAAGGTCGCTGATTGGCTGAAACCTGTGCATGAGTAAACTGTATGCTGTAGACTTGATCCTTAAACCATTTTCAATTTATACCTGTCGCCTCACATATACTACTAGATGTAAAAGCATTGATCTAAGCGGGCCTGATATTTATAGTGGGTACCTCCAAAGGAATTTGTCTCAGAAAGGGAGCTGCTCAGGATCTTCATCGTTTTAAAAGTTTCCTCTTGCATATATCTTTCATAGAATTTAAGCGTGTTTTGCCGGTCTTACAAAGAAAGTATAGTAATGTGGCCAAATATAAACATTACGATAGCAGCGTCCCACAAAATCAAAACTGAAAACGAGCTGAATTCATAGATTTGGTAGACTCCAACATGATTTAGAATAAACTAATATAGATTTGCTGCAAAATATCAAACGTTGGAAATAAGTAACGCTGCAAAAACAAATGTGCATTAGGAGAACTCTACGCCAGAAATCTAGTGAATGTTTGTCGGTTAACAATCCGTTCACAATTAAATAGTTTATCGTAGTATCGGATAGGTGCAAGAAATGTATGTATATTTTTAATACAGATTTAGAAGATGGCCAAGACTTGTAAACTACTACCTTTTGCATCAGCATGCTGTACGTAACTGTTAAAACGGTTTACAACGCAAATACAAGATCGTACTAATTTACAATTTACAAGCACTCTAGCTCCGACTTTATCTAATCGCATCTACATTAACAATCGAATTTTATATCTAATCCAGTGTTCTTCGGGTTCACTTTTTTCACCACTTCTATATATTAATAAAATTGGCAACTTTACAAGTCCCACGCGTTTGTTTCTTCTGATTGATGTTTGGGTTACACCTTAGCTCAATACTGAATATACAACATACGATAAATCAGGATCTTCGTCAACTGAAATAATTGTCATCAAACTCATTGGCAATGCTCAATCCTGAAGAACACTTCTTGTATATATGTAGTATTTTATTGTTCCCTTTTGTAATCAGGACTTATTTCCTTATCTTAAGAGGGATATAATCAATATGAATTCGCTTGATCACCACAGAGATATAAGCATAACTCTAGGAATACACAGTAAATATGAATAATCGTATCAGTACTTAAATATACCCTATCATGACCAGCTCTAGATAAAGTGTATTGGCATTGATTTGACTCATAATTTGGTGAAAGCTTAGCTGATAATGTTTAAAATGTTCAATTTCATGCACAATAAATAAACTGATAGCTAACCCGAACCTTAAATCCTTGTACTAAGGACTTCATCAGCAGAATGATTTATTCTCTACTGATTGTTAACATCACCCGAGGGAATAGTGTGCGAGATTCAACCAACATAAAAGAATAAGTTAAAGTTTGTATGAGGTATCGCGACACATCCACACAGTTTCCCCGGGTCATACGGTATCTTGGGACTCAGTAAATATCTTAGATCGAGAACAAGCTTGGTTTGAGCGGGAGATTAAAGAGTCTACATACATCCGTGCTCACAAACCAACGCTGAACAGGGACGCGGGACGTTTCAATCTGCCGCATATCTGGGACAATTTGTTAACATCGCTCACTATCGCTCACGAAAGCTTCAGGTTAGCTTTCAATTTTATTACTGTGTATTAAATTTAACAGTTTAAACATTATCAGCTTTGACTCATAGTTGACTATATGCTAATGAAGCGTGTGATAATCTCTCTGAATTTGACCGAAATGGCCGCAATAGCTATATGCTTGCCAAGCTATGTTTATATAAACACACTGTACTTTTAATCGGGATGGAAAATGTAAAATGACAATGAAGAAATGTAATTTTATATATATATATATATATATATATATATATATATATATATATATATATATATATATATATATATACTAGATAGATAGATATGCTCTTTAAGATCGCGAACAGTATGGCCCCACATTATTTGTTGGAAATTCTTCCGCCTCTCTTTCAAGAGGTATCTCTTTGCGACTGATACCAAATAACATATATGGCTTCCAGGTTTGAACTTTTAATTCTTTTTTTCTGTCCAAGTATAAATATATGCTAGAATTCCCTCACTTCAGAATTCCGCGAATCGTCATCTTTCGGTATATTCAGAAAAAATACTGTAAAAATAAAAAAGACATTTGACTCAGTATTGAAAAGTTGAAAAGACACACCATTACTTTATCCAAGATGAATGAAAAGGTAATATTATTTTAATCAAACTGAGATATTCTCTTAGACACAAATAATAGTCATCTTGTTCATGTGGATTTCAGTTTTAAATTTCAACACTTTTTTATATAACTGTCCCACTTACCAACAACAGAAAATAAATTGTTTTGATTTATTGCATCTTTTCGTTTTGATTTACCTTGAAACCTTTAAATGGTAGCTCGGATTATTCTGCCACTTCTAATGGCGTTATCCTAAAACAAGCCCAAATTTATATTTAAGAACGTCATAGATTCGATTCATTATTTTATTTCTGTTTACAACGTGGTCAAAGTCAATGTTGTTTTCTTCCTTCTGTTATGTTTCTTCTTCTTCTTCTTCATTTTGCTTCGAAAGTATTGTTTCACTATTCTGATATTAGCCTGCTATTTGTATCGTATTTGTATTATTACATGCTTAGTACCGACTCTAGCACTTTGACGTGTATGAATAATACCTGTAAGGTAGAGAACCCTTGGTAACTTGTGAAAACATGTGGTCATGTCCCGTTGCTCGAAGGCAATACAATTGTTGAATAGAATTACACAAATATAAATTTGACATTGGTTATAATATTGGTAAAGTACTGGTCACTGCACAACGATTCAGCCGACTTGTGCAGTTCTGTAGTATTACTAGTTCACCACTACATCCAATAAGAAGTCTTTGAAAGGAAAATCTAATACTAAATCTAGCCATACCTACTATTTCTTGATGAAAACAACGGACTATGACCCTGTAGAAATATCACAGATTTAAAGATGGATTCAAACTGCATTATACTTTTGACCAAAATTGAAATCCCTTGACCTCTCTAAAATAATTGAAATATCTTGTTGTTCACCTTGATAGTTGTCATTTTTAATTTGGCGTCTCATGGTGCAATTTATTTATTAAGCTAGTATCTGGATCAATCCAATTCACGATACTAAAACGTCTTTGCCATGATGTGACTTTCTTTTGGTGCGCCTATGATTTTTCACCAGAACATATATGATATTTTGGAATGCATAATCTAGATGTGAACAATGGTGTATACCAATTGAATACTTTCTAGTGTCGTTAATGTGATTGCATTTGGGGGGTGATTATTGGGAAATATGCTGATAATATTCACGATATGCTCACTTGCTTTTACATCTGCTGCTGCCAATGCAGCAGTTGTTGTCGCTACTACTGGTACTATTACCACTACTACTACTACTATTTTTCCTGTTCCTGCTTATACTCTGTGGCCATTTTACGAAATACAGTGAAGGCCAGAAATTGCACTTCACTCGATGCTATCACACAAAATAATTTTGATAGAAATAGTCCATATGATCAAAGAAGATTCATTTCAAACATTTAGTGTTTTGATGTATCAAGACTAGACACTAAATTGTTGTTCCTGTTTTTGGAACTCAATTTCTCATAAGGCATAGGAAGCAAAACATTAACGAATTTATTTAAAACTGTCTTTTAGTATACCCCCTGACTATCCGCATTTGGAAATCACTTTGCGATTATGAGATATTGAGATATCCATCCGTGCAGAATACGCTAACACTTCAACTGATAGGTCTTGCCCGAATCCCTACTCATGCCCGGGAATTGATGCTCAATGTCTATAATATTCTTGCATTTTACGGGGGCGTTGTTCTGCTCCTGACATAAGTACCATTCCAACTTATATATAATGGAAATGATAGTAAGGTTATAGGTTATGGTAAATGATAGGCTGATATGTAAAAAAGAACTATTATTTAGAAAATAGTAAGTAATCAGAATTCATGAAACAGATAACGTTAATAGATCTATCCATTTTAGATATAATAAATTGAAGCTCATTAGTTTGGAGGTCAACGTCAACATTAAAAGACAATCTATATCTATGCACATTTCATAGTTCTGAACACCATCAAGATCGTGTCGTGGAAAGTGACTACAACTAGTAAAAAAACTGATATTACTATGTCCGCAGGTAACACAATACCATGAACTGCTGCTGCTGCGACTACTACTACCTAATGCTATTTTCAGGCTGTTTAGGCAGCGACAGAGGGCATTGCTGCACCTGTGAATAATTTTGTGGTGTGGACATATACATCTCTTTCGTATGCTCTAAAAGTATGCAGGCTCCTATCTTAAATGAAAGTAGTCACATATATTGATTTTCCAGACCAGTCAGCTACGTTCTTTGCAGATACCATGCTAAGCCCTGAATAGTTGTCTCCCATAGTCTGATAGCTCTGGCTTGCATGTAAAGGAAATGCAGGCGTTAATTGATTATGTTGACAAGAGCCAGAATTACACATTGTCTGCCGACTGCAATTTCGAAAAAGAAAACTAGTTACACTTTGTCAACTGAAGTATATGATTTAAACCAATTACAATTAAGCTTAGTTAAATACTCATTGTTAGTCGGTGATTTTGTATGCTTTATATACAAAATGTTTGATGGTGTCACTGAGGTTTATAAACGCTTATTATCAAGGTCTTGGTCAGAAACAAAAAACAAACAAATATCTATTTGAAATAAGTCCTTAAATTGTTTGACTTGAATAAACGTCTACTCCACCTTATTATATGTAGAAGGAGATGTATATACATGTGCGATAATATGACATTCTTTCTGACCTAATTTCTAATGCATGAAATGACTAAAACTGTTTTCCAGTTTCCAGAGAGTATATCTGCAAAGAAGCGTACTCGTTATGATATAATGCAATGTATGTGTTATAACACAAAATATGTATCTCTGTAGACACAGTTGATACAAATATATCTACTACTTCTATTACTATCATCGCTTTTAGAATTGATTACTGTTGTTGCTTTCTCTTTGTAAAAAGACAGAATTCATCCTATCAATCTCCATTCTATTAAAAAGGTAAGAACATTTCCGATAAAAATTAACCGATTCTTATTGTCTGATAACAATTGCGATAAAATCAACTAATCCATATTATCGAAATCAATCCTTCAAAAGACCAATATTTTGCGTATTGTGGCGTGTATCATTTACATTAAACTAAATTTATTCTTTTCCATTATATGAATATATATTTTTCTTTCCTGTTGCAATTTGTATACAATATTTTAAAACATATGGCACTTTCTGGAATAAGGTTCAGAAAATAAAGGCAATACCATACATTTTGAGACCCATTGGTGCTAAATGCGTTAAACACTGGAAATGGCAAGTCTTGCCCAAATCTCCACTGTTCATGTCAGCCAAATCGCACTCCTGACGTGAGTATAATACTCATTTACCATACCCATTTATTTATTAGGGAAATGATTATATTGTATTAATCTGTAAGATAGTATATATTTAATATGTTAGTACCTATGCCATCTTGATTATAGTGCTTATTAAGTTATGATAAATTAGAGACTGGAATGTAAAAAAAAATGATAGGTTAAATGTAACATATATGTATGTATATATATATATATATATATATATATATATATATATATATATGATTTAGACAAAAATGAGTCTCGTGATTCAAGAAACGTACAACGTTAAAAGAGCTGCCATAGTTTCAAGCGTATGAATAAACTAAACTATTTTTCCAAAATTCAAGGGTTTCTAGCTGCAATGAAGTGTACTCTTTGTACTACATCTGCTACTGATTATTACTATTTTCATTGCTGCTACTACTACTGCTACAACAGCAACTACTACTAATACTACAACTACTACTACTATTACGACTAATACTAATACTAATAACAATAACTGCTGCTGTTACAACGTCTACTAGAACTACTACTGCGATCCATTATCATCACCAACAGCAAGGCCACCACCATGATTACATCTTTTCCAGGCTGTGGAAGAAAACTTTACCATAGAAACCACGAATGTTGCCCGGTCAATGTCTAGTTCAATTGATGGATATGTTTTATTTGTATATTTGCTCTCCTATTTTAAGCTTGTGAAATGGTATATGTGCTGGTGGTGAAAATGCTACAAAAAGAGGAAGATACATCATCATCCTTATAGGTTTACATAGATCCAGTAATACATATGGGTTCTGTCCAAACATCAATATTTATGAAGCAAAACATGGAATGATCTGGTGAAAGGAGTTGTCAGATTGTCTTCAGTAGTTTCAATCTGCCCTACCAACTCATGTGCAGACATATACCTCAATAGCATAATATTATATTTGACATATTTAAATAGTATAAATTAATTCTGGAGTAAATTATTGTTTACAAAACAAATAATTCGACCAGGTTTGAAAGCATTTGCTCGTCAGACCTGGGTAAACCTAACAAGTTCTAGAACAAATGCAGTATATTCTGAACAAAGCAACCCAAAGTCGTACCATTTAATGTCTATAATTTATCACGTCTCAATTAAAGACGTGACGTCATTTTAAGCTTATGATGTTACAGATTTAGTATTAGACACGTACGATATTTGATACGAAAGTCCAGTGGAAAATCTGACCTAGGAATTAGGAACGCAGAGCGTTTTTACCAGTTGAGTGTCAACATTCCTTGATAAAGAAGAAATAGGTTTAAGGGTAAAGATCTGCAGGGAATTATTATACAGGTAAAAGGTAGAAGGTTACATGTTTTCAAAAAATATGATCATTGCATGTGATGAAACTTGGATACACAACTTTGAACCCGAGAGTACGAATCAAAGCAATTTATGGAAGCACACAAGTTCGCCATTGCCTATAATGTCTTTCCAAATCTGCTGGAAAGGTTATGTGCGTTATGTTCTTCACCACACAAGGAATGCTTTTAAACGACATGGTACCAGAGAACACCGCAGTGAATGGGTAATAGTATGCCACAGTAATCAGATATAATTTGCGGGAGACTCTTCTTATTTAAAATATCTATACCGATTGAGAGGTGGCTTCATTTTGCACCGAGATTACTCCCCTGCACACACATCCAAGTTTGTAACGGAAACCTTACAAAAACTTGATGTTGAAACTCTAAAACACCCACTATACATCCCAGGTTTAGTTCCATACCACTGGCTTTTTTTTTTTTTTTTTTTTTTTTTTTGAAAATTTAAAGATTCGTTAAGATAAATCGTTACGAAAGCAGAGAAGAACTAAGGGATGCAATCATCGGGTTGCTACAAATGCTATCACGTCACGGGCATGGATCACAAGATTGGAGAAGTGCTTAAGTAGAAAGGAAGTTACTTTGAGAAGGGCTACTAAAATTATTTTAAACAGTTAAGTAATTTTTTCTTTAAAGCGATTGTTACAGAAAGTTCTGATCAACTCTCTTACAACTAGCGATATTTTGACAGAGTGCTGGACTTCCAAGAGTCATGAGTCAGATTTGTCACAGATAAGACAAAATACATGTACTTGGCCCAATGCTATATTAAGGATCGTTATTTATTCTTCAGAGAAATATATATTCAATGTAACAGGGACAGGAGATTTACAGTGAACAAGCAATGCACTTAATTGTGGGTGGTATTTATTAATGTTATTAATGTTAATATATATATAGATTTTGTTTTGCTTCCTTTCTGTAATCTACTTTGAAAGTTCGAGCACAAGATGACTACTTATTATTAATGGAATACTTCTCTCGGACCTATTTAATAAAATGGGGAATGATCATTTTCATTTTTTCGATCTGTTAAATACGTTTTAACTGAAAACAAATATAGACTGGTGTTTTTAAACTATGTATTTATATCATGTCAACTATGGTCGAAACGTTTAGATATGGTGGTAATAGAATCCAACAGAAATTAAATATAATGTTTAGTGTGTGGTAATGGAGGCATATCAGACAAGCATCCTCTTTTCTTAAGGAGTAATGTGGTCTAAGGAAGAAACTGATTCGCATAAAGAAAGAAAAAAAAACTATTGGTCAAATTAAGCATTCTATTCATTTATAGTTGCAGCATATTTCGGCTGCGGTGGTTTCTCACAAAATTCCTGTACAAATAACTCACCAATTTATTCAATAAAATAAAAGCAACTACACAAAACCTCAACATTATTTATTAAACAAAAGTATAACTTGTATATGATAATGAAATTATTCAAGATTACAAAAGTAGCTAACTGAAATTAGTAGAGAATTACACATAATTTTACTTAATTTACTTTGCCTTAAATAAAAGCCAAAACATTAGAGTTAATGTTGAATGTATCTTCATTATGTATTACAAACAATTGATAAATGTATTAACTGAGCTAGATCACTGCATGTACTTGTATGTATAACATAAACACATTTTATGCGTACTTCACAAGGAATTACTACTGTAGTCGATGATACAGAATAATGAGAGGAAATGAACAATGTAGTGTGAAAGCAAATGTGTTCAACATGTGTATCACGGTGTGTGTGTGTATGTATGTGTGTGTGCCAGAGCAAGAGAGAGAGAGAGAGAGAGATGATGATGATGATGATGACAAATGAGTTCAAATGTGATTAAAATCGAGATTTCCGACATAACTGACACTGATAAGTCATGTTAAGCAATTAAATTACAAACTATACATTTATGAAAGTGACAAACGTCATTCGGAACATTACGTTTGTAGTGACAACTCTCCTCAACAGAAAATGCAATCCTTTATCTGGTAGATTACAAAAAATAAGTGGACGGGAATTCCGATAGTCACAAGAACATGAATTTTTATCTGTACTTGACAAATTTACTTAGTATATCTAGATCTAGATTTTAATCAGAACGAGTGAGTTTAAAAGCAAAATGAAAATTAGGAGGTTTTCCCCTTTTGAAAGTGGAGAGTAAGGCACTTGTTTCCCTCAACACAGTGATATTTGCGTATGACGAACAAAAGTTTTAGGTACGTTCATTTTATAAATGAAATGTGAGCAAAATGATTATGTAAATATACTCCCTATACCTCAACGCAATACTGGAAATGAGATTGTAGTACTGCCACTATCGAAAGCAACCCAGGCTAGTTACGTCAAGGTTTGTGTTATATTCTTCCACATCATTGTTATTTCGTTGATAAAACATTATTTTTTTTTAAAAAATTTTTCTTTATTAAGTACAACTACATGGTTTCGCTCCAGCTACTCTACTAAGTACTTAATAGGTTCCCTATAGCCATCTACGCGAATTTAACATAAGCACTTTATGGGGCCCTACGTGAATTATACCTGGATAAGATGGTATGGGGGCCCTATGAGAATTTCAACATTACCGTTGACACTATAACCCCGTATGGGAATTTTAACAGGATGCATAGCAGACAAATATAAGTCTAATGACACATAAGAACCACACTAAAATGTGTGTCTGTTGTCTGCGCACTTTTGAGGAATTTAACATCAACACATGGATACATTGCGCTAAAACATTATTGCGAATTATAAATTCGGCGTAATATTCATGTGTGCATTGACGAAGTGTTAGTTTTGCAGAGAGAGAAAGAAAGAAAGAAAGAAAGAAAGAAAGAAAGAAATAAAGAAAGAAAGAACACACCTTAATACAGACAAGAACCCACACAGACTGACCAACAACTTTTCTGACTGATCAACAGATATTTTGACCAACCAGCACCTATTCTGAGTAGCCAACTACTATTTTGACTGATCAATTCCTATTCTGACTGACCAATAATATTCTCACTGATCAATACCTATTCGGACTGAACAAACACCATTCTAAGTGACCATCACCTATTCCAACCCATATTCTGACTTGTTATCACCTATTCTGACCTACCAAACGATATTCTGACTGAAAAAATATCAATTCAGGCATACCAACACCTATTCTGACTCAACAACACATATTCTCACTGCTCAAAATCTATTCTTGACCATCACCTATTCTGACTGACCAATACCTATATATAGTGATCAAAACCTTTCCTGAATAACCAACACCTATTGTAACTTACCAATACCTATTATGACTTACTAGTACCTATTTTGACTGAATTTCAAGATATTTTTCCTGACCAACACCTGTTCTCGCTGATCAACACCGACTTTGACTCAGAAAACGCTACTATGACTGACTAATACCTATTATACCTGATCAACATTTGTTCTGACTGACCAACACCTATTCTGACTGAGCCTATTCGTACTGATCATCACCTATTATGTCTGACCAACCATATTACGACTGATCAACACCTATTGTGACTGATCAGCACATATTGTGACTCACCAATGCCCATTCTTACTGACCAAATTATATTTTGAATCTCGAACACCTGTTCTGACTATCCAACGCCTAATCTGACAAACACCCTTCTAACTGACCAAAAACCCTATTCTGACTGAGAAGCAGCTATTCCGTCTGACTAACCACTGTTATGTCTGACCAACACATATTTGACTGACCGACACTTATTTTGACAATGTTCAAGCAAATAATGATGCAGTTTGCCTAATTTCAACCTCTAACATACTGTATTTGATGTAAATTCAATTTCTATATTTAGATAAGACCTTATGTTACCATCTAGATTATGTTACTATCTTGAAGACCATGGAAGCTACAATGGAAATTTTGGTTCTATATCTAGAAGCGACATCATGTTACTTTCTTTAGAACTTTGAAAGCACAGTGAAAATCCCGATTCTATTTCTATAAAATAATAGGAAGGTTGAACTGATGACCTTATTCGAATTCATTCGACTGTTTCGGTTCTTGACCCAGTTATTCAGGGGAACGCGATTCAAGCATTGTTACACATTGCTACACTTTGTGAAAAACAAACGAATTTGGCGTAAGGTGTCGGGTACTTTTAAGCAATAAGCTTACAGTGCATTTGTTGTTTTAAATCGTTGCTTCTGTAATGTTTCTCCGTGTGATATTAGTGGAACTCAGAGAGCAAGTATTGAAATACTTTTGAACAGCAAGCAAACATTGCACTGATGTTTTAAGTCGCTGCGAACTTTAATATTAGGGTTGTCATGGCTATCATATATTGGAATTTTAATAGGGGTGGACAAGAAGGATGAGAGACGGACACATACATGCCTAATTATAGAAGTTCCTTGTCGACTGTGTGCTACATAATGCCACGTAGATAAACGCTTACATCGCGTTTAGGTAAGTTCGTTGTCGACTGTGAGCTGCATAATGCCACATCGATAAATGCTTACAATGCGGTCGACATTTCGCTACACAATGTCGTATCGATAACCATGTGCAATGTGAGAGGTAAATTCATTCTAGACTGTGTTGCAATCCATACAGTGGTCCCCTCCTTAATAACGACCAAGTTTCATATGTATTTTCGCTTCAGTTCTGATTTTTCACACACGTCAGCAAGATTGCTGCATTTTGTCAAAATAAACTGTTCCAATTTCAGTGTAATGTGTCCCGTACTTACAAATTGATTGGGGAGTTACATTTATGTTTGTTTTTAATCGGCAGACAAATATATATTGGCGAACAATGACAAACAAATATTGTGCCCTTAAAAAACAATCAAAGAGAGAAATGGACGTGACTGTGTAACCGTCTTACGTCGGGTCCCAATATATTGTGGGAGAGAGTACTATGGTTGAATTAAACGGTAACGACTGTCATCATGACACAACTCTATGGAGAAGAAAGAAATGAAGTAACGACAACCACGTTTTGTGTCGCTTGGCACGATAATATAAGTCAAGCCACAAGTTTACCCCAGTGATTTTGACGAAGAGATGATCGATCCCTATGCATAGTCATAATTGCCACCACAAACACCAACATCACGATTACCATCACCACCAACAACAACAAGAAAACCATCGTTACGACTGAGAGAATCATAGTCATCTAAGAGTGGAAGTCACTCTGTTACCCATATTAATTATTTTTATATTCAACCTAAACACAAAGTGACTTCCTGAAAATTTCGAACGACAGTCTACACTTACTCTGTCTAATTCAAAGATTTAAAGTCCGAAGTTCTCGCAGAGAAAGCGTCAGCGTTTATTACTGACTTATTTGTGTCGATCGTGTTCGAGTTGAAACAACAGTGTCGGGCCAAGGATCAAAATCGCTTGCTACTTTCCATGAAACACGACAGTTTGAAATCTCTGTCAGGATCAAATTAAGCAGACCTGCTGAATTAACTGCTACCAAGACTATTGCAAAGATTCAGAACGTGCATCATTCCAATGGCGAGTTTAATATTACTGATGGAAAAGCGAGTGCATGTGATTTCGCCTCCTTAAAGCAGCGGAAAGAATGTGACTTCCCAATTACAACACCAGAGTCACAGGAATGAAACCGTTATTATCAGTTGCGTCGACAAAGATGTAACAACTCGGATATCTTTGGAAACTGGTTTGAATGTCTAATACACCAACATCGGCAACAACCATAATAACTACACATATGGATCGTGCTGTGACAAAAGAAAGAAAAAAAGAACATTTGTACCGCTGTCGCTGTGACATTATGTTATTTTGTTTCATACAATATAAACCGTGTTCATATTTTGTATAAAGCGTCAGATTTTTTTATGTTTAATCTCCGAATTTTAAAAAAATAAGTACTCGTGCAGGAAATTAAATTACTTTTGATTATTTCCTTGGGGTCGTTACAATTGTTTGGACACGTTGTGCCTAGTATGTGTAAGAATTTCACTGGAATGTAGTGTAATTTCAGTAGTATGTATATGACATTCCAGAAATATTGCAATTGTTCAAATGAAGTTTAATATTTTCCTTTTTCATTTTTAAATTTCTAATCTCTGTAGAGAACAATTCCGAACTATTCATTTAAAAAGGGCACCCCTATGTTTCTAGACCATAGTGATATTTCCGAGCTGAACCACTCACGTTTTTAAAATAAATTACCATCGACTTCTTATACTATAGTGTTATTTCAAAGCCGAACAACTCTTATTTTCATAACTGCTCCAAATACACTCTAGTCATAGACTACAATCTAATTTTGTAATTTTGCATTGAACAGAGCGGAACAAAATGACGTTTTTATTTGCACATGATAAACAATACCTCAAATCATTATTGTGATAGATTGAACCGTTTTAACAGAGGAGATATAAATATTTCATGATTTCAGCATAAAATCAACAATCATCAGATGAAGAAATAACGTGCATGTGTTTACCTGGTTGAAAGGTATAAACGTGAGGTAAAAGCTAGTTGCGTTATAAGACAACATGCAATATAATAAAAAGCTGATTTGTTGATTTAAAAAAAGATATCCTGCAATGTTTCAGAAGAGATGAAGATTTGCTGATTATATTTAATGATGATAACATCGGGATAAGCATAATATACCATGATTGCAAGATAGTTAAAATAGTATCGTATAAAGAAGGACTGAATTATATACGAAGCTGTTTTTGAATCGACCACTTGTTTGAAATTTTAAAAAAATATCCATATCCAGATGTGACATTAAAATTTGAAACGACTGTGCACATGTACAGACAACATCAATCATGTACCAAAGCTTCAAGTCTGTAACTTCGACGATGTGAGATTAGAAGAGTTACACCACATTACTAACTGACAGACAGACGTACGGACTGGCGGAGCGACATAGTGCTAATATTTTTTTAATAAACAGCGCGGGAAAAACAAACACGTGGGAAGCAAAGTGAGAACATTAAAAGAAGTGTTGCTTTAAACAAGTACGTTATATCACGTACTTACTTCTTTGTAGACTTATACAGAGGACGCATGAATGGATAATTTACCAGGGAGAAAGAATACCTACTTTAGTAAGGACAATGTCAATCCATTAATATTGCAGCTTCTTATGTAAATATTAACTGGTGGTGTGTTGCATAAATCCATAATGCATATGGAGTCGGGTGCCTCTGTACATGTAGGAAGGGATCACATCAAATGACGATACCGTGTAATACAGTGAAACTCCGTGTATCCTAAACTTTAAGGCACGTAATTTTGTGTTTATCTATCATACTTTTATAATCAATATTTTCCATGGCATCAATCAATCGTAATTCGATACTTTTTGTATTTTAGGGGCTGATTTACTCTGTATTTATCCATGCAATCGCATTTAACTTCAGTAAACAATACACTGAGATAACGCCTATTTGTTTACAAGCGGATGGAATTAAGGTGTAGTCAAAGCTAGATGTATTATAAACTAAAATACAAGAGAATCACAAGCACAAAAAGGTATACTCCAATGTTTTAGAAAGGATGCATATTTACAGATTACTTTCAAGGCTGATTACGTCGAGATAATAAGCATCAGACTTGATCACAAGATGGTTAAAACAGTGACGAATGAGGAAGTAATACATTACGTATTTGATGGGGGCAAATAAACGTTTGGATTCGGCCAAATTTACAGTACAACTGGAAGATCTCGAACACTTCACAAGGTCAGTCTATAACGATTCAATGGGAACAGAGAGAATTTTTGGAAGATAAAGTTAGATTTAAACAAACACTCGGCTACTCAGTATATGAATTAGTAATTTAGAATCTACGACAGGAGTTGCCAATTTGACATAAAACACCTAAACATGACTTATCAAGCATGTGGTATTCTGTACATGTCTTTATTTCGTTTTAAACGATTGAGAAAAAACAGCATTTTAAATATCTTTCCTTCGAGCTTAACCAATAGAACGCATTTCTGGGAACGAATTAAACAGGGAACGGAAACAATGCACTGAATTGAACGAATAGTTAATGACAGTCGATCTTCACAGCGAGAAAAGATATCCTTGCCAAGGAGTTTATGTTAGTCATGTGATGATCAGCAAGAGGTAGACATTATTGACACGCATACATATGAAAAAGACAACAATTGAGACAAATACATTTTGACAGTGATAGCTTTTTAAATCATTTTAGTCTAAAAAAGAAAATTAAAGCTAAAATGGGAGAGGACATTCAGGATGCATTTAGATAAATCTCCAAAGAGCAAAAGCCTGCAAAAGATATAGTTCCAGGAAAAAATGAGTTTTGCAACAGAAATGACAAGGAATTTTTTGGGAAAGGAATACAATGAATTCTTTTCAATTTATCGAGGCTAAAAGCATATTTTTGGGAAAGGTTGTAGATCACACTACTAACGGCTAGAAAGTGGAAATGTTTCTCTCAAAATAAAACATAGAAAATGCGTTTGCTCTTTACCAAAAACTAATTAATGGTTACAATAACACTCCTAACTGATCAATAGACATAATTCCGGTTGAAGTTAGCATGAAAGAAAACAAGTTAAAGTATAATTAAAAATTTTAGTTACTCGACAGCTGATACATTTGGAAATCCTAAATTTAAAATGGGTGAAACAATCTTATGTTTAAAATACAAATCAATCCAACAACCCTTCCATTGGGCTACCATCCTCACTTTACTGAGGTAATAGTTAAAATCAGGGAAGTGATTTTAGGCAATCCTTCGGTTTACAAAACGAAATACTTGAAAAGAGAAGATACAGAAGGCATGCTTTACCATCAGAAGTTAAGTTCTGAACAACACATATTATTTTCTTTGCCATTGTATGTATCTAGGAAAAATATGTAAGCTGAGGTACAGTAAGAATTAAGAGATTTGTTCTACTTATGATATTGAAATATTGTGTGTTATAAGATAGAGTGAATTATAATAGTTGTGAGAGACCTGTAATTGGACAAACTAGTTCTATTATAAGTTGCCTCACTTACACGTCTATTGAACATGACATGCCTATTGCCTACCAATTATTCTTCACATGCGGATTATGTTAATCTAATCGTATTAATAATCATGACACATATTACAGTTTGACATTTCCTATTGTAAAAATAGATTGACATCACATGGTCTCGTAAATATGCATGACAACATATCAGCCTAGTTATTATTTTGTACACAAATACACACGTGACAGTTTGATTCTGCACCGGTCTGGGATTGACACAATCCTAGTCAACTGAAGCTGCTGTAAAAAAAAGCCCCCATGCCCCGCTTACACCGACATGGGACAATAGTTTAGTGCCGTACCGGTATACCACTTTATCACTTCAGTCATTTAGGTGTCCTTTCCTATATGGATTTCGGGTACACATGTCTCAAAATGGATGGAATATCTTAAAAACTAAATATCATCCATGATTACACGCGAAGCAATCGTCTGACAGATAGTTATAATAACACATATCGCGAGACCAACATATACTCCTTGCTTAATCTCTTAATTGCTATATGTCTGTTATTATGATGTTGGCTCTGCAAATGTTAAGATTTAGCCAATATATGTACTTAATAAGCATAAATCTCTCTCTCGCTCTCTCATTTATTTTATTTATATATTTTTTAGAGTATTTCAAGATATTTAAGCACACTGTGAGTTAATTTCGTTTCATACGCCCCCATAAGGAGGCACGTATTATGTTATTGTGTTGTCCTACCCTACGTCTATTTGTCTGTAAAGAATTTCGCTTCCGCACAAGAATTCGAATTGTTCTCCATCTACAGTTACCTAACTTTGTGGATGGCATGAACTTTACATAAGAAAACACTCTATCGATTTCAAGCTCAAAAGGTTAAAGGTCAAGGTCGCTGTGGCTGAAAGAAAGAAAACGGTTTCTGCACAATAAATCAAATCTTGTGAGAAAAAAAGAATGCTATTGGTTTTGCAGTCAAAGTCACGGTGATTTGGTTTGGTTTTGGTTTGCTGTGGTGCTTGACGGCACAGCAACGCAATTAGGCTATTTAGTGCCGAGGCAATTGGAGTAAAGTGCCTTGCCCAAGGACACACCACAGTAGCTGACCAAGGCTGGTCCGATGGTAGGATTCGAACCCGCTCCCTTTCGGTCGTGAGTCCGGCACGCTAATCATTGAGCCACCGCGGCTCCCCAAAGTCACGGTGACTAAAAGAAGAAACTTAGTTTCCACACATTAATATTATTTCTACAAACATACCATGCCAACACTTTGTGGTTGGCTTGCACCTGGTGTAAGGAAAAAGCCTAGAAGTGTTTGTGTTAACTGGTAAAAGGTCAAGGTCACTATGAATGACAAAAAAAATTGTTTCCACAAAATAAATTGAGTTTTTAACCATCTACAGTTATCAAACTTGATTAGTTGCTTGAACATCAAAATATGAAAGAACCATGTTGGTCTTGGAGGCAAAAGGTTAAATGTCAAGGTCACTGTGACTTAAAGAAGATATATAAATCATTTCTGTACAATAGGTTAGTGCTAAGTTGCATACATTGACTAAACTTTATGGATAGTTTACAATTGTTGTGAGGAAAACCGTGTGTGCCTTGCGTCGAAAGGTCAAAGGTCAAGGTCACTGTGACTTAAAAAGGAAAAGTGAATCATGCATAATAACTTTATTTCTAGACCAGGTACCTTGACCAATATTGGGGGGTGGGGGTGGGGCTTGCACGTACGGTCTGGAAGGGACCTATTGATTTTGGGATCGAATGTTAAGGTTATTGTAGGTAAACACAAAAAGGATTTTGCAGAAAAACTGTGCTAGAGAATTTTTTTGATCAATCTTTGTTGATGGCTTGTATTTAGGGTAATAAAGAAGCTTCTATATATTGGATTGAAAAAGACAGAGGTCGCAGTCATGGTAAGTCTAATAATAAAATACTGCTTTCTGCACGTTAAAATTTAGTGTGCTAAGGGCCTATATAGGGGACCACTGAACACCTGTCGGGCGTATAATGTGCCGCTTATGGTACTCTTGTTTTATTCATGCTTATCCTCGTTTTCACGTTTTTCCGCGTGATTTGAGTGGAATATTACATTTTTCTTTAGGTTCTGTCTGGTCTGACTGGTATTTGACACAATATAACAGGGGTCAAATTTACTGATATGACAAGAACAGCTATGAAAAACATGTTTGTTGTTTTGCTTGAATCATATTACATAAGCGTCCTTGATAAGTAAAATGCCGATTCATAAGCTGACATCGCACTTTGATACATCAAGTAGCAACTTAATATACAGGCTGAACAATCCCATATATATCGTTTTGTCTTAATATGTGGAATCGAATGAGACTATATATGGACATGCAATCCCATATATGGAGTTCTATCTTGGTATATGGAGCTGACTGACATTCGTTATATAGGCATGGTATACCATATATGGAGTCATATACACAATATTTGGAGTTCTATTTTGATCTATGGGATTGGATAAAACCTGTACGTGAAGTATATAATTGAAGTCGTTAATAAATACTCTGAAGTGCTAACTTCATGTATCTTCTGTTACAGTATAACTGTATAACATCAGTTACTTAATATAATAATAGTTGTTATACACGGCATGCGTTCAGAGCATATAATCTCAAATACTAAGATTCCGCAGATTTCGCAACAAGGAACAATACATTAATAGTGCTGACTGATTACTATCGGAAGAATTTGGTAAAGAGCTTACAAGCTGCAATTCATTAAAACCTGTGAGACTATTTTTGCACACAAATATTATGATTCTTGCTTTCGGATGGGTACGGTTACAAGGTTACAGGATCAGGGAACATAGACAAATGAAATATGAGGCATAAAGAGGGAGAAATATCCGTAATAAAACACAATGAATATTTATGTTTATTTTAAAATAACAACTTTAAAATAATATTTACTACAGAGCGCAAGTGAGTAGCTCTACAACTTTTGCCCCACGGAATCTTCAAACGTTAAAATTCTCACATTTTTTCCTAAAACTGAAACTTTGTTTGGCTTATATAACCTTTGATAATCATAACTATTTTGATTAGTGATAAAAGTAGCACGAATAATAGAAGTACATTTCTCTTCGTTTACATAAAACATTGTTTGTTTTCATGCGGCACTCCTGGCGGCTGGTTGTTATCTGATGGGTCAAGATTTTCCGATAACCCAATATTATTTACCGACAAATGTAAACGGTTGACTGCACAGCGCATCAACAACGTAATTAATCTGCACAACTTAACACCTGAATTAGAATTTGTTTAAATAAAAACAGAAATGTGCTCATAGGATGAGGATACCCCCGTCTCCTCTTTGTTTGAATGAGTGGCGTAAGTAGAAAAAAGCAATAACTCTAACAGAATGTATACATTTATGTATGAACATACAAAAAACATTCGAAGTAAATACAAAAAGGATTAGGCAATCATCAAAGAGTGATTACATAACACGTTCACCTCCAGTCAATAATACCTTGGAACGTTTAATTCATCAAAAACCATGATACATGTTGCCATCACATGACTAATTATATATCGTACGTACATTAAATGCCATAAAGGGGCATTTGTAACGAATTAGCCAAGTGTCGTCTTGTCTACTGCAATCGATTTGTTAGTATGGTGAAATACGGAGTCCACATTTTGAATCGAGATGGTATTATATTGTGTGATGCTGTAAATAGATTCCATGTAAATGTGGTTTTCTTTTAGAAACATACAATTTGTCAGCATGGAATTTTCTGACGTGTGGATGATTTCTTAATCTGATCCTAATGATCTTTTTGAAACCTATTTTCAAATTTTCAGTACACAATAACTACTTATTTTAATGCAATACTTTATTGTCTACATCTCTACAACTGTTACGTTATGAAAATTTGAAATCATTTTTTTCTTGAATGTAAATATATATATATATATATATATCTATATATATATATATATATATATATATATATATATATATATATATATATATATATATATATATATATATATATATATATATGCTCTTATTCGACTAGAAGTTTCACAGGGTTATCACCCACAGTTTACAAATGATTCCTTTCTTGTATGTATCAGTTCGGTAAGAAAATCATTTGGGAAATCGGTAGAAGTACCACACAAAATTTAGTTATCTATTATTATCATGGTATTTATCTGCAGTTCACTGATCTAGCTTACAATATTTTCAAATATAATAAACATTCTGAACAATGAAACTAATCAGGTGATTTAAGAATTCGAAAGAAATCGTCAGATGTAATTTCTCGATTAAGAATCATATCCTAATTTTTTCATTATCCGTCAGTATATCCGCAATTATCATAACAATAAGTATAATGTAGACAAATCTGTACACCCGTACACGTAGTCAGCCTGGTTTCATCGCACCAGTTGAGGATTGAAACAGGTACCGTATATACTCTCTTACAAGTGGACTCCAACTGTAAACTACACATACCAAGATATGCCGTTAGGATTAATCAGTCAAACAATTAATATAGACCTCGATCAGCCGGCGCACTATGCAACGGCAGGTCAGGGTCTATGTTACTTGCAGCTTGACACTAATTATAAACGTGTATATACGGTAGATATGACGCTAATAGAACTATACAAAACGAAAACTACTCAGTACGTTGTCATGGTGACACTAAAATTGAATATACACTTATATTTAGCTGTAAAGCTTATGATGATCAAAGAAAGAAGTCGATTCATTTTTGTAATGAAAATAAATAGTCTCCCCAATCATAGCTTCTACATACTATTACACAAGCCTACGCAAGCTCATAAGACTGAATTTAGAATTAAATTTATAGGAACTCCTCTTCATATCTGAGACCAAATTATACCACCTCCTGCAGCGTGTAATAACTAGTTTTCGAGTTTATGATTTTGTCTGCCGTGGTTACTTATAAAATGCAACTTATTTCTTTCCAAAATATGTCTACACAAATAAGTCTACATACATATTTCAACAAAAGTAAAAGCTTTAGATTATAACAGACTTCATCCAGCCTATACATTTGCAACTGAAATTGAATGAAAATTCGACGGATGTTTGCATATATTGTTTCACTTTCGATTAAAAAGGAAAACAATACACACTAGAATGAAGAATTAATGTTAAATTCCGCTACTTATCTCTGTCTCTATCTCTCTCTCTCATATATATATATATATATATATATATATATATATATATATATATATATATATATATATATATATATATATATATAAGAAGAGTCTTTATTCATTCCAATAGCCGGAACGGACTGCGTGAATACATCATTTTTGCAATCAACTGAATTGAATGTTGGATAGTACAATAAACAGCAATGTATCATCACGTATAGTCTACAATATACAAAGAAATCATAGTGAGAAACCCAAATTACTCATACATGCAGATGCAGATTAATGCAAATGAAATAAGCTGGTTAGTTCACACGTAGGGAGAAAGAGATATCTACATTATTAAGGGTAATGATATGAAGATGAAATCAGATGTTATGTAATTCAAATTCATGTTTAAGCAATGGTCAGTCAAAAATATTTACAAGATAGCTGGATATTGGACCCTATTTCTGTGACTAAAAACTGTATAAATGTAAGTGGCCAAATTATTCACAATTCTAGTACTCTGGGTATTCTTAAGTTCTATAAATTTAAACATATTTGTTTTTTTCTGACACATTTCTGTATGTATTTGGCACTTATATCTTTATACAATAAGCATTTAAGTTGCAAATGATATTCATGTACACGGATGAATTAAGTTGTATGGTCTCGCCCATCTACCAGCTTCAACTTCGAGTCTGTGAGAGGACACTCTAAATTTAGTAATTGCATTGCTATATTTCAAAACAAATATGCTGTCATGGTAATGTTTTGATCCAAAATTTGCAATATTTACATCAAATAATGCTCATTTTATCATTTTGTATAACACAGTATAAATCACATAAACAAATCGTATTCATACTTTAAGAAGGTAATATAATCACTGTAGACTATGATACATAATAATAACAAGAAATGAACAGTATAGGATTAAAGAATATGTGTTCCAGATGTGTATAAGGGTGTGTTTGTGTGTGTGTGTGTGTGTGTGTGTGTGTGACTGTGTGTGTGGACGAAAGAGCAGACTTTGTGTTAAATTGTGAAAATTTCACTTCTGGGGATCAACATGTTAGATGCTGACACCAATAATAATAATAATAATAATAATAATAATAATGAGGACTTTGTACAGTGCCTAATCTTTAGACGCTCTTAGCGCTTTACAATATTAGATAACACATAAAACATATATAAATACATGATAACAAAAATAAACAACATAACACTAGACAACAAAAACATGCTGAAAATAATTAAGGTAAGGAAACATTATTAAGTCTTTTAGTCTGTTCTTGCAGTCGAAATATGTGCGTTTTAAGAGCGCTATTGAATGAGATCACAGTGTCTTTGTGTCGAAGTTCAATGGGCAGCTCGTTTTAATATATAATTTAAAGTTTTAGTATTAAATTTTATTTTTTCAACAAGGCGTTTATGTATGTTAATGAAAATTTTGTTAAGAGTCATTTAAGGAATAAATATAGATATATACTTTTTGCCAGCATCGCTATACCGTAAGTTCCTTTCTCCTGTGTATTGGTAGCCTCATGGGTTGATGCTAACGAGAACACATTTTCTTTATTGAACATCATGTCTACTTTAAGGTTGAACATAACATGTTATTCTAAGTTCCGAGTACCGTATAACAGTAATTTTTGCGGCAGTATAACTGCTGCTAAATTGTGCGGTCTGAAAAAGATCGCCCAAATTTAAAAGCACGAAATTCTAGTTATACAAACCTGCAGACAGCGTCTCACCCTAGAATAGCTTGAAATACTTGCATTGCCTTTTTCCTTTTCTCTTTGGTTTGACAAACTTGGGTCTCATAATGTTCTTAAATCTGACAATATAACCTTGATTTTGTAGTGCAAGTGCATAACCATTGATACTTCCCTTTTAGTCATCTAGTGAAACAATATACATAGGTATCCTAGAAAGTTACTATGAGGTATTGACAATGTGAAGAACCTGCTGAAGAGCATCAATTTTGTAGTAGTTTCCGTACATACTAACGTATAGGTCAGATCCTACTGTACGCTGTACAGACCGAGATCTGCCGTCGCATAATTCCCCGACAGACCTGGCTCTATGCAGATTGTTAGGAGTAATCAGTAGAACAAACAACATAGAGTCTGAATCTATATGGTTTCTTTGGTGTCAGAATCCTCTGGATCTTACCATACTGTACTAAAATCACATCAAGCATTACCAGATCAACTCCAACAGCAACAACGTTAAAGATTTTTTTATGTGATAGAGCCTTGAGATTTAATTGCTCTGTCATGGAAAATGAACACAGATTGGTTTCTTGTCAGGTGTGTCAATAAGATGTTTCGAATTTATCAAATGAATATCACTGCTCATAACAATATACACCACGCTAGTCAGTGCGTGTTACTGCCTCCTCTTTGGAACCAATGATTCTATTATCGTCTACAAGTACAGGTTAAAAAAAGTAAGATCGCATAAACTCTTGCTCAAGACGGTCTCCAAAATCCCAAAACATCTAAATGCAAAATTACTGATAAGTTCTAATTGTGGATCTCAGATGTTTGCTCTTACATGTAAAAGGCATTAAAGCTCTTCCATAACTTGTAAAACAAGCTGTAACTTCCTTACCATGTTATATGTACAGGTTTCCGCCCATATTGTCTAAATATAGGCGAGAATGTGATCATTCATTTTCTATACGGACTTTCAGGTTAATTTCATACCCGACGTCCTTTCTTATGAACAATAAATAGTTAGATGATTTTGTGATCAACCTTGCCAAGCTTAAGAATAATGATGCCAGTTAAATATGTGTAAGCTACATGTACTGCAATGTAAATAGCTTAAAATTACCCGCTTTTTCATTAAAACATACATTTCTTCTCCAAAGTAGCCAGCTCTCAAATTTAAGAGCCCTGGTCTTCTTGGAGTGTTTACATTCAATATAGACGCTGCATTCTTCTTAGTGATACATCAATAGTAAACGTATATAAGATATCGAGTTTACAACTTTGAATTGGCTCATCTGCTGCTCAAGCTTCCATACCACCTCATAACCTCACCTCATGCTACATTTCGCACATTTAATATCCAACTAAACATTAGACACCAACACTATCTAGCAGTGTCATGTCTGATTGTACTCCTTACTAAAGAGTTACCTGCCTTAAACTCTAAGTGGTTGAGACTTGTGACCATATAGAGCAGGGGTGGTCAGATTTATGTGACATGGGATTGCTTTTTACCGAATCATTCCAACACGGTCTACCAGCATGCCCCCTGCCTTCACGAGACATTGAAACATGTTGCAAAATATTGAATTTCTTATCGTAATCTAATAATGTGGCTATGGATATATCAAACACTCTTACATACTTTTTAACAAAGTCTATTAATAAATGTACATATGTCAGCGGTGGCCAGACTTTAGTGACATGGGATCTACTTTATACCGAGTCATACCAACACGGTGCGGTCTACCTTAAACTACTCTGCGATCGACAGGTCGACCTTGATCAACGTATGGGCCACCCCTGATATAGGGAAACATTAATTAAATTTTGTTGACACTATTCGTGGATTTCTGCTTTTGTTCCTTTTAACGCAACTTTTAATTCATTATTGGCTATATCATACCAAGGGAATGGAACTAAGTGATTTCTTAAGGAGACACCGAAGCAGCCGATCCGCGTTGGCTGGGCGGGTATCGATCCCGCGACCCTTGAATTGTGAGATTGTAGAGTATCACGAGTGAAGAAACTAAAATACAATAATTGTGATGCACACTCTTAAGATGGATTACAAACTTTTCTTCTAGCATTATCTGCACACTTCGTCGCTCTAAGTATGTCCTGATTTTTGAAACAAGAAAATAAACTGTGTTTTTACAGGGATGTATCATGTGTAACATGTGTAGATAACGCATATATTGCAGTTTGTATTATATAAAACCTTACATAAATCTGACCACCCCTGCTCTATATGGTCACAAGTCTCAACCACTTAGAGTTTAAGGCAGGTAACTCTTTAGTAAGGAGTACAATCAGACATGACACTGCTAGATAGTGTTGGTGTCTAATGTTTAGTTGGGTATTAAATGTGCGAAATGTAGCATGAGGTGAGGTTATGAGGTGGTATGGAAGCTTGAGCAGCAGATGAGCCAATTCAAAGTTGTAAACTCGATATCTTATATACGTTTACTATTGATGTATCACTAAGAAGAATGCAGCGTCTATATTGAATGTAAACACTCCAAGAAGACCAGGGCTCTTAAATTTGAGAGCTGGCTACTTTGGAGAAGAAATGTATGTTTTAATGAAAAAGCGGGTAATTTTAAGCTATTTACATTGCAGTACATGTAGCTTACACATATTTAACTGGCATCATTATTCTTAAGCTTGACAAGGTTGATCACAAAATCATCTAACTATTTATTGTTCATAAGAAAGGACGTAGGGTATGAAATTAACCTGAAAGTCCGTATAGAAAATGAATGATCACATTCTCGCCTATATTTAGACAATATGGGCGGAAACCTGTACATATAACATGGTAAGGAAGTTACAACTTGTTTTATAAGTTATGGAAGAGCTTTAATGCCTTTTACATGTAAGAGCAAACATCTGAGATCCACAATTAGAACTTATCAGTAATTTTGCATTTAGATGTTTTGGGATTTTGGAGACCGTCCTGAGCAAGAGTTTATGCGATCTTACTTTTTTTAACCTGTACTTGTAGACGATAATAGAATCATTGGTTCCAAAGAGGAGACAGTAACACGCACTGACTAGTGTGGTGTGTATTGTTATGAGCAGTGATATTCATTTGATAAATTCGAAACATCTTATTGACACACCTGACAAGAAACCAATCTGTGTTCATTTTCCATGACAGAGCAATTAAATCTCAAGGCTCTATCACAAAAAAAAGCTTTAAAGTTGTTGCTGTTGGAGTTGATCTGGTAATGCTTGATGTGATTTTAGTACAGTATGGTAAGATACAGAGGATTCTGACACCAAAGCAACCATATAGATTCAGACTCTATGTTGTTTGTTCTACTGATTACTCCTAACAATCTGCATAGAGCCAGGTCTGCCGGGGAATTATGCGACGGCAGATCCCGGTCTGTACAGCGTACAGTAGGATCTGACCTATACGTTAGTATGTACGGAAACTACTACAAAATTGATGCTCTTCAGCAGGTTCTTCACATTGTCAATACCTCATAGTAACTTTCTAGGATACCTATGTATATTGTTTCACTAGATGACTAAAAAGGAAGTATCAATGGTTATGCACTTGCACTACAAAATCAAGGTTATATTGTCAGATTTAAGAACATTATGAGACCCAAGTTTGTCAAACCAAAGAGAAAAGGAAAAAGGCAATGCAAGTATTTCAAGCTATTCTAGGGTGAGACGCTGTCTGCAGGTTTGTATAACTAGAATTTCGTGCTTTTAAATGTGGGCGATCTTTTTCAGACCGCACAATTTAGCAGCAATTATACTGCCGCAAAAATTACTGTTATACGGTACTCGGAACTTAGAATAACATGTTATGTTAAACCTTAAAGAAGACATGATGTTCAATAAAGAAAATGTGTTCTCGTTAGCATCAACCCATGAGGCTACCAATACACAGGAGAAAGGAACTTACGGTATAGCGATGCTGGCAAAAAGTATATATCTATATTTATTCCTTAAATGACTCTTAACAAAACTTTCATTAACATACATAAACGCCTTGTTAAAAAAATAAAATTTGATACTAAAACTTTAAATTATATATTAAAACTTATTGCCCATTGAACTTCGACACAAAGACGCTGTGATCTCATTCAATAGCGCTCTTAAAACTCACATATTTCGACTGCAAGAACAGACTAAAAGACTTAATAATGTTTCCTTACCTTAATTATTTTCAGCATGTTTTTGTTGTCTAGTGTTATGTTGTTTATTTTTGTTATCATGTATTTATATATGTTTTATGTGTTATCTAATATTGTAAAGCGCTAAGAGCGTCTAAAGATTAGGCACTGTACAAAGTCCTCATTATTATTATTATTATTATTATTGGTGTCAGCATCTAACATGTTGATCCCCAGAAGTGAAATTTTCACAATTTAACACCAGTCTGCTCTTTCGTCCACACACACAGTCACACACACACACACACACACACACACACACACACACACACACACACAAACACACCCTTATACACATCTGGAACACATATTATTTAATCCTATACTGTTCATTTCTTGTTATTATTATGTATCATAGTCTACAGTGATTATATTACCTTCTTAAAGTATGAATACGATTTGTTTATGTGATTTATACTGTGTTATATAAAATGAGCATTATTTGATGTAAATATTGCAAATTTTGGATCAAAACATTACCATGACAGCATATTTGTTTTGAAATATAGCAATGCAATTACTAAATTTAGAGTGTCCTCTCACAAACTCGAAGTTGAAGCTGGTAGATGGGCGAGACCATATAACCCAATTCATCCGTGTACATGAATATCATTTGCAACTTAAATGCTTATTGTATAAAGATATAAGAGCCAAATACATACAGAAATGTGTCAGAAAAAAAACAAATATGTTTAAATTTATAGTACTTAAGAATACCCAGAGTACTAGAATTGTGAATAATTTGGCCACTTACATTTATACAGTTTTTAGTCATATAAATAGGGTCCAATATCCAGCTATCTTGTAAATATTTTTGACTGACCATTGTTTAAACATGAATTTGAATTACATAACATCTGATTTCATCTTCATGTCATTACCCTTAATAATGTAGATATCTCTTTCTCCCTACGTGTGAACTAACCAGCTTATTTCATTTGCATTAATCTGCATCTGCATGTATGAGTAATTTGGGTTTCTCACTATGATTTCTTTGTATATTGTAGACTATACGTGATGATACATTGCTGTTTATTGTACTATCCAACATTCAATTCAGTTGATTGCAAAAATGATGTATCCACACAGTCCGTTCCTGCTATTGGAATGAATAAAGACTCTTCTTATATATATACATATATATATATATATATATATATATATATATATATATATATATATATATATATATATATATATATTTATATACATATATATATGAGAGAGAGAGACAGAGACAGAGATAAGTAGCGGAATTTAACATTAATTCTTCATTCTAATGTGTATTGTTTTCCTTTTTAATCGAAAGTGAAACAATATATGCAAACATCCGTCGAATTTTCATTAAATTTCAGTTGTAAATTTATAGGCTGGATGAAGTCTGTTATAATATACAGCTTTTACTTTTGTTGAAATATGTGTGTAGACTTATTTGTGTAGGCATATTTTGGAAAGAAATAAGTTGCATTTTATAAGGAACCACGGCAGACAAAATCATAAACTCGAAAACTAGTTATTACACGCTTCAGGAGGTGGTGTAATTGGTCTCAGATATGAAGAGGAGTTCCTGTAAATTTAATTCTAAATTCAGTCTTATGAGCTTGCGTAGGCTTGTGTAATAGTATGTAGAAGCTATGATTGGGGAGACTATTTATTTTCATTACAAAAATGAATCGACTTCTTTCTTTGATCATCATAAGCTTTACAGCTAAATATAAGTGTATATTCAAGTTTAGTGTCACCATGACAACGTACAGAGTAGTTTTCGTTTTGTATAGTTCTATTAGCGTCATATCTACCGTATATACACGTTTATAATTAGTGTCAAACTACAAGTAACATAGACCCTGACCTGCCGTTGCATAGTGCGCCGGCTGATCGAGGTCTATATTGATTGTTTGACTGATTAATCCTAACGGCATATCTTGGTATGTGTAGTTTACAGTTGGAGTCCACTTGTAAGAGAGTATATACGGTACCTGTTTCAATCCTCAACTGATGCGATGAAACCAGGCTGACTACGTGTACGGGTGTACAGATTTGTCTACATTATACTTATTGTTATGATAATTGCGGATATACTGACGGATAATGAAAAAGTTAGGATATTACTCTTAATCGAGAAATTACATCTGACAATTTCTTTCGAATTCTTAAATCCTCTGATTAGTTTCATTGTTCAGAATGTTTATTTTATTTGAAAATATTGTAAGCTAGATCAGTGAACTGCAGATAAATACCATGATAATAATAGATAACTAAATTTTGTGTGGTACTTCTACCGATTTCCCAAATGATTTTCTTACCGAACTGATACATACAAGAAAGGAATCATTTGTAAACTGTGGGTGATAACCCTGTGAAACTTGTAGTCGAATAAGAGCATATATATATATAT
Organism: Margaritifera margaritifera; assembly: GCA_029931535.1. NCBI lineage: Eukaryota > Metazoa > Mollusca > Bivalvia > Unionida > Margaritiferidae > Margaritifera > Margaritifera margaritifera. Next base: position 9,151 of record JAQPZY010000511.1, on the reverse strand, counting down.
ATATATATATATATATATATATATATATATATATATATATATATATATATATATATATATATATATATATTTACATTCAAGAAAAAAATGATTTCAAATTTTTATAACTTAACAGTTGTAGAGATGTAGACAATAAAGTATTGCATGAAAATAAGTAGTTATTGTGTACTGAAAATTTGAAAATAGGTTTCAAAAAGATCATTAGGATCAGATTAAGAAATCATCCACACGTCAGATAATTCCATGCTGACAAATTGTATGTTTCTAAAAGAAAACCACATTTACATGGAATCTATTTACAGCATCACACAATATAATACCATCTCGATTCAAAATGTGGACTCCTTATTTCACCATACTAACAAATCGATTGCAGTAGACAAAACGACACTTGGCTAATTCGTTACAAATGCCCCTTTATGGCATTTAATGTATGTACGATTTATAATTAGTCATGTGATGGCAACATGTGTCATGGTTTTTGATGAATTAAACGTTCCAAGGTATTATTGACTGGAGGTGAACGTGTTATGTAATCACTCTTTGATGATTGCCTAATCCTTTTTGTATTTACTTCGAATGTTTTTTGTATGTTCATACATAAATGTATACATTCTGTTAGAGTTATTGCTTTTTTCTACTTACGCCACTCATTCAAACAAAGAGGAGACGGGGGTATCCTCATCCTATGAGCACATTTCTGTTTTTATTTAAACACATTCTAATTCAGGTGTTAAGTTGTGCAGATTAATTACGTTGTTGATGCGCTGTGCAGTCAACCGTTTACATTTGTCGGTAAATAATATTGGGTTATCGGAAAATCTTGACCCATCAGATAACAACCAGCCGCCAGGAGTGCCGCATGAAAACAAACAATGTTTTATGTAAACGATGAGAAATGTACTTCTATTATTCGTGCTACTTTTATCACTAATCAAAATAGTTATGATTATCGAAGGTTATATAAGCCAAACAAAGTTTCAGTTTTAGGAAAAAATGTGAGAATTTTAACGTTTGAAGATTCCGTGGAGCAAAAGTTGTAGAGCTACTCACTTGCGCTCTGTAGTAAATATTATTTTAAAGTTGTTATTTTAAAATAAACATAAATATTGATTGTGTTTTATTACGGATATTTCTCCCTCTTTATGCCTCATATTTCATTTGTCTATGTTCCCTGATCCTGTAACCTTGTAACCGTACCCATCCGAAAGCAAGACTCATAGTATTTGTGTGCAAAAATAGTCTCACAGATTTTAATGAATTGCAGCTTGTAAGCTCTTTACCAAATTCTTCCGATAGTAATCAGTCAGCACTATTAATGTATTGTTCCTTGTTGCGAAATCTGCGGAATCTTAGTATTTGAGATTATATGCTCTGAACGCATGCCGTGTATAACAACTATTATTATATTAAGTAACTGATGTTATACAGTTATACTGTAACAGAAGATACATGAAGTTAGCATTTCAGAGTATTTATTAACGACTTCAATTATATACTTCACGTACAGGTTTTATCCAATCCCATAGATCAAAATAGAACTCCAAATATTGTGTATATGACTCCATATATGGTATACCATGCCTATATAACGAATGTCAGTCAGCTCCATATACCAAGATAGAACTCCATATATGGGATTGCATGTCCATATATAGTCTCATTCGATTCCACATATTAAGACAACACGATATATATGGGATTGTTCAGCCTGTATATTAAGTTGCTACTTGATGTATCAAAGTGCGATGTCAGCTTATGAATCGGCATTTTACTTATCAAGGACGCTTATGTAATATGATTCAAGCAAAACAACAAACATGTTTTTCATAGCTGTTCTTGTCATATCAGTAAATTTGACCCCTGTTATATTGTGTCAAATACCAGTCAGATCAGACAGAACCTAAAGAAAAATGTAGTATTCCACTCAAATCACGCGGAAAAACGTGAAAACGAGGACAAGCATGAATAAAACAAGAGTACCGTAAGCGGCACATTATACGCCCGACAGGTGTTCAGTGGTCCCCTATATAGGCCCTTAGCACACTAAATTTTAACGTGCAGAAAGCAGTATTTTATTATTAGACTTACCATGGCTGCGACCTCTGTCTTTTTCAATCCAATATATAGAAGCTTCTTTATTACCCTAAATACAAGCCATCAACAAAGATTGATCAAAAAAATTCTCTAGCACAGTTTTTCTGCAAAATCCCTTTTGTGTTTACCTACAATAACTTTAACATTCGATCCCAAAATCAATAGGTCCCTTCCAGACCGTACGTGCAAGCCCCACCCCCACCCCCCAATATTGGTCAAGGTACCTGGTCTAGAAATAAAGTTATTATGCATGATTCACTTTTCCTTTTTAAGTCACAGTGACCTTGACCTTTGATCTTTCGACGCAAGGAACACACGGTTTTCCTCACCACAATTTTAAACTATCCATAAAATTTAGTCAATGTATGCAACTTAGCACTAACCTATTGTACAGAAATGATTTATATATCTTCTTTAAGTCACAGTGACCTTGACATTTAACCTTTTGCCTCCAAGACCAACATGGTTCTTTCATATTTGACGTTCAAGCAACTAATCAAGATTGATAGCTGTAGATGGTTAAAAACTCAATTTATTTTGTGGAAACAATTTTTTTTGTCATTCATAGTGACCTTGACCTTTGACCAGTTAACACAAACACTTCTAGGCTTTTTCCTTACACCAGGTGCAAGCCAACCACAAAGTGTGGTCATGGTATGTTTGTAGAAATAATATTAATGTGTGGAAACTAAGTTTCTTCTTTTAGTCACCGTGACTTTGGAAGCCGCGGTGGCTCAATGATTAGCGTGCCGGACTCACGACCGAAAGGGAGCGGGTTCGAATCCTACCATCGGACCAGCCTTGGTCAGCTACTGTGGTGTGTCCTTGGGCAAGGCACTTTACTCCAATTGCCTCGGCACTAAATAGCCTAATTGCGTTGCTGTGCCGTCGAGCACCACAGCAAACCAAAACCAAACCAAATCACTGTGACTTTGACTGCAAAACCAATAGCATTCTTTTTTTCTCACAAGATTTGAGTTATTGTGCAGAAACCATTTTCTTTCTTTCAGCCACAGTGACATTGACCTTTAACCTTTTGAGCTTGAAATCGGTAGAGTGTTTTCTTATGTAAAGTTCATGCCATCCACAAAGTTAGGTAACTGTAGATGGAGAAAAATTCGCCTTCTTGTGCGGAAGCGAAATTTTTTACAGAAAAATAGACGGAGGGTAGGACAACACAATAACATAATACGTGCCTCCTTATGGGGGCGTATGAAACGAAATTAACTCACCGTGTGCTTAAATATCTTGGAATACTCTAAAAAATATATAAATAAAATAAATGAGAGAGCGAGAGAGAGATTTATGTTTATTAAGTACATATATTGGCTAAACCTTAACATTTGCAGAGCCAACATCATAATAACAGACATATAGCAATTAAGAGATTAAGCAAGGAGTATATGTTGGTCTCGCGATATGTGTTATTATAACTATCTGTCAGACGATTGCTTCGCGTGTAATCATGGATGATATTTAGTTTTTAAGATATTCCATCCATTTTGAGACATGTGTACCCGAAATCCATATAGGAAAGGACACCTAAATGGCCAAAGTGATAAAGTGGTATACCGGTACGGCACTAAACTATTGTCCCATGTCGGTGTAAGCGGGGCATGGGGGCTTTTTTTTACAGCAGCTTCAGTTGACTAGGATTGTGTCAATCCCAGACCGGTGCAGAATCAAACTGTCACGTGTGTATTTGTGTACAAAATAATAACTAGGCTGATATGTTGTCATGCATATTTACGAGACCATGTGATGTCAATCTATTTTTACAATAGGAAATGTCAAACTGTCATATGTGTCATGATTATTAATACGATTAGATTAACATAATCCGCATGTGAAGAATAATTGGTAGGCAATAGGCATGTCATGTTCAATAGACGTGTAAGTGAGGCAACTTATAATAGAACTAGTTTGTCCAATTACAGGTCTCTCACAACTATTATAATTCACTCTACCTTATAACACACAATATTTCAATATCATAAGTAGAACAAATCTCTTAATTCTTACTGTACCTCAGCTTACATATGTTTCCTAGATACATACAATGGCAAAGAAAATAATATGTGTTGTTCAGAACTTAACTTCTGATGGTAAAGCATGCCTTCTGTATCTTCTCTTTTCAAGTATTTCGTTTTGTAAACCGAAGGATTGCCTAAAATCACTTCCCTGATTTTAACTATTACCTCAGTAAAGTGAGGATGGTAACCCAATGGAAGGGTTGTTGGATTGATTTGTATTTTAAACATAAGACTGTTTCACCCATTTTAAATTTAGGATTTCCAAATGTATCAGCTGTCGAGTAACTAAAATTTTTAATTATACTTTAACTTGTTTTCTTTCATGCTAACTTCAACCGGAATTATGTCTATTGATCAGTTAGGAGTGTTATTGTAACCATCAATTAGTTCTTGGTAAAGAGCAAACGCATTTTCTATGTTTTATTTTGAGAGAAACATTTCCACTTTCTAGCCGTTAGTAGTGTGATCTACAACCTTTCCCAAAAATATGCTTTTAGCCTCGATAAATTGAAAAGAATTCATTGTATTCCTTTCCCAAAAAATTCCTTGTCATTTCTGTTGCAAAACTCATTTTTTTCCTGGAACTATATCTTTTGCAGGCTTTTGCTCTTTGGAGATTTATCTAAATGCATCCTGAATGTCCTCTCCCATTTTAGCTTTAATTTTCTTTTTTAGACTAAAATGATTTAAAAAGCTATCACTGTCAAAATGTATTTGTCTCAATTGTTGTCTTTTTCATATGTATGCGTGTCAATAATGTCTACCTCTTGCCGATCATCACATGACTAACATAAACTCCTTGGCAAGGATATCTTTTCTCGCTGTGAAGATCGACTGTCATTAACTATTCGTTCAATTCAGTGCATTGTTTCCGTTCCCTGTTTAATTTGTTCCCAGAAATGCGTTCTATTGGTTAAGCTCGAAGGAAAGATATTTAAAATGCTGTTCTTTCTCAATCGTTTAAAACGAAATAAAGACATGTACAGAATAACATATGCTTGATAAGTCATGTTTAGGTGTTTTATGTCCAATTGGCAACTCCTGTCGTAGATTCTAAATTACTAATTCATATACTGAATAGCCGAGTGTTTGTTTAAATCTAACTTTATCTTCCAAAAATTCTCTCTGTTCCCATTGAATCGTTATAGACTGACCTTGTGAAGTGTTCGAGATCTTCCAGTTGTACTGTAAATTTGGCCGAATCCAAACGTTTATTTGCCCCCATCAAATACGTAATGTATTACTTCCTCATTCGTCACTGTTTTAACCATCTTGTGATCAAGTCTGATGCTTATTATCTCGACGTAATCAGCCTTGAAAGTAATCTGTAAATATGCATCCTTTCTAAAACATTGGAGTATACCTTTTTGTGCTTGTGATTCTCTTGTATTTTAGTTTATAATACATCTAGCTTTGACTACACCTTAATTCCATCCGCTTGTAAACAAATAGGCGTTATCTCAGTATTGTATTGTTTACTGAAGTTAAATGCGATTGCATGGATAAATACAGAGTAAATCAGCCCCTAAAATAAAAAAAATATCGAATTACGATTGATTAATGCCATGGAAAATATTGATTATAAAAGTATGATAGATAAATACAAAATTACGTGCCTTAAAGTTTAGGATACACGGAGTTTCACTGTATTACACGGTATCGTCATTTGATGTGATCCCTTCCTACATGTACAGAGGCACCCGACTCCATATGCATTATGGATTTATGCAACACACCACCAGTTAATATTTACATAAGAAGCTGCAATATTAATGGATTGACATTGTCCTTACTGAAGTAGGTATTCTTTCTCCCTGGTAAATTATCCATTCATGTGTCCTCTGTATCCGTCAACAAAGGAGTAAGTACGTGATATAACGTACTTGTTTAAAGCAACACTTCTTTTAATGTTCTCACTTTGCTTCCCACGTGTTTGTTTTTCCCGCGCTGTTTATTAAAAAAATATTAGCACTATGTCGCTCCGCCAGTCCGTACGTCTGCCTGTCAGTTAGTAATGTGGTGTAACTCTTCTAATCTCACATCGTCGAAGTTACAGACTTGAAGCTTTGGTACATGATTGATGTTGTCTGTACATGTGCACAGTCGTTTCAAATTTTAATGTCACATCTGGATATGGATATTTTTTTAAAATTTCAAACAAGTGGTCGATTCAAAAACAGCTTCGTATATAATTCAGTCCTTCTTTATACGATAATATTTTAACTATCTTGCAATCATGGTATATTATGCTTATCCCGATGTTATCATCATTAAATATAATCAGCAAATCTTCATCTCTTCTGAAACATTGCAGGATATCTTTTTTTTAAATCAACAAATCAGCTTTTTATTCTATTGCATGTTGTCTTATAACGCAACTAGCTTTTACCTCACGTTTATACCTTTCAACCAGGTAAACAAATGCACGTTATTTCTTCATCCGATGATTGTTGATTTTATGCTGAAATCATGAAATATTTATATCTCCTCTGTTAAAACGGTTGAATCTATCACAATAATGATTTGAGGTATATTGTTTATCATGTGCAAATAAAAACGTCATTTTGTTCCGCTCTGTTCAATGCAAAATTACAAAATTAGATTGTAGTCTATGACTAGAGTGTATTTGGAGCAGTTATGAAAATAAGAGTTGTTCGGCTTTGAAATAACACTATAGTCTAAGAAGTCGATGGTAATTTATTTTAAAAACGTGAGTGGTTCAGCTCGGAAATATCACTATGGTCTAGAAACATAGGGGTGCCCTTTTTAAATGAATAGTTCGGAATTGTTCTCCTACAGAGATTAGAAATTTAAAAATGAAAAAGAAAAATATTAAACTTCATTTGAACAATTGCAATATTTCTGGAATGTCATATACATACTACTGAAATTACACTACATTCCAGTGAAATTCTTACACATACTAGGCACAACGTGTCCAAACAATTGTAACGACCCCAAGGAAATAATCAAAAGTAATTTAATTTCCTGCACGAATACTTATTTTTTTTAAAATTCGGAGATTAAACATAAAAAAATCTGACGCTTTATACAAAATATGAACACGGTTTATATTGTATGAAACAAAATAACATAATGTCACAGCGACAGCGGTATAAATGTTATTTTTTTCTTTCTTTTGTCACAGCACGATCCATATGTGTAGTTATTATGGTTGTTGCCGATGTTGGTGTATTAGACATTCAAACCAGTTTCCAAAGATATCCGAGTTGTTCTATCTTTGTCGACGCAACTGATAATAACGGTTTCATTCCTGTGACTCTGGTGTTGTAATTGGGAAGTCACATTCTTTCCGCTGCTTTAAGGAGGCGAAATCACATGCACTCGCTTTTCCATCAGTAATATCAAACTCGCCATTGGAATGATGCACGTTCTGAATCTTTGCAATAGTCTTGGTAGCAGTTAATTCAGCAGGTCTGCTAAATTTGATCCTGACAGAGATTTCAAACTGTCGTGTTTCATGGAAAGTAGCACTCGATTTTGATCCTTGGCCCGACACTGTTGTTTTAACTCGAACACGATCGACACAAATAAGTCAGTAATAAACGCTGACGCTTTCTCTGCGAGAACTTCGGACTTTAAATCTTTGAATTAGACAGAGTAAGTGTAGACTGTCGTTCGAAATTTTCAGGAAGTCACTTTGTGTTTAGGTTGAATATAAAAATAATTAATATGGGTAACAGAGTGACTTCCACTCTTAGATGACTATGATTCTCTCAGTCGTAACGATGGTTTTGTTGTTGTTGGTGGTGGTGATGGTAGTCGTGATGTTGGTGTTTGTGGTGGCAATTATCACCATGCATAGGGATCGATCATCTCCTCGTCAAAATCACTGGGGTTAACTTGTGGCTTGACTTATATTATCGTGCCAAGCGACACAAAACGTGGTTGTCGTTACTTCATTTCTGGCTTCTCCATAGAGTTGTGTCATGATGACAGTCGTTACCGTTTAATTCAACCATAGTACTCTCTCCCACAATATATTGGGACCCAACGTAAGACGGTTACACAGTCACGTCCATTTCTCTCTTTGATTGGTTTTTAAGGGCACAATATTTGTTTGTCATTGTTCGCCAATATATATTTGCCTGCCGATTAAAAACAAACATAAATCTAACTCCCCAATCAATTTGTAAGTACGGGACACATTACACTGAAATTGGAACAGTTTATTTTGACAAAATGCAGCAATCTTGCTGACGTGTGTGAAAAATCAGAACTGAAGCGAAAATACATATGACACTTGGTCGTTATTAAGGAGGGGACCACTGTATTAATTGCAACACAGTCTAGAATGAATTTACCTCTCACGTTGCACATGGTTATCGATACGACATTGTGTAGCGAAATGTCGACCGCATTGTAAGCATTTATCGATGTGGCATTATGCAGCTCACAGTTGACAACGAACTTACCTAAACGCGATGTAAGCGTTTATCTACGTGGCATTATGTAGCACAGAGTCGACAAGGAACTTCTATAATTAGGCATGTATGTGTCCGTCTCTCATCCTTCTTGTCCACCCCTATTAAAATTCCAATATATGATAGCCATGACAACCCTAATATTAAAGTTCGCAGCGACTGAAAACATCAGTGCAATGTTTGCTTGCTGTTCAAAAGTATTTCAATACTTGCTCTCTGAGTTCCACTAATATCGCACGGAGAAACATTACAGAAGCAACGATTTAAAACAACAAATGCACTGTAAGCTTATTGCTTAAAAGTACCCGACACCTTACGCCAAATTTGTTTGTTTTTCACAAAGTGTAGCAATGTGTAACAATGCTTGAATCGCGTTCCCCTGAATAACTGGGTCAAGAACCGAAACAGTCGAATGAATTCGAATAAGGTCATCAGTTCAACCTTCCTATTATTTTATAGAAATAGAATCGGGATTTTCACTGTGCTTTCAAAGTTCTAAAGAAAGTAACATGATGTCGCTTCTAGATATAGAACCAAAATTTCCATTGTAGCTTCCATGGTCTTCAAGATAGTAAC